>NDFG01000004.1:648482-664489 GCA_002167245.1 Sporophila hypoxantha | reverse complement strand
ATTGAGGCTCTCCAGTTGCAAACTGAATATTCCTCTGTGACCCCTGATATCCTGGGCATGGTGCATTATCTTCATGTGCTGCCAGCAGTCACAAACTCTTCTCATTCTTTAAAAATCCAGAAATTTGCACTAAAACCTGGCATTTTGAAAGGTCTCTTTCGTTCTGGATTTCCAGAGCAGGATGCAGCCCTTGAGTTGTAGAAAACTGCTTGGTTTGTGGAATGAGAACAATAAATCTGAGCAGCTGGGAAACTGCTCAGGGAGGAGAACACAGAGCAGGAGGAGGCAGGGTGGGGGTCTGGGGGTGCTCCCTCCACTCCTGGGTGCTGGGGAAATCAGGATCTGCYCCCTGGGATCTGCCAGGGAGAAATTGGAGTTTTGCTAAAAGGGGTTTTTGATGTTTGTGTGAACCTGTTCAGTTAGAGATGGAAAAAAGGGAAATTACTGCCAAGGTGGAGCAGAGACAGTGTCCATGTCTTTAACTGGAGAGGGATTCAGCCTTGGCCATGGGAATGGAGGTGGGAAATCCACGTGGACTCGTCCTCCAGCAGGGAGCAGTGAGGGCAGAGGAATGCTCTGGTGTTTAACTGGTATTTCAGACTGTGCCTCTGAACCACAAACCCCACAATTCCCAAATTTCCCAGGTTAGGAGCACAAGCCCCAGCCCACAGTGAGCACAAGGAGCCAGGGCAGCAGCTCAGCACCCATAAAAACAGGTTTGGGAAAGGCAGCCCTTGGACTGCAAACCCTGCCTGGCTGCTCCAGGCTGCTGGGACTCCCAAATACAAATGGATGGATTCCTTCCATGCTCAATTTCAGCCCAGAGCAGAGTTTTATGGCTGTTATAAACTCCTAAAAGGCAGAGGTTTGGGATGGAAGTGCTGACAGTGCCYTAATTAACGGCCCTGTGAGCAATGATTCTGCACAATGGCAGCTGAGGGTGCCAACACCTTTGGAAATTAGAATCCCTGTCTTAAAAAAATAATTCTGAGCTTGCAGTGTGTGGAATAAAATAACGGTCTGGTTTTTATGTCAAATGCATTTCCTGGTCTCCCTCAGCTTGACTGTTCCCTTCAGTTTAGCTCTGTCCTGGGAGAAACCTCAGTCATTCCTCTTGGGCACAGAGGTTTTGCTTTTCCTGAAGAGCCCAGCTGTCAAAAGCTGCCCATCCAGCCCATGCAAAAGGGCAAAAACCTGGTTATGCTGTGCGGCAGAGGAAGGATTTGGGGTTTGAGCAGCCCAGCTTGGCAGCACCCAGCCCCGTACAGCAGATCTCAGTGCCAGCCAGTGGGCGTGGCCTTGATGGGAGGGGGCGTGGCCTCGAGGAGTGGGCATGGCCTCAAAAGGGAGGGGATGGGCGGTGCGGCCGGACGGGCGACTGCTGCGGGCATCCTCCATGCAGCAAAGAGCTCCAGCAGCGCCCTGCAAGCGGGAGCAGCTCCGCGGCAGCCGTGTCCTGGCGGGAGATACTGTTAAAGAGCTTCATTCCCACTGTGTCCCAAAAGTCTCTCTACGACAGCCGTGCTTTATGGCACCTTTTACGACAGCCGTGCTTTATGACACCTTTTACGACAGTGCTGCTTTACGGTACCTTTTACAACAGTCGCGCTTTACGGCACTTTTTACTACAGTCATCCTTCACGGCACTTTTTACGACAGTTGTGCTTTACGGCAGCTTTTACAACAGTTGTGCTTCACGGCAGCTTTTACGACAGTTGCGCTTTACGGCAGCTTTTACGACAGCCGTGTGGCCTCAAGGAGGAGTGGGCGTGGCCTTACTGAAAGTGGGCATGGCCTTACCGCAAGTGGGTGTGACCTCAAATGGAGGGGGCATGGCCTCAAATGGAGGGGCGTGGCCTGGCACTGAGTGGGCATAGCCTTGAGTATGAGTGTGCGTGGGATGACAGCAAGTGGCCGTGGCCTCAAGTGGAGGGGGCGTGGCCTGCTAGCAAATGGGCGTTGCCTCAAGGAGAAGTGCATGTGGCCTGGCAGCGTGTGGGCGTGGCCTCAAAAGGGAGGGGCGTGGACTGGCAGCGTGTGGGCATGACCTCAAGTTTAAGGGCATGGCCTGACAGCGAGTGGGCGTGGCCTTGAGGGGAGGGGCTTTGCAGAGAGGTTCGGGTGTTATCACAGAGCTGCCCTGCTGGGTGTGCAGCTGCTAAAGGGCAATGGAACAGGGCAGGCAGAGGAAAAGGGACATAAATCAGGCTGGGGGAAAGGAGGAGGTGAAAAACACCTGGGAAAGGAGATGGGAGAAGCAAAGCAAATGGGAAATGCAGTGATTTAGCTCCGTGCTTCGGGAAGGAGAGCAGGGGGATTGAAAAGCAGCTGCTGGTGGAGGTGTCAAGGCTGCTCCTGACTCAGCAGAGCTTTGCTGGGTGACACAGGTGACACAGGGGACATTATCAGTGGCACAGCACTGCTGCYCTGCCCTGCCCTGCCAGCACTGACACAGCATCCCTCTGGGGCTGCCTGCTTGCATTTATTATTTTTTTTAGTAAGCTTTTCCTTTCTAATCTCCTAGACCTGAGAGGGAGACTGAAAGGTCAGGGGGAGTTTTCAGCAGCTGGGGRCTGAACCTGAGCCCTGGGCAGGTGAGAGCCCTGGGGCCAGGCAGGGCACAGCAGCAGTGTCCCCAGACAGGGACCTGCCTGTCCCCTCTGGCACTCCCTGGCTGCTCCCAGCTGGGAAAGCTGAACAAGTTGAGTTTTGCCCATCAGATGAAGTCAGGGAAGAGAAGATCCCAGCTCTGCAGAGCTGTTCCCAAAACTCTGGGGACAGTTTCATTCTTGACTCTATGGAAGAGTTCAGAAGTCCCCAGAGAGACACCACAGATGTGTCAGCCATGGCAGGAAAAGGACTTTAAATATCCTATTAAATAAATATCCTAAATAAAACATATTTCTTTAACATTAGGCTGAATTCAGCCCATCCAGCTCCTTCCTGCCCTGGGTTTGGGCAGTGGCTGCTCAGGGAAATTCTTCARTCCCCATCCTGGGTTTTTGGGAATCAGGCACAGCAGGTACCTGAGTKGCTTTTCCCTTTCCTACAGGGATAAGGCCAAACAAGGGGAAAATTTGGAGTGCTGARAAGTATGACTTAATCTGAATTAATTATGTCATCATCATTTCATTAGCAGCACTTTGTGCTCCTGCACTCATTCCCAGGAAGATTTATCTGGCTGCAGGGATGGGGTAGGGAAAGGAGAGCATTTATGGACTAGCAGAGATTCAGCTGCTAAAGGGGAATSGGAGCTGATAAACCAGTCCTAACTTGCATTTAAAGCTAAAAGTGCATTTCAGATAAAGGTGGGAAAAGCTRTAGATTCCTACAAGAAAAGGGAAAAGTTTATGAAGAGTAGTTCTGGCCATGTTTATCCCCAGTGTGCTGAAATCTTTGGTACATGGGAGGGGGTAATGGACTTTTTGTAGGGTATCCTAAAGGATTTGGGATAACCTGAGCATCTGAAGGCCACAGACAGCCTTGGGAAGAATTCCTGATGTCTTTCAGCTCACATAATCCCCAAAGAAAGCCAATCCACAAAAAAGAACAAACCTGCTTTTGGGTCCAGACTTGCAGGGCTGGARCTGGAGATTTTCTGTGCTCACAGCCCTGTGGGGCTGGGATGGTTTGGAGTGTCCTGGACACACCTGGGTGCTGTGAGGGTTTCCTGTGGATCCTCCCTCCCCTCCTGCCCCAGCACCAATCAAAGCTGCTTATTTTATTTTCCTTTTTTTCCCATTATTTTATTCCATGCATTGCATTATTTTAATATTATTTTAATATTTCATTAGCTGCCCTTGGTGAGTGGAGCAAATGAGGGGAATTTGGGGTGTTGGAGGAGCCCTGAGCCCCATCAGCTGTGCCAGCCCCACGTCCCTGTCCCTGCAGAGCAGAAATCTCCTGGTGTGTCCCTGACAGGTCCCACACAGGGATCCATCCCTGTCCTCCCCCTCCCTCAGGGTGCTGCAATTCCAGCTGCTTCTTATTTATGAGCTTGCAGGGAGCTGAATGACAAAGCAGSCTTACAGTAAAAACATCTTCATACTTATTTCCACCTTATTTTGGAGTTGCCAGCCCTACKGATCATTTTTATGAACTGTCATGAGCATTAATGAAATTTTATGGGCATTTTGCTGGGGACATTGCAGGATGATTAATTTGTTTTTCCAGGCTCAGGCTGCAGGGAGATTTAGGGCTGTGCTGCCCATGGGGAGGGTTGGGATTTTCAGGCCTCTCTGCTCCCWCCAGTTGGGARAACTTTGTTTATCCCTCCTCTTTGCCTCTCCTCATTTCCCCTTTGCTGCCTTGGTGCTCAGGGGTGCAGGTCCCTGGCGGGCAGAGGGGGAGGCTGGGGAGTTGTTCTCTGGCAGATCCCTGGCTGACAAGGACAGACAGTGACACTCAGGGTTTGTACCAGTGGGGAAGTTTGAAAAGTTACCCAAAAGGCAGAGCAACAAAAACAAAATACAAACTCAATATCATATATAATACTAATAATACTAGCAATAATACTAGCAATAATACTAGCAATAATACTAGCAATAATAATAATACTAGCAATAATAATAATAACTAGCAATATAATAAATACTAGCATAATAATAATAAATAATAATAATAATAATAATAATATAATATAATATTGTATATATAATAATGCACAATATGCAATATAATAATACATAAAACATAATATACATATACATAATATAATAATAATACACAAGAAATAAATATTTATAGTATATACTTGTATTTAATAATATTTTTTTATATATAAGAAATAAATAAATATAATATAAAATACAATAATATAGCAATATTATGTATATAAGAGGTATAATAATATATAATAATACAATAAAATACATAATAAATATAACAATATAATATATATATAAGTATAATATAAAAATATATATACAGTATAATAATTATATAATAATACAATATAATATAATTGTATACAATGTAATACACAGTATAAATATACTATAAAATATATTTATATGATGGATATATATAAATATATTTTACAAATTAAAATAAYAATAAGTAGTGGCTTTCCCTGAGCTTTGCCTGCTGGATTCTGTCCAGAGCACAGAATTAATTCCCATGGGGGACATCCTGCTCCTGTGGCAGGGAGCATTTCCGGGAGCTGCCTTGGCTGGCTGTGCCAGGGAGGTGCCAGGGAGATGCCAGTGCTGCAGGACGGGTGCCAGCCCTGCCGGGGAGGTGACAGTGCTGCCAGGGAGGTGCCAGTGCTGCAGGACGGGTGCCAGCCCAGCCAGGGAGGTGCCAGCCCTGCCGGGGAGGTGCCAGTGCTGCAGGACAGGTGCCGGCCCTGCCGGGAGGTGCCAGCCCTGCCGGGAGGTGACAGTGCTGCAGGACGGGTGCCAGCCCAGCCAGGGAGGTGCCAGCCCAGCCGGGGAGGTGCCAGCCCTGCCAGGGAGGTGCCAGCCCTGCCGGGAGGTGCCAGCCCAGCCGGGGAGGTGCCAGCCCTGCAGGACAGGTGCCAGCCCAGCCGGGGAGGTGACAGTGCTGCAGGACAGGTGCCAGCCCAGCCAGGGAGGTGCCAGCCCAGCCGGGGAGGTGCCAGTGCTGCAGGACAGGTGCCAGTGCTGCCAGGGAGGTGCCAGCCCTGCCAGGGAGGTGCCAGTGCTGCAGGACAGGTGCCAGCCCAGCCAGGGAGGTGCCAGCCCTGCAGGACAGGTGCCAGCCCAGCCAGGGAGGTGCCAGCCCATCCAGGGAGGTGCCAGTGCTGCCAGGAAGGTGCCAGCCCTGCAGGACAGGTGCCAGCCCAGCCAGGGAGATGCCAGCCCAGCCAGGGAGGTGCCAGCCCTGCAGGAGGGCTCAGGCCGCTGCCCCACCCTGCCCTGTCCCCTTGACCCCAATCCCAGCCCCGGTGCCCCCGGGTGGCTCTGGGGCTCTGCCCAAGGTGACCGTGGCCAGCAGGGGCCGGYGGGGCTGAGCTGAGGCTTTCCCTGATCCCAGCCCTGCTCTGCTGACTCAGGAGCCTGGCTTAGCGCTGCCCTGGGACACTGACCTTGCCTCAGGGGCCGCGCCAGGGCACAGCCAGGGACAGTGATTCCAYTGCTGGCACAGAGTGATGGCTCAGAATTCCCTGCCCAGGGTGGCTCCTGCCTCTGCTGGGCTGCAGGGTGGCCAGTCCTTCACTGGTTTGGTGCCCTGTSTGTGTGGGGGGACTCAGAGCTTGTGAAATTTTATTTTTTTAATGTTTAGGATTTTTAAAAATTAAATTTAAAATTTAATTTAAATTAGCATGAAATTAATCTTAATTTAAATTAATTTTCAATTAAATTAAAAGTTAATTAAAATTAAATTTAAATTAATTTTAAATTAATTTTAAATCAATTTTATTTTTTAAAATTAATTTTAAATCAATTTTTTATTTAAAATTAATTTTAAATCAATTTTATTTTTTAAAATTTATTTTAAATCAATTTTATTTTTTAAAATTTATTTTAAATCAATTTTATTTTTTAAAATTTATTTAGGAAGCTTTATGATCTAGTAAGGAAGAAGCTGAGGGGATTCATCAGTTCTTGGGAATAAACCTGATTTTATTCCCTGAGCACTGGATYTGGCCTGGTCAGGGTTGGGATGGGGAGGTCTCTGTTCCTGCACAGCAGAGACACAACTCACACATTTTTTCCCCTCTGAGCTGCCACCATTAACTGGGAGCACCAGGGGCTGATTTTCTGACAGGTTCTGAGCAGGAGGTCAGGGCAGGGAGGCAGAGCAGTCCCTTCTGGGGCCTAAAAATCAATGTGAGTGTGATTAAACTGCCCAGGGAGGCTGGACACTGCAGGTGCAGGGAAAAGCAATGACACTGGTGGAGTTGCATGTGGGGGCTGCAGCAGGAATTGCTCTTGCAGCTCTTCCAGGTCCTGTACAATCTCCAGATTCACCAAATTGAGGTTTTTTTCCCAGGGGCTGGACTGGAGTGCTGATGTTTCTTTAGAAATCAGTTATTAGTTTTTTTTAAACAAATGCTAACAATTTTTTAAACAAATGCTTAGTTTTTAAAGGCTAGAAAAAAAAAAAAATCTGAGTATTTCTGCAGCTTCTGGGGATTTTCTCATCTCCTGGAGCTTCTSTGCCCTGCTGGTGCCTCAGCCTGGCCAGGCAGGGTCAGGGGGAGTCACTGCAGGGGGAATGACCTGAGCCTGCACCTGGGGATGGAGCATCCCTGCCCTGCTCCCTGCCCTGCTCCCTGCCCTGCTGTCTCCTCCCCTGCAGCCCTGACACTGCTCCCTTTGCATATTGGATTTTCCCTTTCTTTATTGGAGGGAGGGGCAGAGGGTCGGGACAGTTTTATGGCTGCTGTATTGATCAGTAAAATTTAATATAATCCCTGCACTTACTGCCTGATCGTTAAGGGCATGGAGAGCCGGTGGAATGTATTCTAAAAGAAATGTTTTTCCATTTTATTTCCTTCCTATTTCACTTGCTGAGTCTCTCTTCTCTTCCAGTCTCCTACTTTGCATTCCTGCAGAGATTTTTGAGTGCGTTTTCCCAGCTTTGCTTTGATTTGATGGAGTTTTAGGGCAAGTTCCCCACTCTGGTGTGGTGCTGGGSCTGTTCCCCACTCCCTCAGCTCTCCTGCAGCTCCTGGACCTGTGGAATTCTGTCCCTGCTGCTTTGGGACTCCTGTGATTCTGTCCCAGCTCTCTCTGGAGCTCCTGAGGCTGCAGGGCCAGCTGGGCTCTGCTGTCTGCTCCATTCCTGGGCAGCCCAGAGCCCAGAGCTGCCAGCCCAGTGAGGTCTAGAGCAGGGCAGGGACAAACTGAGCTCCAGGATTACACAGCACCTCACTGGAGCAGAGCATGGAGCAGAAATGTCCCCAGGGCTGGGCCTTGAGCTCCAGATCCACACCAACAGTCACTCTGGAGCAGAGCAGGGACAGCCTGAGCTTCAGATCCACACCAAACACCTCACTCTGGAGCAGAGCAGGGACAGCCTGAGCTCCAAATCACACCAACACCTCACTGGGGCAGAGCAGGGACCAGAAATGTCCCCAGGGCTGGAGCCTCGCAGGCTCCAAGCGTCCTCAGATTGCGAGGCACATTACATACTCATGCTCCTCCTGGGGCTAGAGCCAATAGGCGACACGAACATGTACGCTCCAAAGGGCTTGAGGCCTTGTAGTCCATCTTGCGGATCTGACCATTTTAGCGAGCTTACGCTATCGTGGAGCGAGCCCTGTGGGGACAGCTGGTACAGGGTGGGCTGGAAGGCTCGCTAGCTCTGCAGGGCACTGCCCTTCCCCTGGCTGGCATCTCCCTGCAGTGACCCTGGAGCTCAGGGCAGGGCACAGCTGGCAGYGCCAGCAGGGTGGCAGACCCTGCCAGGCTCCTTCAGCCTCCCCGTGAGGAGGATGGGGCACTGGGAGCAGCCCCTGCCCCAGCACCTCCTCACGGGGGGCAGAGGGAGCTGCAGGAAGGGAAGGGCAGCCCCTGGTGGGAATTATTCCCATTTTSCCGAGCTGTCTGCTTCCCCCCGTGCAGTCTGTGAGCAGAGCCTGCGGGCGCCTGGCTGCCTGTGCTCTGCAGAGCCCTGACGCTGATTTATCCTCTGCTTAATTGTCTCCAGCCATTAGTCTGCTCATCCCTCTCCTCCTCAGACATGCACTCGCCGCTAATGGCTGCAAATGAAGCGCATTTGGGAGGCGTTGCTGCCAGCCTGGGTCTGGCTGGGCAGGCTCTGGGGTGGCTGTGACCCTCGGGGACTCTGTCAGCACCTCTGTGCCCACTGGGGCTCACAGGCTGGCAGCCAAGGGGCTGGGGTGGAGAATGGGGCTGGGTTCTGCCGGGTTCCTTGGGTAAACTGAGGCTGGGATGGAGAATAGGGCTGGGTTCTGCCGGGTTCCATGGGTAAACTGAGGTTGGAGTGTGCTGGTGCTTGGATTTGCCTGTGCTTGGATATGTGCCTCCCTGAGCTTGGATTTGCTAATGCACCTGTGCACACCATGATGTTTTTTATTGGGCTGGAAGGGACTGGGATGGAGAATGGGGCTGGGTTCTGCCTGTTTTCCTGGGTAAACTGAGGCTGGACTTTGCCTGTGGCTCCCTGAGCTTGGGTTTGCTGATGCAGCTTTGCCCACCACGATGGTTTTTATTGGGATGGAGAATGGGACTGGGTTCTGCCTGGTTCCGTGGGTAAACTGAGGCTGGAAGGGGCTGGGGTGGAGAATGGGACTGGGTTCTGCCTGTTTTCCTGGGTAAACTGAGGCTGGACTGTGCCTGTGCCCCCCTGAGCGTGGATTTGCTGGTGCACCTGTGCACACCACGATGGTTTTTATTTTAAACCAGTGGTAAATCTGACAGCAGGAGGTTTGGGGGCAGGAGAGCAGCGCTGCTGGTGTGGGGATGATTCCCTGTGCTGGGTTCTGTTTTCCCTGGATCCCTCCTGGTGTTCTGCCCTCTCTGGGTTCTGAGGAGCTGCTCCAGAGAGAGGGGGCTGCACTTTCCTGCTGGGTAAAACAATCCCTCCCAGCAGCTGGAGGTGTTTGCCCACCAGCGCTGCTCCGGGCTCCATTGGGATGCGAGGCAGTGTGCAAATGCAAAGATGTAATTATCCCATTTTTCTCTTCCCACTCCCTGCTCTCCTGGCTCCTCTCCTCCGCCCTTTCCGGGCCTTGTGCTGATGGCAGCGTTTATCTGCATTTGTCCTCTGTCCCTGACAGCCACTTATTGATTGGCATGATTAAAAAGAACTGATAATCACTTCACATTAATCCCATAAATGACTTAAGACACCAAAATATTTGCATAATGCATCTTAAAGGTGGCAGCTAAAAGAGGATAAGACCCAAAACTGCTTGGCACAGGAGAAATGGGCTTCCCACTCACCTGTGGGCTCGCTTAAGTAATGAGCCTCGTGCTTGCATAAGGAGCGCTCTGAGCTGCTCTGGGGGGAGGTGGGAGGGTGCTCGGGGGATTTGGGAGCCCAGCATCCCTTCTCCTGCTGATCCCCCCGAGGGAAGGGGGATCCCGGGGGAATCAGGGGCTGTTTGTGTCTGCAGCCTCCCCTGGAAATCTGCGGCCAGACGCCCGCTGAAAGTACCTAAAGACTTTCTGTCCTGGGCTGAGCAGCTTAGCAGCAGCTAGACACGGATTAGCTCCATGCCTGCTGCAGCCCGGGCTGGGCTGGCAGCCCCGGGAGCTGCTCGGGGCCAGGCAGCAGCACCGCGGGGATATTTAAGGCAGATCAGTGCWGGGTAATTCTGCAGATAATGCACCCTCCGGGCTGCCCTGCCGGGCCCAGGTGAGGACACCCCCGGGTGGGAGCAGGGAGGGAGCTGCGGCTGGGCAGGGAGGGCAGCGTTCCTCGTTTATTCCTCGTTTCTGTCCTTTCTGCCAAGTGYCTCTGGCTCTCCTGGCTGTCATCTTCCCTTCAGAGACAGGGCAGGAGGACAAGTTGTCCTGTTTAGCTGGGGGGGAGCCCCTGGTGCTGGCAGGATGGGGAGCTCAGCATCTCCTGCAAACAGACAAACCAAAGGGAGATGTTCCAGCACCAGCAGCTCCTGCCACCTTCTTCCTCCTCCTCAGCCTTGTAGATCCTTTACTCAGGAATGTTTTGCAACTGGAGAGTGGTTTGCCAGCAAAAGAATTCACCACTGAGCTGCAGTATCTGCTACAGTGAATTGGTTGTTGTGTTSTTCYTCTCCATAGAAGGAAAAAAAAAAWWRRAAAAAAAGGACTAACCCAGCCTAGTTAGCAGCAGTGTGATGCAAGGAGAGCAGGCAGAATAATGCTGAGTTGCTCTAACACAGTCTCTTTTCCCAGAAGGAAGAGCATTGTTTCAGGATCTGTTGGAGGGGGAGTTGRAAATGGGTTTTGTAAATAAATCTGTCCCCTCAGCTCTGGGGAACGCTGCTGCCCGCGCTCGTGGTGGGTTCCTCTCTGAGGAGAAAAACCATCATTCAATCAAACCAAACAGCCTTTTGTCCCAGCACTGATGGAATGGAAAAACTTGGGGTTTTAAGAATAGAAGGGTGGCAGCTGATAGAAAACTATCAGTTATTTCAGTTCAAGTTTCCTATTCATTCTGGAGCWGCTCTGCCAATTCCTCCGCTTTCAGTTTTTCCATCCTCGATGTGAGTCCTGGCCCACGCAAGTTCTATCTGGCAGGGCTGGGATCAGGAATCAGCAGCTCTGGCAGCTGCAGGGCCCTTGATGGGAAATGGGAGGGGAGTTTGGGAAGGGCTTTGAAATCCCCAAAAATCCAGGAGATGTTAGGGAGGGAGGGAGGGAAGGAAGGGGCAGTCCTGCAATCCAGCAGTGCTGGAGCACACAAAAACCTCTCCCAGCTGTGCTCACATAGGGGAAAAAAATCAATTCAGGGAGAATAGGTACTTCAGGTACTTTCAGAGGTGGGATTTCCTTAACGTGGGGTTTCTGTGCTCTGCCGCAGCCGCGACACCGACCTGTCCAGCATCATCTCCAGCCTGCAGCAGGGCCGCCAGCTCGGCATGCCAGAGAGCCAGAGCCGCTGTGAGCTCAAGAGGAACCCCCTGGACGTGGGGCTGGCAGCAGCAGGTGAGGGCTGGGGCACCTCTGCTGCCCTGGGCTCATGCTTTCCCTCCCCTCCTCTCCCTCTCGCCTGTGGTGCTGTTCGCAGGGGTCCTGGGATGAGGGAAGAGATCTCGACTCCATGTTTCAGAAGGCTGAGTTATTATTTTATTATATATATTTCATTATATATATTCTATTAAAAGAAAATGATGTATTAAAACTGTACTAAAAGAGGAAAGGATTTCATCAGAAGGAAAGAAGTGGAATGATAACAAAGGCTCGTGACTCTCAGAGAGTCCGAGCCAGCTGTGCTTTGATTGGCCATTAATTAGAAACAACCACATGAGACCAATCTCAGATCCACCTGTTGCATTCCACAGCAGCAGATAACCATTGTTTGCATTTTGTTYCTGAGGCCTCTCAGCTTCTCAGGAGAAAAATCCTAGCAAAAGGGTTTTTCAKAAAATAYCAYGGCTACACTCGCTCCCCAGTCCCTTTGTTGTCCTGTTGGATTTTTCCGTGTTGCATTTCAGCTGGAGGAAATCTTGTGGTGCTGTGGCTGAAGMTGAAGGTGGGAAGGGTGGCTGAAGAAGGTGGGAAGGATTTTGTGGTGCTGGTGAAGCCCTTTGGAGGTCCCCAGACCCGGTGGGCTGTGTTAAAGGAGCTTGTGGCAGCACGGCACTGCAGCGTCCCCAGGGCTGGTGCCAAGTGAGGCAGAAAGGCCTTGCACAGAGCATGACTGGATTTGTAATTTCATTAATCTCAGGTTCCCCACGCTGCTGCAGGGCCTGCCAGCTCCTCTGGGGGCAGGGTGGTTTGGGTTTCTGGGCAGGTTTGGGGTGTTCCCCTGGTTTGAGCTGCACCCAGGGGGGAACMAGAGATGCTGCTGTGGGGTCCTGCCCTGGGCTCAGGGAGGGGCTCTGGGAAGGGTGGTCTGCTGGCAAACTGCAGAAGTCCACAAGTGACAGTCTGGGATAAATAAACCAAGATCTGCTTGTTGATTGAAGGATCCTTYAGTTAGAAATGAAAGTTGAGGAAAAGCTGGGGTTTCTGTCAGTTTTTATACTGTTTTTTATTCAGTTTTATACCCTGCCCTTCCAAATCAGAGCCGGATCTCTCTGTGTGCTGTTTTGGGCCTTCTCAGGAAATCTCTCTGGTTGTGTTCATGTATTTTGTCAGTCATTCTGCTGAGTGTGTGAGTGAACCCCAAATGCAGAGGGAACCCCACACCTGACGCCCTTTGGGAATGTCTTTGGGGGSTGAAAACTTCAATCCCATCTTCAGGATGGACTCAGGAGGGGTTTGTGGTGTGTGTGTAAATCAGCCAGGGCAGCTCCCAGACTCTGCTTCCACAGCTGAATCTCCAATCTCATCATTAACCATTTCCCAAAGCCCCTTTCCCTGCACCTGTCTCTTATACACATCTAGATGTGTATAAGAGACAGGTGTAAATCAGCCAGGGCAGCTCCCAGACTCTGCTTCCACAGCTGAATCTCCAATCTCATCATTAACCATTTCCCAAAGCCCCTTTCCCTGCACAGCTCCAAAAGCCAAACTGGCCATAAATCCATTTTTCCCTGTGACCCTGCTGGAGCCTGCGTGGCTCAGCTGACCCTGGGTGTCAGAATGGGTYTCAGTCTTGTTTGCTTTGCAGAGAAACTGCTGGGCTTGATCAGCATTGCTGGAATTCTCTGGGACCCGTGGCATTCCAGAAATGCAAAGGGTTCTTCTCATTCCCACCAGGAGAAAAGATGAGGTGTAGGAGCTCTGATTCCTCTTTCTTAATTGGTGTTTGAGCTGCTCTGCTTTTTTCTTAAAATTAAGGAAACTGTAAAGAAAATGGCCTCAAGGTTGTGCCAGCAGAGGCAAGCATATTAGGAGCAGATATAGGAAACAATATATATCAAATATTAGGAATAATTCATTAGGGAAACAATATTATCAATATAGGAACAATTGTTAGGAAAATATTATCAATATTAGGACAGTTATTAGGAACAATTATTATCAATATTAGGGACAGTTATTAGGAACAATATTATCAATATTAGGAGCAATTATAGGAACAATATGATCAATATTAGGAACAATTGTTAGGAACAATATGATCAATATTAGGAACAATTGTTAGGAACCAATATTATCATTTAGTTAACAATTGTTAGGAACAAATATGATCATATTTAGGAAACATTGTTTAGGAAACAAATATTAATCCAATATTAGGAACCATTTCTTGGGGGAAATCATGACAATATTAGAACAATATGATCAATATTAGGATAGATTATTAGGAACAATATTATTCCAATATTAGGAACAATTGGTAGGACAATATTGATCATATTAGCGAACAATATGATTCAATATTTAGGAACAATTCTCTTGGGGAAAATATGATCAATTATTTAGGAACAATATGATCAATATTTAGGAACAATTTTCTTGGGGGGAAAATATGATCAATGATTAGGAACAATATGATCAATATTAGGAACATATGATCAATCATTAGGAACAATTGTTAGGAAACAATATGATCAATATTAGGAACAATATGATCATATTAGATCAGTTTCCAGGGGGCAGAGGCTGCCCAGGCAGGGGTGCGAGGCACCACCCTGGGGGTGCCCAGGTCCCCTGGGGGCATGGGCTGGGTAATGGTTAAGGCTGGTTGGTTCAGGCTGGGTTAATGCTTGGCCTGGCTGGTCCTGGAGGTCTTTTCCAACCTTTCTGATCCTGTGAAATATTCATGAGTGAAAAAGAGGAGGCTGAGACCCACAGGAGGCCACCAAGGCAGTGCCAAGSAATGACAGRTTTGGGGTGTTCAGAAGAGTCAGGMRGGCACAGGAGGTGGCTGAGGGGACAGGGGGGGCTTTGTCACTTTGTCACCTCTCCCCAGGTCCCCTCTGGGCTTTGGGCCCAGCACTGCTGGGGCTGGTTCTGCTGGGAGGGGAGCTGGGCAATCATGATTTATACAGAATTTCCAGAGGTGGTGAAGCACTGCTTGTTATTGTTGAAACCATTTTGTTCCAGCAAGAAGGGGAGAGGAACTTTGCCCCCAGATACTGCCCTGTGTGTTGGGCTATGAGAATCTGCCCCTCCTGAAGGCACCTGCACATAAACAGTGCTGAATAAATGATGCTGGGGCCACCAGGTTCAAAAAGTCCTGCCTGGGAGCCGCAGGGCTCTGCTCTGAAATGTTCCTGTGCTGGTTCCTGGGTGGGATTTGGACTTGATGAGAGGGCAGGAGGAGCTCTCTGGAGGCTCCTGTGTGCCCAGGGTGCTGCTGGAACAGGACTCAGCAGTGCCTGCTSCTCCCTGCCCCAGCTCCAGGGCAGGATGGGGAACAAGGAGAGCACAAATGGCAGAGATTTGCTCATTGCCAGCCCGTGGGGGCAGCAAAAAGGCTGAAGCTGGCAGGGCTGGCTGCTTTCTGATTAATTCTGGGAGGGAATTCCTTCTCTTGTTGTTACAACCAGGATTAGAGGCAGTGCTGTAGTTTCCAGCAGCATGGGCTGGGAAATCAGCAATATCACTGGATCTGGATGGTCTTTGAAATGCAGAGAGGGGCTGGAACGAAGGAAAAATAACTGTGTGTGGTTCTGGGGCTTTTCTGACTTCAGGAAGGCAGGAAAGGGCTCAGGGCAGAGCTGCCTGGGGCTGGGGGTGAGGTTGGTTCCCCTTGGCACTGCCAGCCTGCACAGGGGGCAGGCAGAACAAGCAGCTTTGGTGATTGCCCAAGCCCCCAGAGCAGCTTCCCTCCAAACCAGGGCAGGTCCCTCCTCAGCTGACCCTGCAGAGGGTTCCCTGCTGTCCCTCCTGCCCTGCTGGTTCTGCAGTGGGCAGTGCTCTCCTTGCTGCTAATTGCACTGCAGCTGGGGATGGAAGGGAAGGTTTTTATCTCAAAAACACCCCAGAGGAGAGGAAAGGTGCATGGAATGGGCTCTGTGCTTCCCTGAGGGTCTCCAAGTGCCTCCCCCAGGCTGCTGGGCTCTGGCTGCTCAGAGAGTCCGAGCCAGCTGACTGTGATTGGCCATTAATTAGAAACAACCCCATGAGACCAATCTGGCTGCTCTCCCCCAGGCTGCTTTAGGGCCTGAGCCCCTGGTCCCCAGGCTCTAATTCATTCCTGTCCTGCACAAAAATCCTGTTAATTTCTCCTCTTTCTCTCCTCAAACACCCTCTGTTCTGCAGTGCCAGATTTCATGGGTTTCCAGTGGCAGTAGGACTATTTGCATGGATAGAAGTGGAGGATTCAGGCTCCCTCATGCTAGAGGAAGGTGGGTAGCTCTTCCCTCTCCTCCTCCTGCCCCTCGTGCCTCAGGGACCTGCTGTGCTGGCTGCAGATGCTCTGAGAGGGCACAGAGGGGAGACAGGGCCTCAGTCCTGCCCCAGGCAGGGAGAAATTCACTGCAGAAACACCTGGGGCTGAGCCTGCCCTGGCTGAGGGGGCAGCAGCAG
>NDFG01000004.1:627881-643221 GCA_002167245.1 Sporophila hypoxantha | reverse complement strand
ATTCTTGTTGCCCCCAGTTAAACCATGGCCCTGATTCTGGTTCTTCCCGTGACCTTGTGCTTCCCCTGCCTTTGTTCTGGGGATTCCTGCTGCCCACGGATGCATCCCCCTTTGCCAGCTTTTGTTGGGAGCAGCTCTGGGGCTGCTGAGCCCCAGCAAGCTCCTCAAAACAGCCCTTGGCTGGGACAGGGAGCCCCCAGGGTGTCCCCAGAGCTGTGGGCTGGGCTCAGGGACAGCAGCAGTGGCTGGGACAGTCCCCAGAGTGTCCCCAGAGCTGTGGGCTGGGCTCAGGGATTCCTGCTGCCCACGGATGGATCCCCCTGTGCCAGCTTTTGTTGGGAGCAGCTCTGGGGCTGCTGAGCCCCTGCAAGCTCCTCAAAACAGCCCTTGGCTGGGACAGGGAGCCCCCAGGGTGTCCCCAGAGCTGTGGGCTGGGCACAGGGACAGCAGCAGTGGCTGGGACAGTCCCCAGAGTGTCCCCAGAGCTGTGGGCTGGGCTCAGGGACAGCAGCAGTGGCTGGGACAGTCCCCAGGGTGTCCCCAGAGCTGTGGGCTGGGCTCAGGGACAGCAGGAGTGGCTGGGACAGTCCCCAGAGTGTCCCCAGAGCTGTGGGCTGGGCACAGGGACAGCAGGAGTGGCTGGGCTGGGCTCAGGCTGCTCTCTGGGAGCTGTCCCTGCCAGAGGAGAGCAGGGAGAGGCTGCCAAGGCATCCCAGGCTGGCCAATGGGGATTGTCTTGCTCAGGGCTGGAGCTGAGAGCCAGGGAAGATGTTTTTCCCTTTCCTAAAACGATGAGGAGGAGATGGAGGATGTTTCTCCCTCTCCTGAAAGGATGAGGAGGAGATGGAGGATGTTTTTCCCTTTCCTAAAACGATGAGGAGGGGATGGAGGATGTTTTTCCCTTTCCTAAAATGATGAGGAGGAGATGGAGGATGTTTTTCCCTCTCCTAAAACGATGAGGAGGAGATGGGAGAGGGGCTGTGCTCTCGTGGATGTTGGCTGGCCCAGCCTGGGTGCTTTCCCGTGGAAGTTGGCTGCATCCTCTGTTTGCTCAGGACTTTGTGCTCCAAGAATCTTTCAGRGCAGCCCCAGAGCTGGGCTGGGGAGCGTGAGATGGGTCCCCATCYCTCCCCACTGTGCTGCAGCAGGGCACAGCAATTTGGGCCCAAACTGGGACCTTTGTAGCCCCTTCAGCAAAACCCTCCCTGTTTCCCTGGCCCAGGGGACTCCTCAGGGTGTCCTTGGTGCAGAGCCCTGTGCAGGGTGGATGAAGCCCCCCTGTGCCTGKGGGGATCCTGGGATAGGGTTTCTAATCCCCCAGCCTTGGGCTGAAAGCTGATCAGAGGCTGGGGCTGCTCAGCTGGGCTGCTGAGGGGGGAGGCTGGGGATTAGAGCAGGCCAGGGACAAAACAGCCCCCAGGGCCTTTGGGCTGGCCCCTGGGCCCAGCTGGCTGCTGGGGGCCCAGTTGCCCCGGCCCTTCATTGCGTGGCTGGAGGGGCAGAGAGAGAGCCTTGGACTGGGCCACAGGGGGGCCTGAGCCTTGGCAAGGGGGGGGCTGTGGTGGCACGGGGGGGGCTGTGCTGGCAGCACGGGGGGTGTGCTGGCACAGGAGGGTTTTGGTTCCTGACACAGAGGAAGGGTTTGTTCCTGGCACAGAGAAGCCTGGGCCTGAAGCCCCTTGGGCAGGGAGGGGGGGTAGAACTTGGCACAGAGGGTTTTGCTTTCCCTGGCACAGACGGGACGCAAGAGCTGGCTGGGCACAGGGGGGGGTGGGTGCTGGTCACAGAGGGTTTGTCCTGGCACAGAGAACCTGTCTGAGCCCTGGGCAGGGCAACAGAGAGGCTGAACTGGCACAGGGGGTGAGCTGGCACAGGGGGGTTTGTCCTGGCACAGAGAACCGGTGAGCGCTGGGCAGGGGCATCAGAGGGGCTGAACTGGCAACAGAGGGGCTGGCAGAGCCTGGCTGGGCCACAGGGGGGCTGAGCTGGCCACAGGGTGGGCTGTGTTGGCACAGAGGGTTTTTCCCTGGCAGCAGAGGGGCTGCAGAGCCTGGCTGAAGCCCTGGGGCACGGCAACAGAGCAATGGCTGTGCTGGCCCAACTGAGACGGCTGAACTTGGCAAGAGGGTTTGTCCTGGCACAGAGGGTTTGTCCGGGCACAGAGGGTTTGTCCTGGCACAGAGGGGCTCTCCTGCTGCACTGCTGCCCAGCCCTGCCTCCCTGCAGGAGTGCAGCAGGTGAGTGCTGCATGGGACCTGCCATGAAAGAGAGGAGGAGAAAAGCCCACTCTGATTTCTGCAGCTCCGGGGGTGCAGCTCCCTGGGTACAAACAGGGTAAAACAACCAGGGTAAAACAACAGGTTACAGCTCCCAGGGTACAACTCCAGGGGTACAACCAGGGTAAAACAACCGGGGCACAGCTCCCTGGGCACAGCTCCCAGGGTAMAACAACCAGGGTACAACCAGGGTAAAACAGCCAGGGTACAACCAGGGTGCAGCTCCCAGGGTACAGCCAGGGTAAAACAACAGGGTACAGCTCCCAGGGTACAACAACCAGGGTACAACAACCAGGTAAAACCAGGGTAAAACAACCAGGGCACAGCTCCCAGGGCACAGCTCCCAGGGTACAACCAGGGTAAAACAGCCAGGGTACAACTCCAAGGGTACAACCAGGGCACAACAACCAGGGTACAGCTCCCGGGGTACAGCTCCAAGGGTACAACCAGGGTACAGCCAGGGTACAACCAGGGCACAGCTCCCTGGGCACAGCTCCCGGGGTACAGCCTCCCAGCGAGGGTTGGAGCTCCCATCCTCTGTTCTCACCACCTCAGCCCAGCTCTGCCCCCCAGCTCCCCCTGCCCAGCCCCTGCCCAGGCCCCTGCACTCCCCCCAGCCATGCCCCTGGCAGCCCCCAGGCCCCCAGAGCCAGGATGGGAGCAGCCAGTGCCCATCTCCCCTGCCTTTGCAGCAGCAGCAAACCCAGATCTGCTTTGCAGATGAGCTGGCAGAGCACTCCTGGATGTCTCAGCACCCTCCCAGAGCCAGGCTGTGCTTTTGGTGCCGTGCTGCTCATCCAGCACAGAGCCCCAGGGCAGGTTCTGCTCAGCCCAAGCACCTGCAGGAGGTGCAGAACATCCACCTGAGAGGATGGGCAGGATCTGGGGTTCTGTTCCCCAATCCCTGCCTTGCCTCCTCTCCCTGCCTCCTTGCAGAGCGCTGCAGCTGGAAGGGAGCCAAATCAGGGCCGGTTTTAATWTTACAGCTGAAAGTGAAAGACATTATCAGTGGGACTGCAGAGTTCTGAAGCCAGGCCAGGCAATAACCTGGTGCCAGGTCAGAGCTCTGCGGGRTCCTGGTCCTGCCCTGCCCCTGGCTGGGAGGGAGATGGGGCTCAGGTGGGTGGGAATGCCTGGGAATGGGCAGGGAATGGCTGGGAAAATCAGGGAATGGCATGGGAATGGGCTGGGAATGGCTGGAAATAGCAGGAAAAACTGGGAATGGCTGGGAATATCTGGGAATGGCATGGGAGTATCAGGGAAGATCAGGGACTGGCATGGGAATAGCAGGGACTGGCTGTGAATAGCAGGGAATGGCTGGGAATATATGGGAATGGGCAGGGAATGGCTGGGAATATCTGGGAATGACTGGGAATATCAAGGAAAATCAGGGAATAGCTGGGAATATATGTGTATGGCAGGGAATGTGCAAGGAATGGGCAGGGAATGGCTGGGAATATATGGGAAACCTGGGAATGGGCAGGGAATGGCTGGGAATATCTGTGAATGGCTGGGAATGGGCAGAGAATGGCATGGAATATATGGGAAAGCTGGGAATGGGCAGGGAATGGCTGGGAATATCTGTGAAAACGGGGAGAATCTGGGAATGGCTGGGAATATCTGTGAAAACGGGGAGAATCTGGGAATGGCTGGGATTATCTGTGAAAACGGGGAGAATCTGGGAATGGCTGGGAATATCTGGGAATGGCTGGGAATATCTGGGAATGGCTGAGAATGGGCAGAGAATGGCATGGAATATATGGGAAAGCTGGGAATGGCTGGGAATGGGCAGGGAATGGCTGGGAATATCTGGGAATGGCATGGAATATCTGGGAATGGCTGGGAATGGAAATGGCTGGGAATATCTGTGAGAATGGGGAAAATCTGGGAATGGCTGGGAATATCTGTGGAAATGGGGAAAATCTGGGAATGGCTGGGAATATCTGGGAATGGCTGGGAATGGGAATGGCTGGGAATATCTGTGAAAGCTGGGAATATCTGTGCCTCTCCGGCGCGGCTGCGGCTGCCGGTGCGGAGCGAGCAGCCCCGCGGGGAGCAGCGGCTGCCGGCAGATGGGCCCGGGGGCGGCAGGCGGCAGCGATGGGGGAGCGAGCGAGGTGCCTCGGCAGAGCTGCGAGCGCCGGGAATCTGCGCCGCTCCGTTCCAGGGCTGTCACATGGAGCCCGYGCTGCTGGCACCGGCTCCTTGCCATGGAGACTCCTCTGCCTCCAGCCCAGGAGGGGAGAGCAGAGCAACGCGATGGAGTTTGTTCCAAAGGCAGGAATGCTGGCGGGGAGCGGCCCTGGGGAGGAGCAGGATGTGTGATCTTGGCCTCCAGCGCTGGGGATTGCAGCATCGGGGCGAAGCTTSCAGGAAAATCAGCGCTGAGGGATGGAGCCTTGCAGGGGGAGGGAGCTGGGGCTCGGGGTGTGCTCCCTGTGAGCCCCGAGCACGGGGAGTGCAGGGGCTGTGGGACAGGGAAACTGAGGCAGGAGGAGTGGGAGTGAAAATTCTGATTGTACGGACAGAGAAAATTCTGATTGTATGGGCAGAGAAAATTCTGATTGTATGGGCAGGCTCTGGGTGTGCTCCCTGCCAGCCCTGAGCTCAGGGAGTGCAGGGGTTGTGGGAGAGGTAAACTGAGGCAGGAGGAGTGAGAGTGAAAATTCTGATTGTATGGACAGGCTCTGGGTGTGCTCCCTGCCAGCCCCGAGCTTGGGGAGCTGACATGGCTGGGCAGGAGTTGTGTGAGGGGTAAACTGAGGCAGGAGGAGTGGGAAAATCCCAATTGTATGGACAGGCAGCTGGGGTGTGAGTGCTGGGAGCGCTGCCAGGGGTGCTTCTGTCCTTCCCTGGCTCTCCCCAGCCCCTCTGCTCTGCTGTGCTTCCTTGCCTTGGGGTTCTGCACCCTCACAAGCCTCTGCACCACCCCCAGTGCCAGTTCTGTGCAGGGATTTGGTGGCAGGGTCCTGGCAGGCTGAGTTTGGAGGCAGCCTGTGCTCTTCAAAGCCTTGAAATGCCCCTTGGAGCTCCTTGGGCACAGGCACCTGCTGGGCTGCTGTGCTCTGCTACCCAGTGAATCCCTGCCACGGCAGCACCTGGGCTGCTCAGCTGCATCCCGGGCATGGGGAGTGATGCTGAGTGCTGGGGACAGTTCCTTGGCTGGCAATGTCCCCTGGAACAGGAGCGTGTTGTTGTTGTTGTTATAAATAGGAGCAGGGGGTTTGTAACCTCCCTTAACCCCCACATTGCAGCAGCCTGGCAGTGCTTGGGCTCACAGGCACGTCCAGCCCTTTCTCACTCCTGTTTCTGAGATATTATTATTATTATTATTATTATTATTATTATTATTATTATTATTATTATTATTATTATTGTTATTTTCTCGCTTTCGAGATGCTGCATCTTTAACAAGCCCTTGATAGATGAGGCTTTGGTGCTCGCAGTGACAAACAGGCTCTTCCTTCCTGCCCATATGCACCATCATGCTTTCAGTTTCCCCGGCGTTATTAGGGGAGGATATTGATTCCAAACCTGCTCGGGGACGCTGTAATTGTGTCTCAGAGATTCGGGGCTGCTCCGGAGGGCTGCAGTAATGCACGAGGCTTGAGTGTTTCCGTGCAATCCAGAGGGGGAAGATTGCTGAGGACCTTGAGGTTTTGAAGGAGGAGGAGGGAGGGAGGGAGGGGGAGAGACTGAGAGAGAGACACACAGAGAGAGACAGAGATACTGTGGTAGGAAGATTCAGAGATCTGTTGTGCTTTTTTTTTTTTTYTYYCCTTTCCTGTGTTGTTTTTTTCCTCCCCTTCCTCTCCCCCAGTTGCTTTGCATCAGGGCATGAAAGGAGTGGAAACACCGGGGGGACAAAAGGCACCAGAGCAAATGATGAAACTCAGTAAGGAAATCAACTGGATTCAGAATTTATGGCTGGAAAACGTTGCATTGATCAGAGTATGAATAGTCATTATGTGCTTTTGGGCTGCGTGATTAGGAAAGCAGATCAAGGCTCTCAAGATGATGGTTTTTCTTACTTTCATTTTTTTCTCTCTCTGCTCGCAATATCAGAGTGTGTGTGTGTGCCTGTGTGTGAGAGGGAGAGCAGCAAAATACCAAAGTGTCTCTGSTCTCTCCTGCAAGGAGCAAAGTGCAGCCTCCTCTGACACCCAGCTCTCTGCTCTCTCCCCCAGATGAAATTTTAGGCAAGAGRAGAGTATGTTCCCCCAACAGCAGCAGTGAGTGTCCTTTGGAGAGCAAGAAAGCCCGGAGTGAGTCCCCGAAGGGTAAGTGCTGCCTCTCCTCCCCCATCYCCTTCCCCTTTCTTCTCCTTTCCCCCGAGTGGAACTCAATTGGGATGAAGGAGGGAGGGCTGTGGGGTGGGAGCTGTGGCTGGCACTGGGGCTGCACGAGGAGGCTCTGCTTCTCCTTTATCTCCTGGAGTCAGCCTTGCAGGGACACAGGGATTGCCTCTTCATTACTGCAATTGCTGGATGATCAAAAAAACAAAAAAAAACCAAGCTGCAGCCTTCCAGGTGGATTTCAGGGGTGTTCCTACTYCTTCAGGCAGAAATGGCTCGGTGACATGTTTAATGTGAAAGGTACACGCGGGCTTATCGTGCTGGCATCTGCTCCTTTAAAGGGAAAAAAGGAGCCTGGCAGGGAGAATGGGGCTGCTGAGTTTTCTCTTATGCATTTATGGCACCGTTCCTATAGAGATGGAATCTGCAGAAGGTTTCTCTATTTAGGGTTTGGTTTGTTGTCTTTTTATTTTTTTATTTATTTTATCTCTCGATTTGCCTTCCAGTTCTTTCCTATAAACAGGATTTTTAAACTTTCTTTACGAGTGGCAAAGCGGGCTGGCTAATGGAGCCTGCAGTTAATGAGTTTGTCTCCAGGTTGAGTAAATGAGGTTTTGCAGGCCGTTTACTTAAAGGCTTTGTTGTTAATATCGGGCTAATTAGCTGTCAGCAATACCCAGCTCCATCCCCGTGCCTAATCCTGCTCTGTGAGGCTGGTTCCTGCTCCATGGGCCAGCCCAGCTGAGCCTCTGCCCGGGCTGGGCTCCCCTGGCCCATCCAGGGACTCTCCAAGGGCTGCACTTTGTCCTGGAGCCTCCTTCAGCCTCACACTCCACATTCTGCTTTGTACAGATCCATTGTGGGCACCTGTCCTGTGTGCTGATGGCACAGAACGTCCCTGGCTCTGCCCTCCTTGTGCCCAARTGGTGCTCTGGGGGCAGAATGCTCTGAGAGGAGGCTGAGTGCTGGTTTCACTATAGAAAATACTAAATCCTCTCTCTGATGTAACCCTCTCCTGCCCATTAACTCTTTCAYGGCAGCAGAAATGCCTCAGATTTTGCTGGGAACCCTTTAAACTGCTCCTCCTTATGTTTTCCTTGATTTTTTCCCCATCTGCTCTATTTGTGCTATCCCTGCAATGTTTCTGGTGGCTGTGCAGGTGAGTTCCAGGTGATGCTTCCGCAGGTTCAGGAGCAGATTTGTTCCATCAGGCACAAGGCCCCTGGGACACACATTTTATATTTTATTTTATATATTTATATATTTATATATTATATTTTGCTGAGGTTGTGCCCCTCGCAATTCCAAGTTTGTGGTTGAGAACTGAGTGCAGGGAACAGAACCTGTGGGGCCTGGCTGGGAATGGGCTGAGCTTCACCCAAGCCAAGGGATTGCTTTGGATTCATCCTGAAAAAGTGCCTGAGCTGGCACAGGTGGAGGTTTTTGGCACGGGGTCAAGTGATGTCATTCTGTTCCTTTCCTTTGGCCTYCCCACCTTTATTTTTGTGGGCTGAGGGCAGGGTGAGGAGCCCTGGCTTTGCAGGAAGCACTCAGCATCTGAATCCTGCCCCTTGGCTCCCAGAGTTTCAGGGATTCCCCAGCTTTTTARCAGAGGGGTTTCCAGGAAACCCTGAATAAAGCAAAGTTTTGTTTTCTGCTCCCACTCTGAGGTGAGACAGAATGGAAATTCAGAGCTGGGGCTTTTGCTGATCTCCCTCTGGTTTTTATTAAATCCTTGGGGAGCCCCCAGAGCTGTGCAGGAATTTTAGCCCAGGCTGTGCTGATGCTGGAATTCCATTGGAGTGGTGAGGGGCTGAGGTTTCTGTGCTCTGGGGCTGCTCTCTGCTGTGAAGGGGGGTGACAGGAGGGGCTGTGCCCAGGGTTTGTGTCCCAGCCCCCAGCAGTGGCAGCTCCCATCCTGCTGTGGCTCCAGCAGCATCCCTGTGCCATGGATGCCATGGGGAAAACAGAATCCCTGTGCCCCCAGCTCTGCTTGGGAGCAGGAGGCTGCACCTCGTGTGGGGAACCATTCCCACAGGGGATGGGCCCTCGTGGGTGCTCCCCTGGGCTTTGGGAGCTGCTGCTCTCAGTGGTGCTGGGCACTGGGGGGCTTTGCCTGGGCATTTGGGAGTGGGAAGGGAAGCAAGAGCTGCCTGGAATTCAGGATCCCACCAGCCCCACGTGTCCTGCTGGAGGAGCCAGGGCTGCAGCATCCCCTGGGACCCTTTTCCTTCAGCCTGGGGGTCCTGGGCCTCGTGGAGGTGCTGCTGCTGCACCTCCTGCATCCCTGGGTGGGGATGGGCTCCAGCAAGGACCTGCCCTCTCATCCCAGCAGGACTTGCCCTCTCCATCCAGTCTCCCAGCAGGACCTGCCCTCTCACCCAGGCTCCAGCAGGACCTGCCCCTCTCATCCCAGTGCTCCCAGCAGACCTGCCCTCTTCCATCCCAGCAGGATCTGCCCCTTCCATCCCGTACTCCAGCAGGATCTGCCCCCTCTCCAATCTCAGTGCTCCAGCGACCTTGTTCCAGGCTCCCACAGGACCTGCCCTCTCTCATCTCCAGTGCTCCCAGCAGTGAACTGCCCCTCTCCATCCAGTGCCCAGCAGACGGCAACCCGAGACCTCTCCTCTCATCCATACCCAGAGGACTGTCCTATCGCAGGACCTGCCCCTCTCCCAGTGCCCAGGGCCTGCCTTCCACCAGTCCAGAGGACCTGCCCTCTCCATCCAGCAGGATCCTGCCTTCTCCATCCCACCGTTCCCAGGCAGGATCTGCCTCTCCATCCCAAGAATGGCCTCCAGCAGGACCTGCCCCTCTCCATCCCACACTTGGCCCTGAGAGTCAGCTCTGGCTCGAGCCAAGCTGGGCTGGATCTGGAAGAGGCCTTTGGAAGGGGAGACTTGTTGCAAGAGGAGCCTTTGAAAAGGAACCTTCTGGAAGAGGTAAGGCTCTGGAGGAGGAAGCCTTTGAGAGGAACACTCTGAAGAGGATGCTCTTTGGAAAAGGAGCCTGTTGGAAAGGGGTAGCCTTTGGAAGAGGACCTCTGGAAGGAATGCCTTTGATAAAAGGAGCCTCTGGAAGAGGAGCTTGTGGAAAATCAGAGCCTTTGGACGGGACCTATAATGAGAAGCTCTGGAGGAGGAGCCTTTGGATAGGGGATTCCTGTGCGAAGAGGACCCTAATTGAAGAGGGGCTCTGCAGTAGGAGCCTTTGAAGAGGACCCTGTGCAAGAACGGACCTGTGCACGAGAGCTGTTGAAGAGGACCCTCTGCAGGAGGAGCCTTTGAAGAGGGGCTCTGGCAGGAGGAGCGATGCGCCCGGGCTGCCGCTGGCTGCTGCCGCGTGGCCGCTCCTGGCGGCGAGGAGCAAGGCAAGGCCAAGGCAGTCCTGCTCTTGCTCCTGGCTGAGTGAAAAAAAAACCACCTGTGGGGCTGAAACCCTCCCGGGGCGCAAGCGCCTCCATGCTGGCCCTGCCCCTCCCCAGAGCTTCGCTCCGGAGATCAAAAGGGAGCCCTGGCGGGGACGGGGCCTGCCAAACAGAGCAAACGGTCTGGTGCCTGGGCTGGGCTGGCAAGGCAGGGGGACAACGGTTTCCCCAGTGAATGAAACCTCTCCTCCTTGCTGCAGATGCCCCCTTCCCGTCAGTGAACCTCCCCGCCTGGGCTGCAAGCCCCTTCCCCAGTGAAGCCTCTCCTGCCTGGGCTGCAGGCTGCAGAGCCCCTTCCCCAGCGCCTCGAGGCTGGAACTGGAGGATGGGAAAGGGAAAATTGGGAAGAGCGTTCAGTTCCTGCTGGAGCAGCTGGAAAATCCCTCTGGTGGGAGAGCAGGCTGGATGGAGGGCTGGGAGAGCAGGAGCAGGCTGGATGGATAGAGGGCTGAGAGCAGGAGCAGGCTGGATGGAGGGCTGGGAGAGCAGGAGCAAGCTGGATGCTGGGAGAGCAGGATGGATGGATGGAGGGCTGGGAGAGCAGGAGCAGGCTGGATGGATGGAGGGCTGAGAGCAGGCTGGATGCTGGGAGAGCAGGAGCAGGCTGGATGGAGGGCTGGGAGAGCAGGAGCAGGCTGGATGGAGGGCTGGGAGAGCAGGAGCAGGATGGATGGATCGGAGAGCAGGATGGATGGATGGAGGGCTGGCAAACACACGCAGGGAACGATCTGGGGCTCACCCCCTGGGTGAGGATGAGCTCACAGGCTGCTGCTGCTGCTGCCATCCTCCTCTCTGTGCTGCTGGGGACCATTTAAACCAAAACARGATCTCTGCTTAACAGAGGAGCCCAGAACCAGAGCTGGACTGCAGCTGAGCAGTTCCGGCCCAGCCTCTGTCTGTCTGTCTGTCCCTCTCCTTTGGGGGGCACATCCACGTGCTGGTGGCTTTGGCAGCTCTCCRGTTAGGCCAGGGCAAGAAATGAGGTTTTGGCCTTGCTCTTGCTGCCAGCATCAGTGCCCCCAGAGCCAGGCTGCTGAACGTGGGGGGAATTGGGCCCAGGCAGGAAAAACCCCTGAGGCTGCTGGYCCAGCCCTGGGCTCTGGGCTGAGCTGGGTTTGCTGCAGTCCTTGGGGTTGAATAGAGGGAACCTTGGCCTGTCACGGGTTTGTTGTAGGCCAGGAGGGGAGGATGGACAGGCTGGGTGCTCCTGCCTGCTCTGGGGTTGCTTGGGCAGGATGAGCCTGGGGAAGGGTCCTGGAGAGGCCGTGCAGCAGGGAAATGTCTGTAGGAGCTGGAAACTGCAGGAGCTGAGTGCCCAGGAGCTGGGTGCCCAGGAGCTGAGTGCCTGGCAGCTGGAAACTCCACAGGAGCTGAGTGCCCAGGAGCTGAGTGCCCAGGAGCTGAGTGCCCAGGAGCTGAGTGCCCAGCAGCTGAGTGCCCAGGAGCTGGGTGCCCAGGAGCTGAGGAGTGCCCAGGAGATGAGTGCCCAGCAGCTGAGTGCCCGGGAGCTGCCCTGGCTGTGCCCGCAGAGGGTGGGAGATGGCAGCCCGGGCTGGGCTGCTCGGGGGGGTGTGCTGGGGCTGCAGAGGGCCCAGCAGATGCCTGGCCTGGCTCTGCCTCCCCAGGGCTGTGCCAGAGTCCATTTCACACCTGGCGGCTGCGGGAGCTTTGGCAGATCAGTCTCCAGCATTACCCCTGGTAATGACAAAAGCAGACAGCAAAGCTCCAGCAAAGCTGGAATTACTGCTGGCTGAGTCATGTGAAATCTCCCAAGTTTTAAGCGTGGAAATCCAGCCTTTCCCTGGATTCCTCCTTCCTCTTAGCCTCCCCTCTCAGCCACCCCCATTGTCCCTCCCCTCCCTGCACCTGAAATCTGCTCTGCGGCTGATCCGATGGAGTTTATGGTAATTAAGTGTTATTAAATCCCCTCCCCCCTCCCTTCTTTTTGCTCTAATGACACAGCTGTGGGGGGAGAAGAAAAAAAAAAAATCAGTGTTTTTCTAAATCAGGTCTGTGGCTTTGCTCCTGAGACCTTTGGGTAAGAGCATCAGGAGGGAGCTGAAACAGTGAGCTCTGCATCCCTGGGGGAGGAGGAGGAGGAGGGAATCCTCCCTGCTGGGAAGGAGGCCTGGAAGGGAATTCTGCCCTCTCCTCCCTCCCCTGCTGCTTCCAGGGCTGTCCTGCAGGTTTGGGCTGGGGTTGAGGGATCAGGGCTGTCCCCAGAGCAGCCCCTGGGCTCTGGGTTTTGGGGCTGGGGGAGCCAGGGCAGGGAGGGGACCCAGGGCAGGGAGGGGACCCAGCTCCTGATGCCAGCAGGGCCGGGAGCAGCCCAGGGAGGCAGCAGGGTGCAGATGTGGGTCACTGGGGCACGGGCTGGGGCTGCAGGGCAGCCAGAGTGCTGAGTGAGGAGAGCCCTGGCCCTGCTGCAGGGCTGAGCTGAGCTGGAGTCATTTCCCTTCTGCTCTTGGCAGCCAGGGGTGCAGCCCTGCAGTGTTGAAATGTTGTGCAGCTCAGATTATTATTATTATTATTATTATTATTATTATTATTATTATTATTATTATTATTTCAATCACTATAATAACAGTCATTATTATTGTTATTATAGTTACTCATTATTCATCGTTATTTGTTTTTCTATTTTATTATTGTTATAATTTATTATTGGGATGATGATGAGATGATGATGATATGGTGATAATGATGATGATGATATTATGATGATGATGTTGATGATGATGATGATGATGATGATGATATGGTGATAATGATGATGATGATGATATGATGATGATGATGATGATGATGATGATGATGATGTTTCCCTCCCGTATTTTGGGGAGGGGGTGGTGGTTTCCTTACAACCTGTGGAAAGTTTCACTCCCAAGGCTGAGCCCCGTGGGTTGGGTCAGACCAAGGCAGTGCCAGTCCCTGAGCTGCCTCATTTCTCAGCCCCTGTGTGTCCTGGGCTGGTTCTGGCTGCCCCACACTCCCCTGTCCTGGTGGGAGCCCTTCTCTCAGCCCCCCAGCAGCATTTCAGTGCCACGCTGTGCCCAGTGGCACCCCCTGCCCTGCAGCAGCAATTGGGGCACACGGGAGGGTGGCCCTGTCACCCCCAGCCCCTCGTGCTCCTGTCAGTGCCAGCCCTGCCACCCCCCTSCCTGTGCCTGGGAGTTCCTCTCTGAGTAATGAAAAGGCTTTGCCTGTGGGAAAGATCCAAGATAAAATAGTGTTGGAGCAGCCAAGGCGGAGAGCAGTAATTACTGAGAGCTGTGCTTACAGTAAACACAAAACCCCTGTGGTTTTCCCTGCCTGCCTGCCAGGCTGGCATCCCTCAGGCACTCCATGGGCAGGGAGGGGCTTGGGGAGCCCCCAGGGGGCTGGGGCACGGGCCCAGAGGGGAAACAGCCTGCTTGAGGTGTCCTCCTGAGGGCTGGGCAGGGGGGTGGCAGCACTGTCCCTTGGGTGGAGGGCAGCACTGTCCCTTGGGTGGGGGGCAGCACTGTCCCTTGGGTGGGGGGCAGCACTGTCCCTGGGGTGTACATCAGTACTGTCAGGCCTGGCTCTGCTGAATTCTGAATTACCAGCAGGCTTCTAAGTTCTTACAAGGAAAGAATTCCCCCACATTCACAGAATTCCCTCAAATTCTCAGAATCCCCAGGTTGGAAGAGACCTTCAAGACCATGGAGTCCAACCCAGCCCCAACAGCTCAACTAAACCTTGGCACCCTGGACTCCTTTGGGATGGGTCTGGGAGATGTTCCTGAGCCCTGCACTCATTTGGGATGGGTCTGGGAGATGTTCCTGAGCCCTGGACTCATTTGGGTTGGATCTGGGAGATGTTCCTGAGCTCTGGATTCCTTTGGGATGGGTCTGGGAGATGTTCCTGAGCCCTGGAGTTGTTTGGGATGGGTCTGGGAGATGTCCCTGAGCTCTGGACTCATTTGGGATGGGTCTGGGAGATGTTCCTGAGCCCTGGACTCATTTGGGTTGGATCTGGGAGATGTTCCTGAGCCCTGGATTCCTTTGGGATGGGTCTGGGAGATGTTCCTGAGCCCTGGACTCATTTGGGATGGGTCTGGAGGATGTTCCTGAGCCCTGGACTCATTTGGGATAGGTCTGGGAGATGTTCCTGAGCCCTGGACTCATTTGGGATAGGTCTGGGAGATGTCCCTGAGCCCTGGAGTTGTCTGGGATGGGTCTGGGAGATGTCCCTAAGCCCTGGACTCATTTGGGTTGGATCTGGGAGATGTTCCTGAGCCCTGGACCCCTTTGGGATGGGGTTGGAAGATGTCCCTGAGCCCTGGAGTTGTTTGGGATAGGTCTGGGAGATGTTCCTGAGTCCTGGTCTCATTCCAGAACTTTATCACCTTTCTGTGAAAAACTTCTTCCCAACCTGCATCCTGAATTTCCCTCGGCGCAGCCCAGCACATCCCCTCTGGTATTTCCCATTAGCAGCAGTATTTGTGTGAGCGCACCCCCAGCTTCCCTGCAGGCAGAGCCCGTGYCCCAGCTGCCCCGCGGCTGAGCGTGTCCGTGTGTCTGTCTGTCCGCAGAGACGTCGCAGACGCCAGCTGCTGGGATGGAGGTGGCGCAGATGAACCCCGAGGAGCAACTACAGGCGCATGATGTCTGCCCTCACGAGCACGGCTCCTTCGAGGTAGCAGCAGCTCAGCAGCGCCTCCTTCCACTGCAACAGCATGGCAGTGCCCAGCCACGGGGGTAGGGATCGGCACGGGGTGGGGGCTCTGCTGGCACGGGGGGTGGCACGGGGGCGCAACCAGCCCTGGGTTGTTTGGGATGGAGATGGGAGATGGTCCCTGACGCCTGGAGCTGTCTGGTGATGGTTTGGGTCATGTTCCCTGAGCCCCTGCGAGTTGTCTGGGATGGGTGTGGGAGATGGTCCTGAGCCCTGGACTCCTTTGGGATGGGTGTGGGAGATGGTCCTGAGCCCTGGACTCCTTTGGGATGGGTGTGGGAGATGGTCCTGAGCCCTGGAGCTGTTTGGGATGGATATGGCCCTGAGCCCTGGAGTTGTTTGGGATGGGTCTGGGAGATGTTCCTGAGACTTGGAGTTGTTTGGGATGGGTTTGGCAGATGTTCCTGAGCCCTGGAGTTGTCTGGGATGGAGATGGCCCTGAGCCCTGGGCTCCTTTGGGATGGAGATGGCCCTGAGCCCTGGAGTTGTCTGGGATGGGTCCTGGAGATATTCCTGAGCGCTGGAGTTGTCTGGGATGGGTTTGGCAGATATTCCTGAGCTCTGGACTCCTTTGGGATGGGTGTGGGAGATGTTTTGGAGGGAACTGGCTGCATCCAGCACGTCCTGGGCTGTGCCTAAAGGGG
>NDFG01000004.1:602332-623276 GCA_002167245.1 Sporophila hypoxantha | reverse complement strand
AGGATCTCTGCTCCCAGTGTGAATCCCCAGGGCTCCTTGTTAGGTTAATGAAGAGGCTGTCTTCTTTTCCACTCTGTTTGATTTGATTGGCTTCTCTGGGGGCAGCAGGGGATTGCTGTGGAGGAAGGATTTGCTTATCAGCAAAGGCACAAACACAAACCTGCCCCGGCCCCGTGGGGGGGTGGCAGCGGCTAGGGCTGGGCTGGGCTGTGCCAGGCACTGCAGAGCCCCTGCAGACTCAGCTCTGGGGGCTGAGGGGCAGAGCTGTGTGCCACAGTGCTGGGATGGCACGTGGGAACACACACAGAGGGAGGGACAGGGGGTGACAAAAGGGTGGCACTGAATATTCAGCCCTGACTGGAGCCCGGCAGGGCTTGGGCACGGCACAGAGCGTGGGGTGTGACCAGGGCTGGCACAGGCTGGCCCTGGGTGGCTGCTGGCCACAGGGACSTGTCCATCCCTCCAGTGTGTGCTGGGGACAGCTGGGTCACCCCCTGCCCCCAGAACGACGAGAGGAGCTCATTACCTTGAGAGCCCRGCGTGTTTTTGTGGTGATGATTAAATTCCCTCATCAGCATTTGTCGGGGGGCCACGCTGGGGTTTGGGGGTGGGCAGGGGGGAGAAGGAGCCTGCACAGGCAGRCTGGCTCGGGGAGCACTGACAAGATAAAACTTGGTGTATTTTTGGATTGTCTCCACGCCACAGGGCTCTGGTYGGGCTATAAATTATTAGTGCCAGTACAAAGCGCAGTTTATCTGCGGGCTCACACGGAGGCACCAATAACATTAATAATTTAAAAAATGTTAATAATTTAGAAATCTTTTTTTTTTTAATTGCTTTTCAGCCCCCGCCCCCCCCCTCCTCCTCCCCCGTTCTCCCAGTGGCATTCATCCCACATTCTGAATTCAGTCTGTCTCCGTGCCTGGAACCTCCATCCGCCAGCGTCCCTCTGTCAATCAATCTGATTTCCCAACTGTCAGAGTGGGATTGTAAATAACAGATCCTCGGGGGGGCCYGGGCAGCAGGGAGGGGGGAGGCAGGGCAGAGGGGGTGTGAGCGGGGGGTTGTTGCGGTCACTCAGGATCAATGCAGCTCCTGGAGCTGGCTGCACGCCAGCCCTCTAAATTACAGCCGCCGTGGCAATCAGGAGTGACCYGGGCTTTTCAGATAATTAATTTATAAACATTGCAAGGTTGCACGGTCTGCCTGGCTCGGCGAATTCTCGGGGTTTTTTTTTCTGTGATCTGATGGTGTTTGGCTGTTCCTTGCGTGCTCGTGCAGTTCAGAAATGGTTTCAGTGTTTGTCCCCATCGGCTGGGGGCCAGTAGAGCAGAAATGGGGGCACTGCTGTCCCTGTCCAGGGCAGGAATATGTGGCAGAAATTGGGGCACTGCTGTCCCCATTTGTCCAGGGCAGGAATATGGCAGCAAATGGGCATTGACTGTCCCCATGGGATGGGGCAGAATGAGGCAACTGTCGATCGTGTGGTCTAGGCAGGAATTTGGGCAGAAATGGGGGGCACTGCTTGGGAAGCCTCAGTGGCCTGGCACAGAGGTAGTCACCCATGCATTGTTGTTTCCCTGGGGCCTAGGGCAGGGCACATGGGCTGATACCATGCCCTGCCCACTCCCTGGGGCCTCCTTGGCCGTGTGCATCTGTGGGCTCTGGCCTGCCCGCTCTGTCCATCCCAGGGCAACCGTGTGGCCTGCCACTGACTCCTGCACAGGGGCCTGGTGCAGGTGTTCACTGCACAGCGTGTCACAGACAGGGTTGACACAGTTATCACATGGCTGGGTGTCTACAGGCGCGGTAGACCCGGCTGATCACGCAGGATCACAGGTGGTCCCAAGCCCAGGGTGACACAGGCAGGGTAATCAGAGATGTTTGCAGGCAGGGATGACAGGGGTGTCAGCAGCAGGGTGACACCAGTTATCACAGGCAGGGTGATCACAGGGGTCCGCAAGCAGGGTGGACACAGGCAGGGTATCAAGAAGATTCGCCCGCAGTCGTACAGGGGTGTCCACGGCAGCGTGAACTAGATAGACAGTCCTGCCGCGGTGCCAGGACAGTGCAGGCTGAACTGGGGGCTGCGTTTCCTTCTCCCCTGCAGCTGTCTCCAGGCAGTGCCGTGCTCGGGCTGGGAGGGAGGTCCCCTTCTGTACCCCATCCTCAGCTGCTCGGGGCCCAGCCCTTCCCTGTGCTGGGCGGGTTCAGCGCTGCAGAGCCCGCGGGGGTCCCGGGCACAGGGCCCCGGTAGACAGGGCGGGACGGGGCAGGTGCCAGCGCGGCTCCGCTCGGGACCGGCCGGGAGAGGGAGCGCGGGGAATGCCTCGCTGCCCTCCCGCTCTCCCGGTTCCATCCATCCCTCCTTCCATCCTTCCCTCCCTTTTTTCCGCTCCTTCCCTGCCTCCCTCCCTCCGGCAGGAAGGCAATTAAGCCGCAAATCCACCCCCCTGCCGTAGTTGCACAATTTCCTCCGCCGCCGAGCTCCCAGGGCGGCGGGGGCGGATCGCGCCCGGAGCCGCTCGGCCGCTCAGAGCCGGGGCCGCCGCTCCCCGCCGGGCTCCGCCGCCGCCCCGGCGCCCGAGAGCCGCCCCGAGCCGCGGGCTGGCCCCGGGGAAGGGGAGGAAGGGGGGGACAGCGGAGCCGCCGTGGCCCGGGGGCTGCGGGCACGGCCGGGAGCGGCCCCGGGGCACAGCGGGTCCGTGTGTCTGTCCGTGTGTGTGTCCGTGTGTCCGGCGGGGCCGGGGCTGGAGGAGCGGGCTCGGGGCACAGCGGGTCCGTGTGTCCGTGTGTGTGTCCGTCTGTGTGTCCCTGTGTCCGGCGGGGCCGGGGCTGGTGAGTGGGCTCGGGGCACAGCGGGTCCGTGTGTCTGTCCGTGTGTCTGTCTGTGTGTCCGTGTGTCCGGCGGGGCCGGGGCTGGGGAGCGGGCTCGGGGCACAGCAGGTCCGTGTGTCCGTGTGTGTGTCCGTGTGTCCGGCGGGGCCGGCCAGCAGCAGCCCCAGCAGCATTAGCAGCAGCCCCAGCAGCATTAGCAGCAGCTCCAGCAGCAGCTCCTCCAGCAGCAGCTCCTGACCGCTCCCCTGTGTCCCCAGATCTGCTCCGGGCGCGGCAGGAGGTGGCGGCGGCGGCGGCGGCGCGGACCCCGGGCGCGATGGAAGCGCACATCCCCTCGGCCAGCAACTCGTCCAGCCAGCGCAGGAAGCAGGGCCTGCCCCAGCACAGGGACAGCCACTTCCCCGACAGGTACCGGGTACCGGGCACGGCCCCGGGGCGGGGTTTGCCGGGCCGGGAGGGCTGGCACGGCTGGGGTGGCTGTGGGAAGGGCCGGGCCTTGGGGTGGGATGGGATGGGATGGGATGCGATGGGATGCGATGGGATGCGATGGGATGGGCAGTTTGGGAGTCGCCGTCCCTGGAAGTGTTCAAAAAGCGTGTGGATGTGGCACTGGGGACGTGTTTTGGTGGTGCCCATGGTGGTGTCCATGGTGGCTGGACCCGGTGATTTTAGAGGGCTTTTCCAGCTTTTGGGATTGTGTAATTCTGAGCTGGGCAGAGCTGATTTGCCTGGGCAAGGTGTGACCSTCACCTCTGGGGTTGTGCAGGTGCTGGGTGGGGATGCTCCTGCCCCACTCGGGGGGTCTCTGTGGAAAGGGGGGAATCTCTGCCTGTGCACATCTGCATCCACAGCCAGGGGAGCGACTGCCAGGCTGGGATGATCCCAMACCTGTGCTGGAGGTGCCACTCTCACCTGTTTGTGGGCACAAAGCCAGTTGAGGTGTCGAAGTTTGCATTTTGCAGCATCCCCAGATAATGAGACAGGAGAAATGTTCTGAGGTGGAACAGAAAGAGAAGAAGTTTTCTTTGTTAGGGAAAAGAGCCTCAGCTTGCCTCTCCCACTGCTGGGAGTGCTGGAAAGCTGATATCCCCCCACCCCCAGGAAATTCTAGCTCATTTATCTTGCTCTGTGCCACGAGCCATTCCCTCTGCAATCAAGAACTTCAGAGGGAAATTAAATTAAAGCTGTGTGCGTTCCTGACAGGGATGGAGGGACAGGAGGGGGCTGTGGGGATGCAGAGGCTGCGGATGTCATGGGATGAGCAGGGRAAGGCTCTGGCATTTCCCCTTCTCTGGGCTTTTGTGTGGGGCTGGGGGCAGAGCAGGCTGCACTATCAGCTCTGCAGTGTGTGCATGGATGTGCTGAGCCCAGAATTTCCCCCCATTCAGAGCCTTGGAGATCCTGTCTGGTTTTCCTGCTCTCGCAGCAACACCTTTGCACTGTGGAGGGGCCGGGCAGCCCTGGAAGCCTCTCCTCTCCCACAGCGTGTACTTTGGCTAACCCAGCCCATAAATCCCAGCTCCTGAGCAGACCTGGGAGGAATGCAGGGATGGAGGAGCCTCCTGCAGCCGCTCAGGAGCGTTTCCCCAGCGCTGTGTGGGCTGGAGAGGAGCCAGCCCGGCCCCAGGGCTGCCTGCAAAGCATCCACGGGAGGGTGGAGGCTGCTCAGGGGAGGGGCTGGCGTCTGAGTCCTAGATGAGCCCAGGGGTTCCGCTAATTATAAATGTATTTAATTAATTGAGCTGCCATTGGGAAGGGCGCTGCGTGGGGACGTCCACATGAATCCAGGGTGCCATTAATTGAATAATTATTTATAAATTGGAGGTGCTTCAAGCGATGGGAGGTGCTGCTCGGCATGGAGGTGTGGCTGAGTGTGGGGATGTCCAGAAGGAAAACCTAGGGGTGCCATTAAATATAATTTAACTTATTAAATTAATTGGAGGCACATGCTCAATTGGAAGTATAGCGCTGCTACTACAGGAGGGTGGGCTTGAGGTCCTAGAAGTAAACCCAGGGAGATTCCCCACCCTCCCCCCCATTAACTTAAATTATTAACTTAATTAGGAGGCCTGCTACACGGGAGGTGCTCGTCTCACAGGAGTGGGTAGGGCTGGAGGACAAGATGCACACACAGGGAGTGCGCCATTAAATTAATTTAAAATTATTAAAGTAATTAAGTGGAGGCTGCTCAATTGGGAATGGACGCTTGCGTACACAGGAGCGGTGGGCTGAGGTCCAGAATAAATCCCATGGGTGCCATTAATTATAATTATTCAATTAAATTGGAGGCTGCTTCACTGGGGAGGTGCTGCTCGTCGAGAGGTCCAATTAAACCCAGGTGCCATTTAAATTAATATAAATATATTAAATTAATTATGAGAAGGACGCTTAAACGGTAGAAGGTGCTGCTCGCAAGGAGGATGGGCTGAGCTTGGGGAGGTGCAGGGGATTGCCATTTAATCGAGATTAATTGTTGCAGTCGCTTGCTTGGTTCAGGAAAGGCGCTGTATGAGGTGGCTTTGTGGGGACGATGCACACAAAACCACTGATACGAAGGATTATGTTGGGCCCAAAGGTCGTGTGGTTTTGTGGCAGAGTGGTTGTCCACTTATTTTCTCTTTGCTCCATGGAGTCAAGTGAAACGAGACATTCATTGCAATAAAAGCAGTAACACAAGAGCACAGTCTGCGGAAGAATCTCGTTTGCTTTGTGTTTTGGTTTCCGGAATTCCCTTGAGAATGGAATTCAGCTGATGGCAGGGCCTGTGTGGTCCTCTTTGGAAGAACGGCTAGAGATTCATGCTGTTATATAATAAGACTCTGGAAGGGGAGAGGGTACAACTGAAAGGATCGCCACTCTTGTAACTAACTCTCACCTGGAAGCTCCTACCATCGCGACTACTGCAATTCTTGCTCTCACTGCATGGAGTCGCAGTGGCTTGCCCTGCAGAGCTTGCTGGTATAGCTGCTCCTTGGCTTGAGCTGCCTCCATCGAATTGTTTTGGGCAAAGTTACTGGCTGGCTCTTCAGCCTGCCGTCTTCCTCCCCAAGGTGCTCATCCCTGCTATCTCAATTCGGGGGGTAGGACTCTGGGAAAAACTCCATCTACAAGGAAAAGTACTCTAATGCCCTGCGACGGAGAATGCGGTTGAGAGAAGAGCTGGCACGAGGCTTGGGTGAAGGCCTGCAGAGGAGCCTGGGGCAGGCTGGTTGAGCTGCCTGCAATCTCTCCTGGCTCGCATGAATAAGTGCAGCTCCTAATGGCTGGCTTTGGGTAGCATTTTATCTGGTGCTGGCATTGTTGGGAGTTGAGTTTTGTAGCCTGCACTGATGAAGGGTGGGCTACTGACGGGGGTCCCGCCCTCCAGTGACGAGGGACAAGCCAGAGCGAGATTGCTGAGGCAGTGTTGGCACAAGCACGAGTGGAACTCTGAAAGCACGGCAACGGGAGCTCAAGACTTCATCGCGCAGGAGACCAGGGGAATGGCAAGCAGGAATTGCGAAGAAAACATCGGAAGTGTCCAGACTTGCAGTTCCAGCAGCACCCCCCGCAGGTCGCTGGAAGAGCGCCAGCCGCTTTTGGCAGAGAACTGAAGAGAGGCACCGCCCTCCCTGCAGGGCTACAGAACATCCTGCTGCATCCAGCTCAGAGCGTTCCTTTCAGCAGCAGAGATGTGCGCCAAAATACCTAAAGCCTTGTGCTTATTGCATTCCTTCCCTACCCATCTGCATCTTGCCTAGCGGTCTTGTTCTCCACCGCGCTTCAATTCCTCCCCCCTGCCTGGAAAGTTTCTTTCCCTGCTGCTCCTCTGGGCTCACTCCTGCCCTCATTGTGGGCACAATCCCTGCCACTCTGTGCAACCATCTCCTGCCTCATGTGGGACACCATCTCCTGCCTATCTGTGGCACCATCCTCCTGCCCTCTTGGCACCAAAGTCTCGTCTGCCCTCTAATTGATGCAGTCGTTACTCCTGCCCCTTCTCAATGGCCCGCATCTCGCTGCCCCACATCACTTCTGGGACACCACTCCTGCCCTCGTTGTGCTACACGCACTCAACACTCTGCCTCTCTGTGGGCTCAGCTTCGCTCATGCGTAAGGCCAGCATATCAAGATCAGTGCAGCCATAATCACGTATGACCAGTCATGAACCTTACGTCAAGCTGATTGCGCACCTCTATCCACTATGTGAGCTCGAGCAATTAGAGGAGAACCCACACTGCAGTCACATACTGCCCGCATGTGGGTCTCAGTCCCTGCCCTTCTGTGTGCTGTTAGCCATTACTCCTGCCCCTCTGATGTGCACCAACCTCTCACCTATGCCCTCTGTGTCTCAGCTCCTCCTCTGTGGTCACTATGCTGACTTCTTCTTGTCCCGTTCTGGCACCATATCCTGCCCTCGTGGCCACCAATCCCCTGTCTATTCCTGCCCTGAGATCTGCCCTCAATCCTGCCGCTCGTGTGGGCCCCGCACCATCTCCTCCTCTGCGTTGGTTGGACGGAGCACACACCATTTCATCGCCTCTTCTGGGCTTCATAGCTCCTCTGCCCTTCTTGTGGGCTCATCTCCTGCCTCTACTGCGGCCACACACAACATCTCTCTGCCTCGTGGGCACACCCCCTCACTCTTCCTCAATAAAAAACAAAGGACGGTGGGTGGAAACTTTCCCCGTGTCAACAACTCTCTGGCAACCGATCTAATCCTCCTGTCCCAGAGTCTGGGCACCGTCTCTCTCGTATCCTGCCCTCGTGTATCCAACCCCTACCACGGGTCCCCCCTCCTCTCTGAAGGCTCTGATGTTCTGATTTTTGCCCYGGCAGGATCCCTCCAGCCTGGTTCCCACCTGGCTGAAGGTGCTGCAGAGCAAAGGCCAAAGAGCTTGCCCTGGTTTAAGCAGTTTSGTTTCAGCAGCAGTCTGGATTTTGAGGGGGCAGCACAAAGCAGCCCCTCTCCAGTGCCAGCACATGTTCTTTTCCTGCCTGGAAATCCCACACGGCATTTCTAGCAAGGCCTTTGATTTTATTTATTCTCCCTTGCTGGCAGTGTCTGGGGATGGCAGAGCAGCCAGGAGCTCTGTGCCTCCTGCCTGTTACCTCGGGTTTAAAGTGTCTCTTCCTATCAAATGCAGAGCAGAAGAAAGCAGAGCTTTCATGCATTCTTTCCCCCCTCCTCCCTTCCCTCTTCTTCCATCCGTTCTAAATTTATTTCCATGCCTTGCCGGTTTCAATCTGCATTTCCTGACCCTCTCACATCTCCAGTCACAGCCTGTGCTCCCAGCCTTCCCCCAGAGCCTGGCTCCAGCCAGGGGGGAGCTCTGCTCCAGCCTGGGGAGGRTATGATGGGGTTAAAGTGAAAGGCTGGGTTTTAACAGTATAATGTGTAACCCCATAATGACTTTAAATATTGATTATTTGAAGGCCATTAGTGCTTATTGTTAAAGAAAAGTCGATACTTTTTAAGCCTTGCGAACCATTTGTCTCCTGTTAAAGGACATATCAAATTTAGCAGCGTGCAGTGCAAATCCCCTAATACCCTGCTCACAAGCCTCCAGCTGGCATTTCAGGGGGGGAGAAGGAAAAGGGGGCAGGGGGAGGAATGTGCAGCAGCACAGAACTGCTCTCTTCCAGGGAAGGACAAGGCTTATCAGATGTGATTGCCAGGGGCTAAATTCACCTCCTCAGAGCAGGGCGCTGCAGTTCTGACTCTGAGCCGCTGAGGAAGAGGAGGAAGGAATTTGATGGGGGATCTGAGGCTGGCAGGTACCTGGGACAGGATGCAGGGTCAGTGTTTGCTGCACACCTGGCTGAAGGCACAGCAGCCTTTGTTGAGGTCTCAGGGGCTTTGTACTCTGGGCTTAGCAGTTCTTTTCCCAGCTGGCTGGGAGGGTGCCCAGCCCTGTGCCAGGGCACAGCCTCCTGCTGCTGCCTCCCTCCTGTGCCAGGGAKGGGGCAGAGGGGCTGGCAGGGAGCAGGGCAGGCTCCAGCAGGTTCTGTTCCCCTTGCTTGGCTCTGTGGGGTGGCACAGAGGGTCTGTCCCTCGTGTCACACAGCTGTGGGGCTCCCCAGGGCTCTGCCCAGCCCAGGAAGGCAGGGARGCTCTGAGGGAATGAGCTGCAGAGTCTGGAGCAGATGTGAATTCCTCAGGGATCAAAGTCATGCCCGTAGCACAACATGAAAGCATCAAAACAACCTGGGGTGAGCACTGGGCTGCCASCGAAGGGAGAACCTCTCCTTTTCCRGCTCCCAGCCCTGATCCCATCCCACCCTCTGCTTCCTGGGCACAGACTGGCACAAACCAAGGAGCTCCTTTGTTTTGGAGCTCCCGCGGGCAGCCTGGGTGTCCCGCAGCATCCTGCACATCCCCGAGGCAAGCGGGGCGAGGAGGGCACGGCCACGCKATGGTTAACAGCGACTTGATTTCCTAAATTGCTTCTTATAAAACGACCAGCACGTCTGCCAGGCTCGTCTCGCCGTGATTACAGCTAATTACGATCGAGCGGACACCTCGGAGCCCCCGTCACGCCGCTTTAATTGTCCCTCATTCATCCGCGGGGCCGGCCCGGGTGGCAGCAGCACTTGGCAGCCCGGCGACCGCGGCCCCGGCTAATTGCGAGGCCTCGGGGATTAGGGCAGGTGATTACACACTTCACGGTGTAATTACATAAGCATCGCTTGGCTGCTGCCCCGGCTCGGAGGCGAAGGTCGAGCGCGGCGTTACCTGAGATTAATTGGAGCTGCCAGCGGCGCGCGGGCGGCATTAACATTGCAGCAGCCGCGATCGATCCGCGCCGCGCCTCCAGACACCGCCGGGGCCGCAATTAGGTTAGGGCAGAGCCGGGGAGGAGGGGACGGAGCCGGGAGAGGCCGCGGGGACGGCAGGCGGGCGGGGAGGGGGCACCGGGAACAGAGGCACTGGGGAGGGGGAGCGCAGCGGGGGCGSTGTGCTGTGGTGGATGCACAGAACGGGGTAAAGCGGAGCTGGGAAGGGCTCTCCTCGCCCACTTTGTGCCCAGGAGTCCTTGTTGGGCTGTCCATGAGCTGTCCATAGCCATGAGCTGATCCATTCCCATGAGCTGTCCATAGCCATGAGCTGATCCATTCCTCTGAGCTGATCCATGCCCGCAGGCTGATCCATTCCCATGAGCTGATCCCTTTCTATGAGCTATCCCTGCCCATGACCTCATCCATTCCCAGGAGCTATCCACTTCCATGAGCTATACATGCCCACAGGCTGATCCATTTCCATGACCTGATCAATTTCGATGAGCTTGATTCATTTCCATGAGCTTGATCCATTCCCATGAGCTGATCCATTTCCATGAGCTGATCCATTTCCATGAGCTGATCCATTTCCACAATCTGATCCATTTCCATGAGCTATCCATTCTCACAATCTGATCCATGTCCATGAGCTGATCCATTCCCATGAGCTATCCATGCCCATGACCTGATCCATGCCCATGACCTGATCCATTCCCACAATCTGATCCATGCCCACAATCTGATCCATGCCCACAATCTGATCCATTTCCATGACCTGATCCATGCCCATGATCTGATCCACGGATGGCCAGGATGCTCCCGTCATTATCCCTCCACAGCAGTGCCTCTGCACGTGCTGTGTTTGTTGCAAAGTCACAGGCACCTTCTGCCTCCCTGTGCCTTGGCCTCCAGCCTCTCCCAGAGCAGATTTTTCCAGGGAGATACTGTAAAATGAAAATAAACGGCCCGGCACTTGGCTGTGCCTCTGGATGCCCTGCTGAAGGTAATAATGTTGTAAGTGGCCATCAAAAGGAATTAAGAGACGTGCAGCCGGAAAGCAGATTTGCTTGCAGGCTCCCAGGGCAGATTTGACTAATGGAAGAGACCTTGGCTCTTATTCCCTTCCTGCCTTTTTTTTTCCCTGCCTTCTCTCCTGCTGCAAGTGCTCCCTGCCTCTTCTCCAGGGATGTCCCCTTCCCACCACCCCATCCTGCCTCTCTGAGTCTCCCCAGCCCCTGGCATCTGCTCTGCCCATTCTGCCTGGCTTCACCCACCCTTCTCCAGCAGGATTCCTTCCCCCTGACCCCATTGCCCTTCCTGCTCACATCCCTCTCCTGTCTGTATTTTCCTTTGCCTCACTTCAGCTTTTCTCTCCATGATTAAAGGTCATCCCTTAGCCCAGCTAGGACAGGTTTTTTTTGCAAGGCAAGCCAGTGATGCTTTCAGATCTTCCCAAACCTATTCCCCAAGCACAGAATTCCTTCTCAGGTGTGAGGTAGTGGAGGCAGAAACCCAAATGTGATGAGGGAGGGGCACATGGAGCATCCTCAGCCCTCCCCTTTAAGCTGCCAGGGCAAATCCTTTGGACAGCCTGGCTGAAAGGCCACAGGAGCAAAGGTGGGAAATGTGTGGGACCTGTGGRGTCCTGGCTGCTTTGTTCCCCTTTTGGTTCTGCTCTTTTTGCTTTTTTCTCTCCACTTYAGAAGCTCTGCATGAGGGTGAAGAGGCAGAGAGAGCCTCTGGGGCAGGATGCAGCTCATCTGCAGCCAAGATGTTCTTCCTGAGCCCTTCAGAGCCTCCAGGTTTCCAACAGGGCTTTATTTTGTGATTCCTGCAGGGAGATCTCCCACCCTCCGCCTCTGCTGTCGCCCCAGAACGCTCCCCACATYGCCCTGGGGCCCCACTTGAGACCTCCCTTCCTCGGGGTGCCTTCAGCACTGTGCCAGACGCCAGGTGAGCGCTCGGGTGACAGCCAGGGCAGGGCAGAGGGGCAGCCTGGGACAGCCACACACCCCACACACATTTCTGTGTCTCCCCATGGCTGCTGGGACAGTCTGTCCTGCAGCCACACACCCCACACACATTTCTGTGTCTCCCCATGGCTGCTGGGACAGTCTGTCCTGCAGCCACACAGCCACACAGGTTCTCTGTGTCTCCCCATGGCTGCTGTGCCAACTTGCCCCTGGTTCTGCAGCCAGAGGAGCAGATTCCTTGGCTGCTCTTCCTGGCCCTGTGTTCCTGCCATGGCAGTGAGGGGGATGGCTGAGCTCTGGAATAAAAAGCAGCACTCAGGTGTCCTTTTTCCCTCTGGGGAGCTGGCCCTGAGGCAGCCAGGGGTCAGTGCTGACAGGAGTGTGACCCGCAGTGTTCTCCCTGCCCAGGTTACGGGTTCCTGCAGCCGGCACAGGCAGAGATGTTTGCACGGCAGCAGGAGATGCTACGGAAGCAAAACCTGGCCAGGTAGGAGTGGAAAGGGCTGGGTTTGTCCTGCTGTGGGGTGAGCTGGGTGGAGATGGCACAGCAGGGTCCCAGTGAGGCCTGTGCAGGTGTGGAGGAGACACCTGGCTCCTGCAGGGCTGGGTTGGGAGCACATTCCCCCAACTCCCCAGGAGCTGCCACCTGGCTCCTGCAGGGCTGGGTTGGGAGCACATTCCCCCAACTCCCCACCAAAATCCCCTCTCCCCACACAGACTGGAGATGTCAGCCAGGTGTGGAGGTGACACCTGGCTCCTGCAAGGCCGGGTGGGAGCACATTCCCCCAACTCCCCACGCAGGCTGGGGATGTTGGCCAGGTGTGGAGGTGACACCTGGCTTCTGCAAGACTGGGTGGGAGCACTTTCCTCCAGCTCCCCACCAAAATCCCCTCTCCCCACACAGACTGGAGATGTCAGCCAGGTGTGGAGGTCACACCTCACTCCTGTAGGGCTGGGTTGGGACCACGTTTCCCCAACCCCGCACCAAAATCCGCTCTCCCCACGCAGGCTGGAGATGTCGGCCGAGCTGATCCGCCAGAAGGAGCTGGAGAACCTCCACCGGCAGAGGCTGCTGGCCGCAGACCCGCTGAGCCTGCACCCGGGGCTGCCCCCGGACCACCCCGCGCTGCGCAGCGTGCACGATGTCCCCGAGGGCCAGGCGCTGCGGGACGAGCTGTCCCGCCGCAACGCCATGCTGGTGCTGCGCCACAACAACGCCCCGCTGCTGTCCCTGAGCGCCGGCGGCGCCGCCACCCCGCCCAAGGAGCAGCCGCGGCGGGCGGGCCGCAAGGGCCCCTCACAGCCCCGCGCCGAGCCGCAGGGCCCCGGCGAGCCGCGGGAGGCGCGGCCGGGCCGCGACGGCGCCCAGGACTGTAACGATGAGGAGATGAAGGACTCGGAGAGCGACGGCGAGGACAAGGCCGAGGCGCTGAAGGGCGAGGGCGGCGCGGCAGCGGAGCCGAAGGAGGGCAAGGACGGCGGCGCGGGCAAGGCGTGTGAGGGGGCCAAGGAGGCGGGCGAGGCGGGCGCGGCGCCCGGCACGGTGCCCTGCAGCTCCTCCAGCGCCGAGTCCCCCAGCCACCTGCTGGGGCCCGCCATGGGCAAGGCCGAGGTGAAATACCTGCCTCCAASCTCCCTGCCCGCGCCGCAGCCGCTGCCCTTCGGCTTCCCCTACACCATGAGCCCCTACTTCCATGCAGGTGAGGCTGGGGCGGGGATGGGTTCGGCAGGGCTGGAACGGGGGTTCTGCCCTTTGCTCACGGTTRCTTTGTGAGGTTCTCTTGTCTCTAAAGGAAGAGTTTGTGCATGGAAAGGGTGGTCAGGTGTTGGAAGGGCTGTCCAGGGTGGTGGTGTTGGTGTCACCATCCCTGGAGGTGTTCAAGGGCCCCTACTTCCATACAGGTGAGGCTGTGGAGGTGCTGGGGTGGAGCAGGGATGGAATGGAGGCTCTGCCCCCTGCTAGCTGTTGCAGTTGCTTTATGAGGTTCTCTTGTCTCTAAAGGARGAGTTTGTGCRTGGAAAAGGTGGTCAGGTGTTGGAAGGGCTGTCCAGGGWKGTGGTGGTGTCACCATCCCTGGAGRTGGCCARKGAAGGATGGATGTGGTGCTTGGAGCTGGGGACAAGGTGGGCARAGGTTGGATTTGATGGCCTTGGAGGCTTTTCCAGCCTGGTTCCCAGGTGCCCTGTTCCAGGGCAGGGGCTCTTTGTGGTGCCTTTCTGTGTCACAGGCACTGGGAGAGCTGGGCTGGATGGGACAGGCAGACAGACAGACAGGGAGGTCACTGCCAGCTCTCTGCTCTCAACCCAGTCTCAACCCAGGGAGCCCCTCCAGGCCAGCCAAGAACCCAAATCTGCCCCACCTAATTACTGGGCAGAGCAATTAGCAGGAGGCAGGGCACACGATGCTGTGCTGTGCCGTGCTGAGCTGTGCTGAGCCGTGCTGTGCCGTGCTGAGCTGTGCGTGCGTGCTCAGTTGTGCTGTTCCCCACACCAGGAGCTGCCTGTGAGCAGGCTGCCCATCCCTCATTAGAGCTGCCTCCCAGCCAGCCAGGAGGAAGCGATTTTTCAGCGGCAGGCAGGTGGCCAGGATGATAAATATTCCTGCTGCCTCGGGCTGCCCAGCCTTCCTCGCAGGAGCCTTTCCCCCCGGCCATTAGAGAGGGCTGGGCTCRGCTCGTGGTGCTCCTGGCTCTGTGGGGAGCCTGGCTGGGGCTGGCCGCCCTCCCTCCCTCCCCCAGCAGTGTGTGAGATGCTGTAATAGCCCATTTATTATCATCACTTTGGATTTCTATCACCAGCACRTCTCGAGGCACCGGCGCAGCTCCGGGCTGGGTTTCCCTGCTCTCCTCCCCTGGCTSGTGCAGCCTGTGCCAGGGCTGGGGGTCCTTCCCTGAGGGCTCTTTGGCTTCTGGCTGCTTTCACCCAGTGTGGGGCTGCTCTCCCTGCGGGGCTGTGCTGCTCCAGAGCAAATCCTCCCACCTGCAAAGCCTTGGGAGGACAGGGAGGTGTGGAGGATGCAGCACCAGGGCTTGAGGTGGGAGTKCAGCAGCTGAAATACTGAGGGCTGTATTGACCCGAGGGCTGCAGCCATCCTGGGGTGAGTGCCAGATGTGTTCTGTGGCTCTGGGGGAGCACACAGCACCCCGGGGCGGGCAGGCAGGGCTGCTCCCACCTCTCCCCCCGTGCCACACAATTCCTGAACCCCTTTTTGCACAGGGACTGCTCCCTCAGGAGGGAAGGGAGGTTGTACCTGTGCCTGGAGACTGGAACTGTGAAACACCCACCCAGCCAAGGCAGGGAGAGCTGGAGGCAGGAGAGGAGAGGGGAGAAGCAGCCAGCTGAGAAGGATGAGGAGTTGGAGGCAGTTGGAGGAGGAGCTGCTCTGTCCCTGCTCTGTCTGTCCCTGCTCTGTCTGTCCCTGCTCTGTCCCTGCTGTCTGTCCCTGCTCTGTCCCTGCCCTGCCAGCTCCATTCCCAGAGCTGCTTTCTGGGGCTGTGGCTCGATGACCTCATCTCCTCAAGGTTTCAGCAGCCTCCTCCTCCTCCTCCTCCTCCTTCTCCTCCTCCTCCTCCTCCTCCTCCTCCCAGGGCCCTCTGCAGCCCTGTCCTTTGGAAGAGGTGAAGGATGGAGTGTGCAGGAGGCTAAAATCCTTCTATTGATTGCAGTCTGGAGAGCAATTAACRCAGCCTTGTGCTGCTCCTGACCCCAGCCCTCACTGGGGGACACGGGGTGCTCAGGGGATGGGGAAGGGCTGGGAGCAGAGCTGATGGAGCCCAGAGGTGGGCTGGTGCCAGGGTGGCCCTGTGTGCCCAGGCTGTGCCCTGTGTGCCCAGGCTGTGCCCTGTGTGCCAGGAGCACAGGCTCTGCTCTGCCCATGCTGTGGCTGTGCTGTGGATCACAGGGCACTGGGGCTGTGCCGTGGATCACAGGGCCCTGGGGCTGTGCTGTGGATCACAGGGCACTGGGGCTGTGCCATGGATCACAGGGTGCTGGGCTGTGCCATGGATCACAGGGCACTGTGGCTGTGCCATGGATCACAGGGCACTGGGGCTGTGCCATGGATCACAGGGCACTGGGGCTGTGCCGTGGATCACAGGGGGCTGGGGCTGTGCCGTGGATCACAGGGCACTGGGGCTGTGCCATGGATCACAGGGCACTGGGGCTGTGCCATGGATCACAGGGCACTGGGGCTGTGCCGTGGATCACAGGGGGCTGGGGCTGTGCCATGGATCACAGGGCATTGGGGCTGTGCCGTGGATCACAGGGCACTGGGGCTGTGCCATGGATCACAGGGCACTGGGGCTGTGCCGTGGATCACAGGGCACTGGGGTGTGCCATGGATCACAGGGCACTGGGGCTGTGCCGTGGATCACAGGGCACTGGGGCTGTGCCGTGGATCACAGGGCCCTGGGGCTGTGCTGTGGATCACTGGGCACTGGGGCTGTGCCATGGATCACAGGGCACTGGGCTGTGCCATGGATCACTGGGCACTGGGGCTGTGGGTGAGCAGCCAGAGCTGTCCCCTGCCCAGCCTGAGGGGTGCAGCTGCAGGACAGCCCGGGGAGCAGGAAATGGGGAAGGGAGATGGGTGGCAGTGATTGCAGGGGCTCTGCCTGCTCCCTGGGCAGGCTCTGCTGCTTTAGAGCATCTCCCTGGCACCATCACTTCCCCTGCAGATGCTGAGCYTTTCCTGCTTCCCTGCATGTGCTGGAGGCTCTGCAGGGAGTGTGTGGGGCCCTGTGTGTGGCTCTGCTCCTTTCCCTGCCTGTTCCCTCAGCCCTGGGGTATTCCCCAGGGAATTGGCTGCTCCCTGGCCTGTGCTCCYCTCCGTGGTTTTGTTTTATCCCTTTTTCCCTTGCCAGTCCACAGCTGTGGGCAGGAGCAAGGGTTATATCCATCTAACCCACCAGGGAAAAGCCCCAAGCCCACAGGACAGATAATTTTGTCATGACAGGCTCCTGGGAGAAATATTTTTCTCCTGGCAATTCCGTTCTCCATGTGCTGAGCAGAGCAGCTCATACTCCTCATAAACTCYTTCCCTGCCTGAGAATCCTGGATGTTCTCATCCCTGTAAATGTCCTCGTGCTCTCCTGGTCCAAACACCCCCCAGCAGCCAGTTCCAGGGCTTGATGTTGGCTTTCCCCACCCTAAAGAGACATTCTGTGGGATTTGGTTTGTTCTGTGTCCTTGGCCTTTCCCCCACAGCAGCTCTGAGTTCCCGAGTGTTCCTGTTCCCATTCCCACCCCCTGTGCCTCTCGCTGGCTCCTTTTGGGATTTTTCTGAGTGTTCTGTCAGGCTGCAGGGCCCCTGGGAGCCTGTCACACCCTCTGTGTGACAGTGACAGGGCTGGCAGGGACAGCACAGGCCCAGCCAGGCACAGCTCAGGCTGGGCAGGGTGGAACTCGAGCTCTGGGGAGGAGCAGGAGCTCCCCAGGGATCCCTGGTGGCATTCCAAAGGAGCAGGAGCTCCCCAGGGATCCCTGGTTCCATTCCAGCCCTGGGAAGGAGCAGGGGAAGGAGCAGGAGCTCCCCAGTGATCCCTGGTGGCATTCCAAAGGAGCAGGAGCTCCCCAGGGATCCCTGGTGGCATTCTAAAGAAGCAAGAGCTCCCCAGGGATCCCTGGTTCCATTCCAGCCCTGGGAAGGAGCAGGGGAAGGAGCAGGAGCTCCCCAGTGATGCTGTTGTCATTCCTGGCACGTTCCAGGAGCGGGGCTGGCCCAGGAGCCCCGGGGCAGGCAGAGCTCTGTGCTCTGTGTGCACAAACTCCTGCAGGCTCCGTGCTGCCCTGCCCTCCCCTGCTTCCCCCGCAGCTGAGGAGCATTAAACACATGAAATGCATTAGCTGGGATTTTTCCTTCCCTCCCCCAGCCAGGGACCTCCAGGAGGAAGAGGCCTATGAATTGACCCTGCCCAGCGCTTTAATTGACAGGTCATTAAAGATGAATGTGTGGCTAGAGAGACATATTCAGATTGCAGGCTGCTTGTTGTCCGTGTGGGATTTTAATGATTTATGTTCCTTTCTCCTGCCCTCCTTCCCACAACCCAGGCACCATGGGAGGTCTGTTTCTGGATGGGGAGGAGAGCCCAGCGCTGGAGGACATCAGCAAATGGACAGTGGAGGACGTCTGCAGCTTCGTGTCCAGCCTGTCTGGCTGCACTGAGTACACTCAGGTACATCCAGAGGGTCCTGGGAGGAGCATCCTCCTTCCCTGGGGTCCTGTTCCCTCCCAGCTGGGCTCGTCCCTCCTGGGAGCTGCATCTCAGAGCCCTGAGGGCCTTCCTGGGTTTTATCCTCATGGGTTGCTGAACTTGCTGCCAGCCAAGGTGTGGGATGGGGCCGTGAGCTTCCCTGCAATGCTCCACATCCAGAACCAGGAGAATGCTGGAAAATTCCCTGGAATGCTGTGATTCCAGAACCAGGAGAATSCTGKAAAATTCCCTGGAATGCTGTGRTTCCAGAACCAGGARAAYCCTRYARAATTCCCTGGAATGCTGTGGTTCCAGAACCAGGARAAYCCTGCAGAATTCCCTGGAATGCTGTGGTTCCAGAACCAGGAGAATSCTGYARAATTCCCTGGAATGCTGTGATTCCAGAATCACATCTCAGGGAACTCCAGCACAACTCAAAGTTGCCCCAGCCTGGCTGGGATTCAGCTTTGTCTGCACTAGAGCAGAGGGACACCCCAGGGGATGCTTTTCCCCAGTCCAGGCTTTGTGTGGAGTTTCAGGGAGGGTTTTGGCTCCTGCAGAGGAGGGGAAGGGAACGGGAATGGGTGCAGTGAGTTGTGCTGGGTCCAGGAGCAGCAGCTCTTTGCAATAAAAATCCCCTTGGCTCCAGAGGGATGGCTCCAGGGCTGCAAACACCCCTGGGGATAAATCCAGGCTCTGAGGGTTTGTGAGTTCACCTTTTCCAGGGCAGCACAGGTGGCTCAGGTGTGTCCCTGTGTGTCCCCTCAGGTATTCCGAGAGCAGGCCATCGATGGCGAGACCCTGCCCCTCCTGACAGAAGAGCACTTACTGAACAACATGGGGCTCAAGCTGGGACCTGCCCTGAAGATCAGGTCACAGGTAGGAAAATCTCCTCTCTCAGAACAGGAGAAGCTGTCCCTGGGGCGTCCAGAAACGTGGTTTATGGAATAGCATTTATTAAGCAATAATTCACTTGCAATTCTGCTTCAAGAACGCTTTATTTGTCCTTGAAAATGTTCCRTAGCCTCACCTGAAAGCTGTCACAGCTGTTTCAGGGAGAAACCACTGACAGAATTCCGTGCCCAGGGGCAGAAATAAATAGTCCAGGATGAGTGGTGGCAGTGAATAACAGGGATGCAGTGAGAGAATAACAGGGATGCAGTGGGAAGCTCTAAATGGGCTGGTTCCAGCCACAGCAGTTCCACTCCTCCTCCCCTCAGTGGGACTCAAACCCAGAGCATCTCTGCTGGATCCTTTCCCTCTGAGTGCTGGGCAAATCCCTCCTGCCAGTGTTGTGCTGTGTCCCCTGGGGKTGTGTCCTGCAGGGGCTGTGGCAGTGCCAGCCCTGGCACAGCTCCCCAGGCCCACGCTGCTCGTGCTGCCTTGGAACAAACAATAAGAGGCTTTACTGCTTTCCCTGCAGCCCTCCCTGTTTATGAGGGGGCTCGTAAAAAGGGTCTGTGGGCAATTGTTCCCCGTGGGTCAATTCAGGAGGAAATAAAACTCTTATGTTCCTTAAAAAACAAGAGAGCCCTGAACAGCTCAGAGATGGGGCTTGGGGCGGGGGGAATGTGAGATACGAGCTTGAAAAATTCCTTCAATTTCATCAATAGTGTTTAAAGTTGTATAACCAGGCAGGGCTGGGGGTTGGATGGGGGGAGCAGAGCCCTGATGCTGCTCCCTGAATAATGTCCCACTTGTCTGGGTCCAGCAGCAGCCCCTGGTTTTGTTTAAGCTCAAATGGGAAGCAGCTGTGGAGGTGCTGGGAGGCTGTGGGGCCTTTGGCCCGTGCTGGGAGGGAGGCAGGAGCTGCTGCAGGAGGGAGAGGTTCAGCAGTTTTATTTTCCCTCCCTGCCTTGGCCTTTTGAAGAGCAATTCCTGCTGTGCTGAGCCCTCGGCTGAGGGAGAGCAGGGCCCTGTTGAAGTGTCCATGGGTAAGAGGGCAGGAATGAGCCAGGGCCCCTCAGCTGGGCTGTCCCAGCACACCTGGAGCTGGGACAGGGGGACTCAGGGCAGACCTGGGGCTCCAGCAGTGCCAGGAACAGGAGCAGGACTGCAGGACAAAATCCTTGAGGAAAGGAGAGGAGGAAAYCCTCCCTGCTCTGGTTTTCAGGTGCACTGGGAATGGGATTGCTCCATTCCAGTGATGTTCCATAGAACATCAGTCCCATCCAGTGCCAGCCCTGCCATGGGCAGGGACACTTCCCACTGTCCCAGGGTGCTCCAAGCCCTGTCCAGGCTGCCTTTGAACACATCCAGGGATGGCAGAACGCTTCTGTCAGCGGCCCTTGGGACTGAGCCCAAACCTGGCATTCTGCACAACCCCTGGGTGATCCCTCGCTCCATTCCCCCCTCCTGCCCTCAGCCACCCCTCAGCTGTGTTTGTTTCCCGTTTCTCCCGCAGGTGGCCAAGCGGCTGGGCCGGGTGCTGTACATGGCCGGGTTCCCGCTGGCGCTGCCGCTGCAGCCGCCGGGGCTGCGGCCCCCGGAGCGGGAGGCGGCCCCGGGCGAGCTCCGCCCGGCCTCCACCGGCAGCGTGGCCTCGCCCTTCGGCGGCGCCGTCCCGCCCAGCCGGGGCTCCCCGAAGCAGGAGAACGGGAACCCTGCCCTGCTCAGCGACACCACCAAACCCCCGTCCTAACGGGGCCGGGGCAGCAGCTCAGCGCCCCGCGCCGCAGGAAGGTTCTCTTCTTGGGTTGGTTTTTTTTATTTTGGATGCGTTTGCTTTTTTTTATTTGTTTGGGGAAAATAAAAGAAGAACCACGGAGATTTCTGAACTGTCAAAAAAAAAAAAAAAAGATTGAAAGGGAAGGAAGGAAAATGATCCAAAGATGTTGTCGTGGGACGACGSCAAGTGAAGAGAAGGATGCTGGAGGATGGAGGCAGCATTCCTGTTCCCTTCCACACTGCTCAGTGGAGCTGGAGAGCCCTGCACAGGAAGCATGGACAGGCTGCTCTTTGCCTTCAGGACCTCCGGGCTGTGCCTGCACAGGGAGGGAAGGGGCTCTGCTGCTCCCGCCGGTACCTCGAGCAAAAACTCCCATCCACAGGCACCCCAGCCAAGCTCTCCTCCTCCCTGCAAACTGGGCTCACTTCCTCATTCAGGTGTTCTATGCATCTCTAGCAACTTTGAAAACAATACCAAAGACAGACAAAAAGGATAAAAAGACAAAAAAAAAAAAA
>NDFG01000004.1:563846-598841 GCA_002167245.1 Sporophila hypoxantha | reverse complement strand
TCTCATCCTCCTCCACTTCGTAAATGTTCCTTGCTTTCCATTCATGCATGGCCGCTCCTCCGCCAAACTCCGTGCTTTGCTGGCTTTCGAGCTGCTCATCTGAGGCTTCTGCCTTGCCTTGGGGGGGTTCAGGGTGGTGAGTGGAAGCAGGAGCAGGCAGCACACGGAGGGGAGGAAGCTCAGGATGCCAGAACTCACACACAGGATTTGAGATTTCTCCTCATTTCTCACTGGATGATCCCCAAAGCCACCTTCCCCTTGGCTGGCAGGGGCCCAGCACCTCTTCCTGAGCCCATTTCCTAATTCGCCAGCTTTCCTTTTCCTGCCAGAAAATCCAGCGGAAACCAGAGAGGTTTCACAGGAGAAGCAGGGGAACTCCCAGCTTCCTGGTTCTTTCCTGCTCAGAGATTCCCAGACTGGATTCTCTCCCTCTTCAGCCCCGCCTGCAGAGACCCGCAGCCTGGGGATCCTTAACCTGCCTGACTAAACATTTCCCATTGGCAGGGAAAGCTCAAGCCTGATCTGATGGAATTCCCGCAATCCAGCACCTTTCCCTGTGCGCCGCTGGGGGGCTCTGGGGTGTGATCCTGCTGGAATTTGCTGCCCCAGGGCCAGGGAATCTCCCTGGATCCAACAGCACGGCAAGGAAGGAGCTGGCAGATTCCCCTCCCTCTCTTTCACTGCCTCAACAACCCAGGACCATCCAAACAGTCCCAAAATCCCAGGGGAACTCCAGATTTATCCCAAAACTGCTGCTCAACTTCCCAGGCAGGCCTGCACAATTTACTGTGGCCGCTCTCGGGTGCAGCAGCCCAGCTTGAGCATCAGCCCCTTGCCTGCTCAAAAGGATTTTCTGGGTCTTCCTTGGGAATCATCAGGGCGAGGAGGAATAAAATGAATAATAAAATAAAATAAATAACATCAGAAATGTGCAGCAAGGACAGGATCAAAGGTCCCCCGTGCTGGTGGAGCCCCTTGCCATGCACAGAACCTGCTCAGGGACTGTGACAGGGAAAAGGGGAAATGTGGAAACAGGGAAAAGGGGAAAGTGGGACAAGGAAAAATGGGACTGTGGCACAGGAAAATGGGACTGTGGACACGGAAAATGGATTGTGGACACAGGGAAAATAGAACTGTGGACAAGGAAAAGGGGAATGGCGGACAAAGGAAAATGGGATTGTTGGTACAGAGAAAACTGGGGCTGTGGGCAAGGATCAAGGAGAAGGCAAGCCCAGCCCCAGCCCTGTACCTTTCACAGAGAATCCACCATTCTCCTCCTCAGAGTCACTGTCCAGCTCAAAGAGATCCTTGAATTCCTTCTTATCCTCCTCCTTCCTCTCATCTGGCCTCCTGCGTTTGATTTCTGGGAAGTTCAAGTCTTCAAGCTGGAAAGAAAACCAACCCCACAGTAAGAGCAGCCCTCATTTGTGCCTTTGAATGTCCAAGGCTGTGTTTAAAGGCAGGAAGGTGGCTTTGCCCAGCCTGCCCAGAGCAGTGAGGGGTCCCAGGGGTGAGGGAGGCTCACAGAGCTCTGCTGCTGCATCGACCTTGCTCACAGAAACTGCTTTAGCTCATGGAGCATGCAGGGCTGGCAGCCCAGCAGGGATGAGGGTACCCAWGGGCAGCTCTGCAGCTGGGCTGGGCACCTCTGGAGGCAGATCTGAGCCACTCCCTGGTTCTGGGTGCAGATTTCAGGGTTCCAGATGCCGAGGATGCTCAAGGGCTGCATCCATCCCCGGCCCTGATGGAGATCAATGGCCAAGAGCCCCATGAGCAGGCAGCCAATATCAATGCCATTAAAGTCCCCTCAATTGACACCACCTCAGTGCTCTTTACACCTCTCCGGAGGGGGATTAGGGGGAGGATTCACTTGCARGGGCTCAGGCCAGCAGGGCAAAGATAATCAGAATGCAAATGGAATCCTAAGTGCTCTGGAGCTCAGCTGCCCTGCCCTGCCTGGCTGCTCGCCCCTCCCGGGAGGCACTCGGGCATTAGCACACAGCAGGGCTTGCCTGGGAACACTCAGCACTCATCTGCTGCCCCTGCCACCCCTCAGAGCCCCCCAAAGCCTCTCCAGCCCGAGCACAGCCACCCTCAGGAACAGCCTGAGGGGAAAGCAGAGCCTCAGAGGAGATGGGGCTGGGGAGCAGGAGATGGAGCTGTGCCTTTGCTCCTGCAGCAATTCCAGCAATTTCCCCCAGCCTGTTCCAGGGTTCTGGTCCCCAGCTGGGCCATATTGATCCTGGAGCTGAGCACTGCCCAGCAGGGATGGGCAGGGAAGGGCAGAGAAGGGAACAAATCACCCTCCACCATTCCAGGGCCTCATTTTAAATCATCATCATCTTCCCACTGCTCTTCCTGCCACGGGGGAGAGGCCTCTGCTCCTCCCTGGCTGTGCTGGGGAGCAGCTCAGGGCTGGCTTTAAAAACCAGCCCAGAGGTGCCAGGGAAGAGATTTGGGGAGCAAARTGCAGCAGGGGCACTGCCAAGCTGCTGCCCCCAGGCTGGTACCCACCCCAGGCTGGTCAGAGGGTCCCAGAACGGTCTGGGTAGGAAAGGACCCCAAATCTCCTCCAGGTCCATGGGCAGGGACCCCTTCACTGCTCAGAGCCCCTTCCAGCCTGGCCCTGCACACTCCAGGGATGGGGCAGCCCCAGCCTGGTTCTGCTCCAGCCCCACCACGGGGTGAAAGCATTGTCCACAATTCCCATTCCTGTAATCTCCATCGTTCCCACCRGTTCTGGGGCACAAGGCAGGCTCCTGTCCTGGCAGCAGGGTTTGGCAGCTGGGGTTCCACSTTCCCACAGGGGAAAATCCCCATTSCCAAAGGCAGCTCKGGGTGACACCAACACAACCTGAGCCATCAGCCAGGGCCCGGTGCTGGATCAGCTGTGCCACCTCCCCCCTTCTGAGACCCTCAGGATGGGCACCTCAAACCCCAGCGTGCCCCAAAGGACTGAGACTTGCACTGGCACAGCCCACAGCCCCTGTGCTCATCACACACAAGCACTAATTAGCTAATTTGGGGGCCAGCCTTTTAATCCCCAGCTAGAGGGCTCCTATCTGCAGGGTCTCACCAAGCTGATTAGTCCCCATCCCATTAAAAACCATTGGGAAAAGCAAATGGAATGGGCAGGAAGGCTCAGAGCTGYTGTCTAAGGCAGGCTGCAGCTCCCAGCCAGGCTGGCTTTCTTTTCTCCCTGTTATTACCTTTTCCCCCCCAATGGCTGCTAATGGGACATGGATTTTCCCAGCCCTAATGGGCCTCATGGTGTTCCCTCTCCTGCTGGGGCTCACAAAGCTGCATCATTAAGCCACCAGTCCCCACCGAGCCACACAACAGCCCCATTCAGCAGCAGGGCTGCAGGGCAGCCTCCAGGAGAGCAACCCCAAATCTGCCTCTGAGCACAGCAAACCCCAAATCTGCCTGCTGAGCACAGCAAACCCCAAATCTGCCTCTGTCTGAGCACAGCAAACCCCAAATCTGCCTCTGAACAGAGCAAACCCCAAACCTGCCCCTTTCTTCTGTACAGAAAAAAAACCCCAAATCTGCCCCTCTCTGCAGAGAGCTGCTCCAGCAGCAGGGCCAGTCTGGGGCAGGAGCTTGGCCCCATTCCCTGACTGTCCCTGTCCCCACTCCCTGGCTGTCCCCCTGTCCCATATCCCTGGCTTCCCCCTGTCACCCATTCCCAGTGGCTTGTCCCCCAAGCCCCAGCACCCCCTGGCTGTCCGCTGTCCCACTCCCTGGCTGTCCCACTGTCCCCATTCCTGGCTGCGGAACTAGCCCCTGGCTCCTGTCCCATTCCCTGGCTGTTCCCCTGTCCCCGCAGCCGCTGTCCCCTGGCTGTCCCCCAGGCCGTGGCCGCTAAAGCTGTCCGCCAGGGCTCACAACCCAGCCTTTTGCTGCTCACGCCTTTCTCCTTTGCCACTGATCTCCAGCTGGATCCTCCTTCTCCCCTCAGCTTTCTTCCACTGGCTGTAGTTACCTGCTCAGGGAGCGTGCCGCCTCCTCTGCACCTGCTTCTCCCACTGCTACCATGTGGACAAAGGGACACAACACACATACTATCCATCCAAAGGTTTCCCAGGCAAGGTTCCAGCCAGCCACAGGCAGCCAGGGGCAACAGGGTGAGGGCCCTTTCCCACCCCATTTCCCAGCTTCCCTGGGCAATTTGGGCCAGCGGACTCAGTGGATTGTGAATTTAGCCTCAGCTGCTGAGGCAAGCTGCTGAGTCAGGAGTGGTGGCCCTGAGAACTGTCCCCAGGCCTGGGGACTGCAGGGAGCACAGACAGGGCGACAAAGCTGAAGTGGAAAAAGTGTCTGGCCCTTGTCCGCGATGTCCCAGTGTCCCCTATGTCCCCGGCAGTTTCCATGTCCTGTCCCATGTCTATCGCATGTCCGCCGCATATCCAGCTGTCCCGTCCAGGCTGTCCCTGTGCCCCATGTAACCTCGTGGTCTGTCCCCTATGTCCCAGCTGTCCCTTGTCCCCATGTCTGTCCCCAGTCGTCGTGTCCCCATGTCTCCTTGTCCCTATCGTCCATGTCCCCCAGGCTGTCCCGGCCATGTCCCCAATGTTGCGCCTGTACCACGATGGTGTCCCCTATCCCGGATATCTTGTCCCATGCTGTCTCCATTGTCCTGTCTGTCGCCATGTCCCCAGGCGCCATTCCCCAGTGCTGTCCCCATGTACCCAGCAATAGCTGTCCCCCATGTCTATCATCCCCAGGCTGTCCCTGTGCCAACACGATACGCCGTGTCTCGCTGTCCCCGCTTCATGTCCCCACCATGTCGGCTGTCCCCCATGTCCCCATGTCTGCCCGTGTCCCATGTCTGTCCCGTGTCCCCATGTCTGTCCCCTTGTCCCACATGTCTGTCACCTGTCCCCATGTCTTCGTGTCCCCGGCGTCGTTCCACCAGTGTCGCTGTGCCCCATGTACTGTATCTCCGGTCAGGCTGTCCCCATGCCATGTCCCGCCATGTCCCCATGTCCCAGTCCCATCTGTCCGTGTCCCATGTCTGTCCCCGATGTCCCCAGGCTGTCCCTGTGCCCCGCCTGTCCTCCTGCAGGCTGTTCCCGACCCATTCCCGTGTCCCCCGCAGGCTCACCACAGCAGCCGTGCTGGCCACCCCAAAGGCCACTCTCTGCAACTCCTGCTGCAGATGTGGGCAGAAGTTCTCCTGCAGCTTCTCCAGCAGCTGCCTCATGGGCCTGCAGTAGTTGGCCACCTTGCACTCCTTCAGGAAGGATTTCAGCTGCAGGAGGAAAGGGAGAGGAGGAACAGAAGCCATGGCAGGGAGCCCTGTCCCTCTGCCTCCAGCACATCCCAGCTGCCAGCACAGCACCAGCTCAGRAAAAATGGGAATTAGACCCAGCCCTTCCCTGCCTGCCCCAAAGCACAAAGAAACCATCAGCACAACGATTCCTCTGCTGCTGAAGCCTGTCCTGCCCTCACCCCCCTTCCTAAAATATTTATTTTTTATAGGTGCTGCATATCTATCTCCASTGAGAGATGCATTTGGCATTGGATTTATCTCACTTGATCCCCCAGCTGCAGCCCCAGATCCATTCCATCTGCTGCCACATCCATTATCATTTTTCTTCCCTTGCACAAGTGTCACCAGCAATCCTGCAGCATCCTGGGCTCTGCCAGTGCACTCTGGAGCTGGGTGCTCCCCCACACAGCCCCTGCTGCCCTCACTGTCCCACCCCTGGCTGCCACAGAAATTAATGAAACCTAATGAGGTCTCGGCCCTGGCTGGAGAGGCAGGGACACAAGCAGGGCAGTGAAAGAGGATAAAGGACAGAGAGAGGAAAATCAGGGTCTGTGCATGCTTTWCCCTGCTCTGCCAAATGGAACGAGGGGATCTTAGCAGAGGGAAAGCACTGAGCACACCAACGTGTGTCTGAGGACATGGCAGGGAGGGTTCCCAGCCCAGCCCTGTCATTACTGGGGCTGCTTCTGTCCCCCTGCCAGCCTGACACAGCACAGAGCAAAACCCCAGCTGAGCTTACTGGAAGGGCTGCAGGGGAGCCAAACCCTGCCCAGTTCCCTGCTCACAGCAGGGACATTGCCCTGGGGACAGGGCAGCAGCAGGAGAGGGAAGGGAAAGGGAAAGGGAAAGGGAAAGGGAAAGGGAAAGGGAAAGGGAAAGGGAAAGGGAAAGGGAAAGGCAGCAGCTCCTGCCCAGTTCCCTGCTCAGAGCAGGGACATTTCCCTGGGGACAGGGGAGCAGCAGGAGGGCTGCTGGCAGGGCAGGGCAGGGCAGCACCTCCTGCCCTTCTGGCTCCTGCCAGCTCCTGCCTCAGTGCCAGCTCTTCCCCTCCAAGCTCCCACCCCTGCTCTGTGCAGCCTGCCAGGGCTCTGGGGAAGGGAAGGGGCTCTTCCCCCCCAGCCCCTGCAGGCAGAGACCCCCACGGGCCAGCCCTGGGGCAGCAGCAGCAGCAGCAGCTCTGAAGTGCCTCCCATCCCCACGGGCTCTCCTTTCATCTGCCAGTGCTTCCAGCCTTGCAGGCAGGGAATTTGGGAAGCTGAGGCTGGGAAGCTCAGCCCAGCTTCCCCCAGGGCAGGAGGAGGAGGAGGAGGAGGAGGGACAGAGCCCCTGCCAGCTGGAGCAGCCCAGCAGGGAGGGAGGGCACACACGGATGGAAGCAGGGCAGGGCTGGAAGCTCTCCAGGAGAAAATCCTCTCCCCACGCAGCTGCTGGGGAGCCAAGGGCAGCCCCAGCCAGGCAGACACCTCGAGGCTGTGGGCAGAGCAGCCAGGCAGCAATGCAGCAATGCAGGAATGCAGCAATGCTCTGCACAGCTCCTGCTGCAGCCAAACCCAGCCCCAGAGCTCCAGAGCTGCTGGCTGCAGCCCAGGGCTGCCAAGGGGGGGAACAGGGACAGCCACAGGCTCAGGAGCTGCTCACACAGGGGCTGCCAGCTCCCAGCAGCCAAGGCAGCCCCTGTGCCAGCCCGGGGCACACAGCCAAGAGCCTGGCAGATGCCAGCCCCTGACAGATGCCAGCCCTCAGCAGGGATACAGAGCTCTGCTTCCCACACAGCCCGTGGGGCACAGCCCCAGCCTCCAGGGACACCCCACACAGCCCGTGGGGCACAGCCAGGGCTCCCCCAGCAGCCCAAGGTGTGCAGGGGCTGGTGGCACACACCAGGACAAGCAGAAGTTCGTGTCCCCACAGAGGATGTGACAGCAGCCAGTCCTGAGTTAGCAGCAGAGGGAAATGAGGGAACACATCCCAACAGTGGCACCCTGAGCTGGGCTGTCTGCAGCTCCAGCTGATGGAGCCTGAGAAGGGAGGGAAGATTGGGAAGGGAAAACTGGAAGGAAAGATTGGGAAGGGAAGATTGGGAAGGGAAGATTGGGAAGGGAAGATTGGGAAGGGAAAACTGGAAGGAAAGACTGGGAAGGGAAAACTGGAAGGGAAGAGTGGGAAGGAAAGACTGGGAAGGGAAGACTGGGAAGGGAAAACTGGAAGGGAAGATTGGGAAGGGAAGATTGGGAAGGGAAGAGTGGGAAGGGAAGACTGGGAAGGGAAGACTGGGAAGGCCAGCCTGGCAGGGAAGATTGCCATCTTGTGGAGAGCACCTTGGGGAGGCTGAGCACAAGGAAAAGCTGGGGCTCAGAGCACAGGCTCTGCTCCAAGACCTCACAGCAACAGCTCTGAATCCCCAAGAACTCAGCTGAGCTCACCATCCCAGCCCCATCTCAGAGCAGTTCTGCAGCCTCTGCTGCACTTTGGCTCCCAACAGAGGGCAAACTCCAGAGCACCTTCCCCTGCCTGCAGCCTAATTGGATGTGATGCCTCTGTTCCTCCCCAAAACACAAATAAAAATTAAAATTAGGCAGAGGTAAATGGCTCTCCCCTCATTCTGAGGGCCATCCTGAGGTCACTGTTAGTTTAAATCACTTTATCCCACTCTGAGCACATTCATGGCACCCCCAGCAGTGCCTGCCCCCTYACCTGGATGACAGTGGGCAGAACCAGCTCTGGGAAGCCAATGCTGTGGGCTTGGCCATGCAGATACTCCAGCAACAGGTCATAGAGCTGGTCAATGAGCCCATCCTGAGCAGGAGAAACACAAACCAAGGGACTGGGTACCACCTGAACCCCACAGATTTCCTACAGCACCCAAACCCAGAGTGGGAAAGGTTGTGTCCAGCCTTTGGGGACAGGGAGACATGGGGCACAACTGCTTTGGAGCAGGGACATGGGCGACACATTCCTTTGGGGACGGGAAGGGGCACTGCTTTGTGGACAGGGACGTGGGGCACATTCCTTGGGGCACAGGGACGTGGAGCACATTCCCTTGGGCAATAGGGACATGGGGCACATTCCCTGGGGACAAGGAGACACTGGGGCACATTCCCTATGGGGACAGGGACATGGGGCACATTCCTTTGGCACAGGGACATGGGGCACAATTCCTTGGGGAACAGGGACATGAGGCACATTCCTCTGGGGACATGGGGCAATTCCCTTGGGGACAGGGACATGGGGCAACATTCTTTGGGCACAGGGACATGGGGCACATTCCTCTGGGACAGGACATGGGGCAACATTCCTTTGGGGACAGGGAACAGTGGGGCACATTCTTTGGGCACAGGGACATGGGCACAATTTCCACTTGGGCACGGGACATGCGGGCACATTCTTTTGGGCACAGGGCACATGGCCATTCCCTTGGGGACAGGGAACATGAGCACCACTTCTCTGGGACTGGGGCACATTCTCCTTGGGGAAGGGACATGGGCACATTCTTGTCCCAGGGAGCCCGGTGCCACTCACGCCTGAAGGCCTTTTCCTGCAGGTTGGCATTGGAGAGCTTCAGGATCACAGCAAAGTTGATGGGCTTGGAACTCATCCGTCCTGGCTTCTTGTTGAAATCCACTTGTTGGAAAACCTGGAAAAGGAAAAAAAAAGAGTTTAAAGGTGACCACAGCACAAATCAACCAGCACACAACACAGCCAAGGGCAGGCAGGWGGTGGCAGAGCCAAGAGAACAACCCAGGAACCCCAGTTCCTGATCACTGCCCCCCAGCTTTCCCCAATATCCCAGGCAGGGACAGGGAGGGAGCAAACCAAACCCCACCTGAGGCTGTGGAGCTCGGGGGGTGCAAGGAGCTGAGGTGTGAAGAGGAAACCAACACAAGCAAGGGCACAAGAAGCTGAGGTTTGTTCCTCAGCCCCAGCTTTCTCATGGTCACAGGCTGTACCCCAGAGCTGCAGTGGGGTTTGGAGCTGTCCCTGAAGGTGAGGAGAGTTCCAAAGCAAGACTAAGTGATGCTCACACCAAATTCACTATTGYCACTGAAATCACTGTCCCAGGACAGCTGCTCCAGCCACTGGGTCTGGGGCAGGTCCCATGTGGCCATCAAGGGAGGCTTCAATCTCATTTAAACATTAAAAAAAAAGCCAGCAATTGATGACATCTGCACATCTGATGGCAGCCAGAGAGGGGTGAGGAGCACCTCCTGCTCTCCCACACTCTGCAGCAGCCCCAGCCCCTCTCTGCAGTGCCCAAACACTCTGGGATTGCCCTCCAGAGCAGGAACTCCTTTCTCTTCCCTGTGAGCAGCAGCAGCAGCAGCACATCCATCAGCAGCCCCCGTGCTGGGGATGCAGCCCAGGGGAGGCTGACAGGAGGCAGAGGCTGCTCAGGTCACAGCAGTGCCCCCAGGCCACGGGAGCAGGAGGCTGGTATTGATTTCTGACATTTTATTTGTCAATCCAGGCTCTCTGCAAGGGAGGGACAAGAGTGCAAACAAAGAGCCCCTGCCTGGGGGATCGATGCCACAAACCTCGTTATGCACAGTTATTTCTGTGGCCCAAACACAGCTATTGATCCCCCAGGGCAGACTCTGGGGCTCCCTGGCACCATCCCAGGCCTCCAGGCAGGCAGGGAAGGGCAGCCAGGGGCTCTGGCAGTGGCAGGGCAGGGAGGAAGCGTGGCCCCCACACTGAGGGCTGGCAGCCAGGCTGGGCACAGCCTCACTGGTGTCCAGGAACCCTTGGGGCAGGCTGGCAGGGGACAATGAGGGACCAGGGGGCCACAAAACCTCCCCAGGAAAACCACTGGCAGACAGAGGGGAGGACAGGCAGGAAGGAGAGGGATTTGGGGATTTCTGGCACTCCCAAGCTCCCAGTTGCCAYGTGGGGAGTGGGCAGGGAGCTGGGATGCAGCAATTCCAGTTTCTCAGCTCCCAGGCCTCCTTCAGGAAGATATGTGTAAGTTTTTTTCATTCTTGAAGTGGTTTTTTTCTTCCATTTCCTGCTGTCTGCAGTCAGAAACCACTGTGCCTTCACCAAGAGGTGACCACAGCAGCAGGATGGGGCTGGGGAATTCCTGCAGCTCTGAATTCCCCTCTGCCTGCTCCAGCTCAGCCCCCTGGCAGGGCACTCTGCACCAGCTGCTCCAGGCACAGCTCCCACACAACCACAGCTGGATTCCAGCTTCYCTTTTCTATTTTCTCAGCAAGTCTGGCGCTGCCTGCCAGGGATCTGAGGGAGGGGGACCCCAGGAGCTGCTGGTGAGGGTGTGGAGAGGGAGCAACACACCTCCAGGATGAAGGGCAGCACGGGGATGAAGGTCCTGGTGCTCTGGGACAGCAGCGTGAGGGCACGGATGCAGTGCATGCGCAGGGGGTAGAACCGAGACGTTGGCACCAGCCTGGGCAGGAAAAACAGACCAATAAAAAGAAATAAAAATAAAAAAATCTTAAATAAAAATTAAAATTATTAAAATATTAAATAAGAATAAAATTTTAACATATTAAAGAAATAAAAATAAATATATGAAATAAAAATACATAAAATAATAAATAAAATTAAATAAAATATTAAATAAAAATAAATATATGAAACAAAAATAAATAAAATATGAAATAAAATTAAATAAAATATGAAATAAAAATAAATAAAATATTAAATAAAAATAAATATATGAAATAAAAATAAATAAAATATTAAATAAAATTAAATAAAAATAAATATATGAAATAAAAGAAAAATCAATATATTAAAAACAAAAACAATAAATATATTAAATGAAACTGAATTTTAAAATATTAAATAAAAGAAATATAAACAAATATATTAAACAAAAATAAAAATAATAAAATATTAAATAAAAATAAAGACGAATACATTGAATAAACCGCTATGAAATATTAAATAAAAATATTAAATAAAAAGAAATAAGATCAAATATATTAAATAAAAATAAATTAAAATAAAAATACTAAAAGTATTAAATAAAAACACAGTGCCTGTCCCATGGGGCCACAGCCCCCAGAGCTGCCACTCTGCCTCCTTCACAGGCCAGCCTGGCTCAGGGGGGATCCAGGTGGGATCTGACTCTGATTTCCCAACGCTGGAATCACAGAATCATGGAATGGTTTGGGCTGGAAGGGACTTGAAGCTCATCCAGTGCCATGGGCAGGGACACCCTGCACTGTCCCAGGCTGCTCCAAGCCCTGTCCAGCCTGGCCTTGGACACTTCAGGGGTGGGACAGCCACAGCTGCTCTGGGACATCCATTCCAGGGCCTCCCCACCCTTAGGAGGAGGAATGTTTTCCTGCTGTCTCATCTGAAGCCCCCTCTCTCAGTTTGGAGCCATTCCCTGTGTCCTGTCCCTCCATCCTTTGGAAATCCTCTCTCCATCTTCCTTGGGCTCCTTCAGCTCCTGGAAGGGCACASTGAGGTCACCCCAAACCCACCTGGGGGTTCCCAAACCTCCAAAGCCTCACCAGGCAGCTCCTGCAGCTCATGCCAAGCTGCTCAAACCCTGCTGGGCCTCACCCCATTCCCTGTGCCCAGCCCCTGAGTGATCTGCTGGGCAGGGAGGAAGGTGCCTGGATCCATCCCAGAGCAGGGGGGTGCCAGGGGGATGTTTGCATCCTCTTATCTGATCGTTTAAATCTGCTTATCTCCAWCACCGTGGGGAGCTCCTCCAGAGCTGGGTTTAAAGCTGAGAATCTGGTTAGCAGAGCTAACAGGATTTGGGAGATCACCAGAGATCCCCAAATTCCCTCAATGCTAATGTTAACAGGCACCTCAGAGCACAAACATTTCATCCATCTGAGCTGMWGTGAGSAGGGAATTCTCAGCAGACATCCTGAAAATAACAACTGTGGCCCACTTCTTCCAGTCCCAACAAACAGGCACCAAAAATGCAGCTTCTAAATGCATTTACAGAGCTACAGTGAGGATTTTCTGAAGCAAGGCAGACCATTTTCCTTGCAGTTACAAGGATAATCTGCCCAGGTTATTCAGCCTGAGACTTTTCTTGTATGAAGAAGAAAGAATCAGCCACACCACAACTCTGTCACCCCCTAAACAGCTGCTCACACACATCTTGGGCTGGAAAATTTTAATTWAAAGCAGCTTTGAGACCATTCATGGTTAAATCCAAATCACAGAACTGTAAAATAACACACCAAAGCAGAGCAAAAAGAATCAGGAACTCCACTCACTTGATGCAGCCAATGATGACCTGTGTCAAGGGGTAGATGAGGGGCTCCATGACCTCACTGGGGTGGATGGTGCTGAGAACTCGACACCAGAAGTACAGGCAGTGGATGTACTGCCAGTTATAGACTGACTGGAAGTTCTCCTGCAGGAAAGGGGGGGAAAAAAAAGGCAGAAGTGTGAAAATGTGGCGTTTGATAGGTGCTCACTCTGCTCCCTGCCCAGGCTCGYTTTATCCAGGACACTGCAATGCCCAGGGAGGAAAAACAACACTGGAGCTGCCATTCCCAGGGCAGCAAGTTCACTGGTACCTTGGCCTGGAGGAAATAAGGTGAATAAAACCAGGCTGCTGTGCTCAAGTGGGGCTGCTTTGAGAAGGAAAAGTTCCCAGCCTCACAGCAGGGACTGGGATGTGGCAGGGACAGGGAACCCTGAAGCTGAGCACTGGAGAAAGGATCAGCTAGAACTTCTGGGGAATCCTGAGCTGAGCACTGGAGCAAATTCAGCTCAGAACTTCTGGGGAATCCTGAGCTGAGCACTGGAGCAAATATCAGCCCAGCACTTTTGGGGAATCCTGAGGCTGAGCACTGGAGCAAATATCAGCCCAGAACTTCTGTGGATCCTGAGCTGAGCACTGGAGAAAGGATCAGCCAGAATTTGGGGAATCCTGAGCTGAGCACTGGAAAATATCAGCTCAGAACTTCTGGGAATCCTGAAGTGAACCACTGGAGCAAATATCAGCTCAGAACTCCTGGGGAATCCTGAGCTGAAACACCGGAGCAAATATCAGCCAGAACTTCTTGGGAATCCTGAGCTGAACACTGGGGAAAGGATCAGCCCAGCACTTTTTGGGGAAGCAGCACCCAGGACAGCTTCTTTTTTGTATACTGCAGGGTGGAAGTGCCAGGCAGCAGAGCAGAGAGCAAACCTGCAGCTTGGTTAGCAGCAGAACCACTGCAGCAGATCAGCAGTGACACAGTGACAGCAGTGACACAGTGACACAGTGACAGCAGTGACACAGCCTGGCTCAGCAGCACAGCCAGGAGTGGCCCAAGGCTTGCACCAGGCCAGGACCTGGTTTTCAAGACTCTAGGCAGGTACTGCAGCAGCTCTTAGTGCCACACTATAAAATCATAAAATAATAAAAATATAAAAGCCCAGCTGGAGCAGGAGTCCCTGAAGGAAACCATTCCCTCAGTCCTGCAGGTATTGCCCAAAGCCACAGCAGACTGCACTCACAAGGTGCCTCAGCCCCCACTTGTGGATTTTTTTCCAGATTTCCAAGGCCCAGCTCATCTCTCCTGCACGGAGCAGCAGGATGATGCACAAGTCCTGAGACAGGCACAGAATGTTTAACTGCAGCCACTGGGCCAAACCTTGCAGCAGGGCCCTGAGCCAAGGCACAGCTGGACGTGGCAGGGCTGTGCCAGCTCTCCCCAGGTCACTGAGATGCACCAGGAAGATTTTCTCMGCTTCTCCTGCACAGAGCAGACGAGCAATCTGCTCTGGTAATCACCTTCCAGCACCATCCCCTGCCCATTCAGACAGGCTTAGTGCTTGCATTTGGACACTGTGGTGGTGCCATGCCCATCTGAGGGGCCACGAGCCCCCCCAGCTGTGAAATCAAATGGATTTACTCCTTGTCTGGGCCACAACTGAGGGTGTAAGGAGCCAGTGCAATCCAATTAGGGGATCTGCAGCCCAGACTTCATTTATCTCTGCTTATTTATCCCCATGTCTGAGATTTAGCTGGGCACCAACCCTGCCCTGTTTGGGGGCAGCTCAACAATTAATCTGTGGGGTCTGTTTTGCTAAACAGGACAAAATCCAGGATTAGCAATCTGACTCAGATTTCCCAGGTCACACTGGAGGTGGCTGAAACCAGGGCTGTTCCCCAAGCTCTAAACTGCTTTGTTAAATCCATTAAATGCCCCAGAATTTGCTGGGGAGCTGCAACACCCCAGGGTGGCCTAGGAAGAGCAGTAAAACCAGCCTAGGGCTAAGGCTGCTCCCAAGGAAAATGCACAGGAGGAAGACATGTTGTGGCACTTTTGTGTTCCCCTTGGTAGGACTTTTGCAGCTGAAGTGTTCTTGGGGTCCTGGGCATTGTAGTTTTCAAAACCATAACCCTAACCCTAGGCAGGTAAATCAGCCTAGGGTTAGGGTTGGTCCCAAGAAAAAAGCCACAGTGGCAGCCATGTTGTGGCAGTTTTGGGCTCCCCTTGGGATGCCTTTGCAGCTGCAGTGTGCCTGGAGCTCTGGGCTTTCTGCTTTAAAAACCCTAACCCTAGGTAGGTAAATCAGCCTCTGGCCTAGGATGTGGTCCCAAGAAAAAAGCCACAGAGACAGCCATGTTGTGGCAGTTTTGGGCTCCCTTGGGATACCTTTCACAGCTGCAGTGTGCCTGGAGCTCGGGGCTTTGTGGTTTCTGAGATGCTAACCCTAGGTGTAACCCAACCCTAGGCAGGTAAATCAGCCCTGGCCTAGGGATGGTCTCAAGGAAAAAGTCCACAGTGGCAGCCATGTTGTGGCAGTTTGGGCTCCCCTTGGATGCCTTTTCACAGCTGCAGTGTGCCTGGAGCTCTGGGTTTGTGGTTTCTGAGATGCTAACCCAGTGTAACCCTACCTAGCAGGTAAAGCAGCCCTGGCTAGGGTAGTCCAAGGAAAAGCCACAGTGCAGCCATGTTGTGGCAGTTTGGGCTCCCCTTGGATGCCCTTCGCAGCTGCAGTGTACTGGAGCTCTGGGCTTTCTGCTTTAAAAACCCTAACCCTAGGCAGGAAAAGCAAGCCCTGGCCTAGGGATGGTCCCAAGAAAAAAGCACAGTGGCAGCCATGTTGTGGCAGTTTTGGCTCCCCTTGGGATGCCTTTTGAGCTGCAGTGGTGCTGGAGCTCTGGGCTTTGTGGTTTTCAGAACCCTAACCTAAAGAATAGGTGCTTTACCTGCTTGTTTCRTACCAGAGGCTGGTAAACATTGTGATAAATTCTGCTGAATGTGTGCCATTTCTTCCTCCACACTAACAGAGCCTCCCTCAGGCTCCTGCCCTGCCCGTGGTGTATCCTGCCAAGGCCATGCCATAAATGCCCTCTTTATGCCAGTGACTGTGCCCAGCCCCGCTGCAGGGAGCCCCAGGAGGAGGAGGAGGGTGCCCACCTTCTTCCTGAGGGTCATGGCGCTGCGCAGGTGGATGGCCAGCTGGCGGATGTAGATGAAGCTGTGCTGGTAGGAGGTGGCGCTGTCCAGGGCCAGCATCTCYGTCAGTGTTCTCTGCATGAAGTTGATCATGGGCAGCACGTTGGGAGAGGTGAACCTGGAGTTCTTCACAAAGGCAATGTACATTTGCTGGGAGGAGAAGAGGATGAGAAAGCAGCGTGTAAAATGAGAGTAAAAAGCATTCTGGGACTCCTCTGCCCCTCCCAGTGTGACCAAACTGTCACTGGGAGCTCAGGTCAGAGATTAATGAGGCACACTCTTCTTCAAGCAGTGAAAGAAGTGAACTAATTATAAATTAAGAAGTAAATTAATTATAAATATTTAATGYATTAATATAAATAATATAGATATTATTATTTAATATAAATAATAAACATAAAGCAGTGAATTAATCATAGCCTGAATTTACAGACTTTTCTGTAAGTATTGTTTCTAATTCTAATTGGTTGGTAACAAGTTGTTACCAACTGTCTGATTGCTTACTTCACTAGAGGTGGTTGCATGCTTGTGTCTCTTTCTAGATATTGTTTGCATTTTTCTTTTACTGATTCAGGATAGTTTTTACAGGTGCTGTTAACAGTTACTGCCTTGGAATTCTTTCTCAGGAGAATAAGCAGATTTTCACTGTTATAGGATTTTATTCTTATTGGAACTCRTCAGGCTAGCTTAGCTAGGTAAGYTCCCATCAMAATACTCAWACTCTCTTAGTAAGGCCTAAACTATGTTTTACAAGGCCTTWCTTCTGTAAGGTTTTGCTTATAYTTAACACCAAACCAGGGCTGAGAGAGAAACCCAGCCTGCCCCTTCTCCAGGGGAGACAGGAGTGTGTTTGGCTTGGCCATGTGCCCAGCACTGCTTGGCAGCAAGGGGACAAGGCTGCAGGAGGGGCTGAACACGTGGGCATGGCTGGGCACAGCTCTCCTGCTCAGGTGCCACTGTGGGAGGCAGGGACATACACCTGGGCACTCAGCTAAAGGCCAGAGCAGCTCAGGAGGATGGCAGCACCCAGCAATCTGGGGGATGAAGATTCATCAGGCACCAGAGACCTCCCTGCTCAGTCTCTGTGCCCCCAGCAGYAAGGGCAGCCGTGGGAAGCAGGAATCACCCTGAGCTCACAGAATTTCTGCCCTGTTTGCTCTTCTGGAGGCTGCCAGCATCACCTCCTGCACCTGCTCAGCTGCAGCTCAAGGCTCTGAGGTATTTGCACACAACCTGAGGAAGAAAAGGTGCAGATCTCAGCAAARCCAGGCTTACCTTGAGCAGGGGGCTGAGGTAAACCTCCTTCTTGTACCTGCAGATCTTGTTCAGCACCAGGAAGGCCAGGACCCTGACTGTCTCCTCCCCTGTGCTCCACAGAGTGATGGTTTGCTGGGACAAAACACAGAGGCAGGTGAGTGAAGGCACAAAGAGCTCCTGGCTGGCCCACACAGGCCTGAACCTCCCTCTTTCCCAGCAGAGGTGGCACAGAGGTGACACAATGTGYTGTCAGTCAGTCACTGGCAGCCCTTCTGTCCTCACACTCTCGCTGGGACACCTCAAAGCCCAGGCTGATGTTTCCATGATCAGTAAAGGAACCTGTCCAAAACCAGCACCTCTAAAAAACACACAACTTTTATTTGTGTGGTTAAATACACATTGGAACTCTCCTGAGTGACTCCATCTCCCCCAGGAACACCCCACAACCAGTCAGCTCAGCTGCACCAGTGSAGAGCACAGCACAGAGGGGGCTCAGTGCAGGCTGGAAAAGCCCTCTCAGAAAYGCCTGCAGCAGCTGTGAGGTGTGCCAGCCTCCAGCCCTGCACGACTCCAGCCATCTCCACCACCAAAGGCTTCCCTGGCTCCTTGCAGAGCTGCAGTTTGCAGTCAGATGCCACCCTGTGCCCTGGTGTCTCCCCACACCTCCTGTGTTGCTGCTCACGCTCAGCAGTTGAGACTGAGCTGCCACAGAAATATTCCACCCCCAGCTCCCCGAGTGGAGAGGCAGCACAGACATTCCCAGGGCCTGGCAGCAATTCCTCCATCTGGGAGGAGGAAGCAGCTTCCCAAAACACCTCCCTGGGGAGCAGYAGCTACAAACAGAGCCACCCCCACACTCACCTCAGCCTGGCATCACCTCGTGGCACCTGGAGAGAGGCAGGAATCCTCTCCAGGAACAGCAGCAAAGCAAGGGAACACTATAGAGGGGACTGCCTGCCAGGGGATGCAGCCCAAACACCACCAATGCTCAGCTGAAAGGGGGGGAAAGCACCTCAGATGCCAATGGCACATCCCAGCTGTGCCCTTACCTTGAGCAGGGCCCGGCACTGCTTGGGGAAGGACAGGTAGTATGGGACTGTGGAGTTCACGTGCTGCAGGACTGCTGCACCCACTGAGGCCTCTGTCAGGCAGGACAGCAGCTGTGGAGGAGAGAAAAGCACCCCCAGTTGGCAGGCAGGGCTGTCACCCTCCCTGTGCCAGCTGCATTCTGCTGGTTCCAAACACTGCTCAGGCAGGAAGGAGCTCACACAAAGCCCACAGCTGGATCAGGGCAGGAGCAGGGGTAAAGAGCTGCCCTGCAGGTCCCTCAGCCTGGGAATGGGGGCTCAGGCTGCTGCCCCTGCATGGCTCATGGACCCTGAGCTCATCACACAGCACCTCCCTTGTGGACACTGCAAAATCCCAGCTCATCTGCAGTGCAGGACACCAAAATGGCCAGGGCAGAGGGTAAAGAGCTGCCCTGCAGGTCCCTCAGCCTGGGAATGGGGGCTCAGGCTGCTGCCCCTGTGTGGCTCATGGTCCCTGAGCTCATCACACAGCACCTCCCYTGTGGACACTGCAAAATCCCAGCTTATCTGCAGTGCAGGACACCAAAWTGGCCCAACTCCCCCTCAGTCTGCACCAGGAAACATCACCTGAGCTGCCTGACARCACGCTGGATTTCTCCAGGATTTCTGGGTGGGAAGCTGGAATTCTTTGGGTATTTGGGTCAAGTCTCCCTCAAGGAAAGGCTTTGACAAAATGTGAATAACCAAATCTCTGTGTGTGCAGCTTGTCCAGCTCAGCTCACTGCAGACAAACCCAGATTCCAATCTGAAGTCAAGGTGAGCTCCAGGTGACTGAGAGGCTCTGCCTGATGCAGTCTCAGCTGCTGGAAGCAGCACAGGCATTCTGTCCACATTTAATTTGCCTCCTCACCCCCCTCCTTGCTCTGCAAGGATTCTGGACTGAGCAGACTTGGCCAAGGACACCAAAAGGAGAAGATTTTGTTCAGAAACGGTGCCAGAAAACCCACAGTGGTGAAGGCTGGGGCTGAGAGCTCTCAGGAGGCAGCCCAGGAGCAGGGATTGCTCCCAGGGACTGCATTCCCAGGGACTGCATTCCCACTGTTCCCAGGACTGCATTCCCAGGACTGCATTCCCACTGTTCCAGGGACTGCATTCCCAGGACTTGCTTCCATGCTCCCAGGGACTGCATCCCAGGGACTGGCATTCCAGAGACTGCATCCCCAGGGACTGCATTCCACTGCTCCAGGGATTGCATTCCCAGGGATTGCATTCCCAGGGACTGCATTCCCACTGCTCCCAGGTACTGCATCCCCAGGGACTGCATTCCCATTGCTCCAGGGACTTGCATTCCCCAGGGACTGCATCCCCAGGGACTGCATTCCATTGCTCCCAGGGACTGCATCCCCAGGGGATTGCATTCCCATTGCTCCCAGGACTGCATCCCAGGGACTGCATTCCCACTGCTCCCAGGGACTGCATTCCCAGGGACTGCATCCCCAGCTTTTCTTGTCTGCAATGCTCTGCTGCGGAGAGAGGCACCACAGCTTGAGGGTAAAAAAAAAAAAAAAAAAAGAAAAGAAAAAAGCTCTCCTGATGCAATTGCTCTTTCTGCTAAGTCATTGTGCCAGCTCCCAGCTGAGGCACAGCAGCTCCTGGGCTGTCACTCCTGGCATCCCTTCCCTCAGCTGCTGAAGGAGCAGTGTTGGTTTGGTTTTAATATTCCAATTTGGGGATGCTAACAAAGCAATCTCAAAAAAGAAAAAAAAAAAAAAAGTGGGGGCAGGAGTTTCCTTCAGAAATAATTCATAAATCATCTCTGAAACACCAGAAATTTTGCATGGGTGGGATGGAACATTATCATAGTCAGAGATGCCTCATGTGAGGTCACCAAGAGAACATCTCAGTGTTTGCCTCAAGTGCAGAGATCACAGCACCAAAAACTGAATTAATGATGCAGAATGCAGGAACACAGACTGCAAACTCCTTTAAAGCCTATTAAATATTAATCTGCCAGACAAATTAAAACAGAGAGAGCTGCCAGAATGTTAATTCAACCCTTCTTTACTGCCTTACCTATTCTGACCCAAGCATCCTCTGAAGCTCCAAATTGTTAATTGCACCAAATAATCCCAAAACAACCCAGGGAAACAATGAACATGAATCTCAGAGGGGCAAACCCCACTTGCCTCACCCCAAAATAGCCCAGCAAGGCACAGAGTGACCCCACMAAGAGAAAATGATGATGTTTCTTACTTGTATGGTACAGCCAAGATAAACTTTGATGTCCAGTCGTAGCTTTCCCCAGAGGGGGCTGGTGGAAGGGAGAACCATTCTGGAAAGGAGCAAGAGTTGGGTTTAGCTTTAAAAAAAATCCCAAATAAATCAGATTTCAGCAGCAAAACGAGCAGTGAGATCAATTCCTTGCTTCCTTCTTCCTTGGGAGGAAGAAAAGGAGATCCCTGTGAGCACCAGCAGGCACTCAGTGTTTGGGAAGAGCTGGCACCCCTCTCCCAGGTCCAAAGGCAGCTCTGGAAATCCCCCCAGCTTTCCTGAACAYCCCAAAGCCCCCAGACTTACTTGAGCTTGTTCTTGGGGGCTCTGGGGAGCAGCAGCTTGTGCAGGTGGTGGAACAGGTCCCGGATACAGAAGGACACCAGGGCATTGAACACTGGGTGAAACAAGGCAGGGAAGCATTTGTAAGTGATTTTCCACGAATTCCTGGTTTTCCTCATGGGAAAAGGGGTCCCTGAGGAACTGAAGCCAGTGATTTCCATGGCAGAACCCCTGCATTTCCTTCTAGAAACCCCCAGCCTGCCTCAGGTTCCATTTTTTATCAAAGATCAGAAGGCACAGGGGCCACCTCCCCGAGGAAACAGCACCAAACCCCACCTTGAAGGAAAAGCTCCCAGAGCAGCAGAGCAGGACAAGCTCCTGGATGCAGTGAAAGGGTGAATTAGCTCCTGCCAGGGCTCATCCCCCTCTCCCACAGCTCACACCCTCTCCAGATGATTTCCCTTCCCTCACCTGCAGTGTCAGTCACCTGGAACTTGCTGGGGTCACCACCACTGTCCCCTTTGGTGGTGGCCACAGCTGCCTTGTAGGCTTGGGTGATCTCATGGAAGAGTTTTGGGGTGAGATTCCTCTGGGGAAAGAAGAAAAGGGGTTGTTGAGGGAAGTAAGGGATCTCCTGGAGCTCCTGACTGGGACAGGGGGACTGGAATTCACTGGGAATTGGATGGAAAAAGAGCTCCATCCTCAGGCATCAGGGCWAACAAACTCAGTGACCTCCCCTAAAACTGGCTTTCAATTGCTGAGGCTGGTGAAGGAATTAATCAGCTGCAAGCAGCTTCCAGTTTGAGCTCCATCCCCCTCAGCCATTCCATCTCTGCTAAATATGGGACTAAGAAAGCTCCTGGAGCTGCCTGAGGGTAAAAACCCCAAATTTGATCATTCTGGCCTCGTCTGAGCCACATTCCTGCAGCTTCCCCCTCATATGGAATGGCAGCATTTGAATTTTACAGCCCAAAGTCAAGCTGAAGGCACAAGAGCTTTGGGGGCTYGGGACATAAATTTTGTACCAGMTGAACAAATAAATAAATAWTTTTTGTGCCAGATAAACAAACAAACAAATAAATTTTATGCCAGATGGACAAACAAATAAATTAATAGATTTTGTGCCGGATGAACAAATAAAGAAATAAATTGTGTGCCAGATGAACAAACAAATAAATAATTTTTGTGCCAGATGAACAAACAAACAAATAAATAAATAATTTTTGTGCCAAATGAACAAACAAATAAATAAATAATTTTTGTGCCAGATGAACAAACAAATAAATAAACTTTGTGCCACATGAACAAATCCCAAGCTGGTCCTTTTCCAGGCAGGGAGGAGAACCCTCCAGTGCTGTGTGCCCCAACTCCCTGCTCACCTGGGCAGCTTTCTTCCACTCCTCCACCATCTTCAAGCTCACATGGATGAGGGAAACTTTCTTCCTTTTGACTTTTTCYTGCTCTTCGTCTTCATCATCTTCATCCTCATCACTGGCTTCCTAGAGAGACCAGCAGCAGGGACTGAGGAAGGGTTTCTCCAGCCCCTGGCTGGCCCCAGCTCTTTGGCTGAGCCCTGGTGAGGAGGGAGGCAGGCAGGGCTGGTTTGTGAGKGCTGCTCCCAGCACTCTGTGCAAAGCAGGAAGGGTTCAGATGGGAACAAACACCTGATGGAGTGACAGCCCAGGATATTGGGAATAAATCCTGCCTGTGAGGCTGGCACAGGGCAGCTGGGGCTGCTCCACCCCTGGAGGKGCCCAAGGCCAGGCTGGACAGGGCTTGGAGCTGGATGAGTTTCAAGGCCCTTTCCAACCCAAATCACTCAGGGCTGGCACTGGAACACAAACACTGCCCATGGAACTGAGGTGTCTGATGSCAGCAGGTACCTCCAGGGTGTCAGGGGGTCTGTGCAGAGCCTCCTCCTCCTCTGAGCTGTCTGAGGCATCAAAATCCAGCAGCTTGCGATCGTTCTCCTGCAGAAACTTGTAAAACTCGGGGTCTCTGTCCCTCAGCCTGGAGAGCTGATCTTTGTGCTCTGATGCCTTYCCCTTCTTCCTGCTGGGACAGAATGAATTGTTCATTCACTGCCCAGAGCTCTGCTGAGGCTGTGATAAAAACATTTCGTTAAGGATTAAGGAATTTTGACAGCAAGATASCAGACTGCACTGGGATCGATGGAAACACATGGAAAAACCATCACAAATCTGTTTCTCGGTYCCTCAGAATTGCTGCAGAGATGGGCACCACGTAATTTCCCTGGGCAGCCCCTGCCAAGGCCTGACCACCCTTTCCATGGAGAAACTCCTCCTGATGCCCACCCTGAGCCTGCCCTGGTGACACTGAGGCCGTTCCCTGGGAGCAGAGCCCCGCCTGGGGCTGTCCCCTCCTSTCAGGGACTTGTGGAAAGCAAAAWAATCTCCTTTTCTCCAGGCTGAGCGCCTCTCACCTGCCCGGCCGTGCCTGCAGCCCCTGCGCCGCCTTCCCGCCCGGCCGTCTCTGCCTCGCAGCGCCGTTCAGGGCCCGGCCGCCTTYCTCCKCCTYCTCCTCCTCCTCCTCCCAGCCGCCGTCATGCTCCGAGTCCGAGCCGGCAGCGAGGAACTCGTCCAGGCTCAGCTCCTCCAGTTTTCTGCGGGGGGAAAGGAGTGTGTGTGAGGGGGGAAAGGAGCGTGCGTGAGGGGAAGGCTCATCCCGGCGTGTCCGGGATCCTCCTAGCTCCCCTCCGGTGCGGCGCTCACCTCCTCCCGGGGGCCGCCATGTTGCCTCCGCCACGCGGCCGCCGCTTCCGGTCCCGGCGTGTAGCGCGGCCGGGGAGGGTCGTTCAGACCACGCCCACAAATATGTAAATTAGGCTTATTTTCATGTTTAGCCACGCCTCACAACACCGTGGCCCCGCCCCGCTGCGTTGGCTCCGCCCCTCCCGCCGATCCCTCTGTCCCGGGCAGGATCGGGGCCAGCGAGGGAAGGGAAGGGGTGGGATTGTCTCGTCTCCCTTCTCCGCACCGCAGAGCCCGTGCYCTGAGTGCCCTGACCAGTTCTGGGCCTCTCAGTTCGGGGAGAACAYTGGGGGTGCTGCAATGTGTCCACTGGAAGGGTATTGGGATGCTGTGTGTCCACTGGGAGGGTATTGAGGGGCTGGAGTGTGTCCATTGGAAAGGTATTGGGGTGCTGTGTGTCCATTGGGAGGGCATCAGGGTGCTGTGTGTCCACTGGGAGGGCGTTGGGGTTCAGTGTGTCCACTGGAAGGACACTGAGGGGCTGCAGGGTGTCCGAGGAAGGGGAATGGAGCTGGCGAAGGGTCTGCAACACAAATTCTATGAGCAGCAGCTGAAAGAGCGGGAGAAAAGGAGGCTCAGACAGGACCTTCCCACCCTCCACACCAACCTGACAGGAGGCTGTAGCCACATAGTGGTCACTCTCTTCTTCCATGTAAGAGGATGGTGGTCACTCTCTTTGTCCACRTAACAAGTGACAGGACACAAGAACGGAGCTTTAAGCTGCACCAGGGCTGGTTTGAGGTCGGACACCAGGAGGAATATCTCCATAGAAAGGGCTGACCAGGCCTTGGCAGGGTCTGCACAGCGAGGCGTTGGAGTCCCCATCCCTGGAGGTGTCCCAGGAGCTCCTGGAGGGGGCACTCCGTACTTTGGGCGGTGACAAGATGCTGATGGGCCCATGACCCCAAAACTCTTTCCCTGCATAAATTATTTTGGTTGGCCTCCATGACCCCAAAACTCCTTCCCTGAATAAATTATTTTGGTTGGCCTCCATGACCCCAAAACTCTTTCCCTGCATAAATTATTTCGGGACACCCCTTCAGGCCACGCCCACCAAACATTAACCACGCCCCTCATTGACCCCGCCCCCTCGCCCTTTGTGCGGCGCTCGGCAGCGGGGGCGTGGCCTCACCTCATCGCCCCGCCTCATTCCCCGTTTAGCCCCGCCCCCGGCCGCTGGCCCCGCCCCCGGTGCCGGTGCCGGTGCCGGGCCCGCAGCGGGGCCGGTGCCGCTCGGTTCGGAGCGCTGGGCCCGCGCACGGACACACGGACACGCGTGCGGGGCCGGGCCGCCGCGGGGTTATTCCGGGTGACGGAGGAAGCCGCAGCCCCGGAGCCGCCGCCGCACCTGCCCGCCCCCGGCCCGCCCCGAATCCCCGGCGCGGGGCCGCTGCGGGCGGAGCGGGACCCGCAGCATCCCCCGGCTTGGGCCGTGGCCGCCCCGGAGCCGTGAGTACCGCCGGGGCACGGCCCTGCCGCCCGCACCTCCTCTTCTCTTCCTCTCCGTCTGCCTCTTCCTCTCCCTCTTCTTCCTCCTCGCTCTCTCTCTCCCGCTGTCCCTCTTCCCGCAGGGCCGGGCGCTCGGACCGCGGGGAGCGGAGCGGTAACGGAGGGGCACACCGGAGGGATAACGGGAATGAATGGTGGGGCACACCGGAGCGGTAACGGGAAGGGGGAACACCGGGGATGAGGGGCACACAGGTAGCGGTAACGGGATGTGGGCCACACCGGGAATAGGGGGACACCGGAGCAGGTCCCCGGGGATGATGGGGGACCCCCGAGGAGCCCCCGCTCCATCGCTGCGGCGCTTGCCCCTGCGGCATCCCTCCTCGCGAGGAGCAAGTTTGCTTTCGGGGTACCCGCCGCACGGCCGGGAAAACCGGCGCCGCTTCCAAACTAATTTGCACAACCGGTGTGGTTCCCAAATATCTGCAGGGTTTGGAGCAGCGATGCCCTCCAGCCCGTGTGGCCGCTCTCTCTGCGCCGCGGCATCACCTCCGGGGCCGGCAGCATCCCTTGTGCCCTCCTTCCCGTCCTCGCCAAGTGCTGCCGGATCCCGTTGGAAATGGGAAAAGCGCAGCTCCGGGGTGTCCCCTGCCCTCGGGGGCTCGGGGCTGGCAGCTAAGGCACGGGGAGAGGCGTTTTCCTTCCTGGAACTTGTGGGACGCAGCTGTTGGTGCGGCCTCTGCAGTGGCTGCCAGGGCAGAGGGCTCTCCTTGAGCCTCAGCATCGCTGTGCTGGAGCTGGAGTGCAGCTCCTGCAGCTCAGGCCAGGCTGGCAGCTGGGCTGGTTCTGTGGCTGAGCAAAACCTCCCTCTCGGGAGCAAACCCTGCGCCTCGCGCAGGGAAGGAGAGGTGGCGGTGTCCTGGCTGTCCCTGGCTGTCCCTGCGCTGTGCCAGCCCGCAGGAGCTGTGGCCTTGCTTTGGTGCTGCTCGTGCACGGTGCCAGCTCTGCTGTCACTTCCTGCTGTCCCACAGCATTATTCTGGGGGCTCTGCATTGCTGGAGGTGATTCTGGGTGTGAGTCAGCAACATGTGGTGTTTCGGGGTGCCGTAGTTGTGTTTGTGCTGGTTTGTTACAGTTTGGTGTTCTGGGTTCACTGGTGCTCGTTTGTTACAGTTTGGTGTTCTGGGTTCACTGGTGCTGGTTTGTTACAGGTTGGTGTTCTGGGGTTCACTGGTGCTGGTTTGTTACAGGTCTGGTGTCTGGGTTCACTGGTGCTGGTTTGTTACAGGTTTTGTGTTCTGGGGTTCACTGGTGCTTCGTTTGTTACAGTTTGGTGTCTGGGGGTTCACTTTGGTGGCTGGTTTGTTACAGGTTTGGTGTTCTGGGGTTCACTGGTGCTGGTTTTGTTACAGGTTTGGTGCTCTGGGGTTCACTGGTGCTGGTTTGTTACAGGTCTGGTGTTCTGGGGTTCACTGGTGCTTGGTTTGTTACAGGTCTGGTGTTCTGGGGTTCACTGGTGCTGGTTTTGTTACAGGTCTGGTGTTCTCGGGGTTCACTGACCCCTCAGGGATCAAAGCCTTTTGGTTTCCATCCCTGCAGCCAAAGCAAACCCCGTTCCCTCAGCACCCCGAGTTTCTCCCCCGGCCCGTGAACATCTGCTGGAAATCCTTTATTCAGCAGAGCAGTGAGTAAGACCCGGGGAGATGTTGGGTGTAGAGATCCGAGTTTCCTTCCTGAGCACTGAGTGATTAATGAATCACAGCAGAGAGCAGCTAATTCAGAGCACACCAGGAGCTGGCAGGCGGATCAGGCACCTGCTCCCTTGGCTTGGGAGCCCAGCATCCAAAGGGAGCAGCTCCCGAGCATCTCGGGGGGCTGGGGTGCTCCCTGTGCCCGCTGCCAGCCCAGGGCAGCTCGCCGGGGTGGCACTGGGAGGGCTTTGTTCTGCCAGCACAGACAGAGACCATCTGCCCTGCTCCCTTGTGCCAGCCTGGCCCTCTGGAGMCGGCCTGGAAATCAGAGCAGGCCGCTCCTCTGAAGCTGCAGAGCTGCTGGGAGCTGCATCTGGGCCATTCTCCTGCTCCATGTCAGGCTCAGCAGCTTCCAATCTCTGGGGAGAATACCATGAAACTCTTGGGCCCATTCTCTGCTTCCATGTCAGGAACAGCATGTGGCAGATTCTGTGGGAGCCTCTCTGGCGCCCATTCTCTGCTCCATGTCAGGAACAGCCATCTACAGATCTGCTGGGGAGCTGCTCCTGGGCCCTGCTTTGCTCCATGTCAGGAACAGCCATGTGCAGATCTGCTGGGGAGCTGCTTGGGCCCATTCGTCTGCTCACATGTCAGGAACAGCCATGTGCAGACCTGCTGGGGAGCTGCTCTGGGCCCATTCTTTGCCTGCATTTCATGAACAGCCATATGCCAGATTCTGCTGGGGAGCTGCTCTGGGCTAATTCTGTTGCTCCATTTCAGCTCAACAGCACAGCTCCAGAGTCTGCTGGGGAGCTGCTCTGGCCCATTCTCTGCTCCATGTCAGGAACAAGCCATGTCAGAGTCTGCTGGGGAGCTGTCTCTGGGCTCACTTCTTTGCTCCATTTCAGGCTCAGCAGCTTCCAAACCCAAGCAGCCCCACTGAAGCCCCAGCTGCTGTCTCCTGGATCTGGGCACAGCCTGGATTGGAGGCCTGAGGAGACCCATCTCTCTTCGCCTGGGCTGCTGCAACCACCCCTGAAGGATGTGGCTCCTCAGGGACAGGAATTTGAGCTCCTCCAGCTGCAGTTCCCAAGGGCTGGGACCCGCTGGCCTTGGCAGGCTCTCGTTGTGCCAGTGAGCTCAAGGCCACGGTGTCACATAGCTCCGTGTTTGGGATGTGGCCTGTGCTGCTGCTGGCCRGGAGATGGGAGGGAATCCTTTTGTTTCCTGCCTTGGAAAGACTTTCCCACTGCTCCACAGAAGCTCAGAGCTGGTTCAGAGCAGGAGCTGCAGAGCTGGGCTGGTCTGTGTTGGCAGAGGGGGGCTGGAGGAGGCTTTGGGAACCATCCCTGCCCGTGGTGTGAGAGAGCTGAGCCAGCAATGCCCACTGCTGACCTCCTGCTTTGGGGAGGCAGCAGGATTATTTCATGTCTGTAAAATTCAGAATTATTTCATGTCTGTAAAATTCAGAATGATTTCATTCTGTAAAATTCAGAATTATTTCATTCTGTAAGAGATCTCCCTGCCTGTTTGCAGCCAGCAGATCCGAGCGCTTTTTCCTGCTTTCCCTGCTGCTGCCTCATGTCATGGAGTTATCCTTCCCTTTAGAGGCCAAGTGGTGTCTCCTGTGGAGCCTCCCCAAATTCATCCCTGTGCTGTGACACTGGGGCACTGCTGGGCAGTGCTGGTGACCCGCTCTGAGCTGGCCCACTGTCACCTGGCACAGCAGAGGGCACAGTCCCTGCAGGCAGCGAGGATGCTGCAGAGAGGGGSATCAGGGCAGGGAGTGTGGCTGTGCCCAGCTCAGGCTCCCTGAGCGCTCTCCCCTCGTGTTTACCTGTCTGAAAATCAGCTGGGGACAGAGATTGTGTCCCAGAGCACCCGGGCTGGGCCTGGCCCTGCTGCCTGGGCAGGGCTCCTGCTGTGTGTGCCCAGGTTGGCACTGCCTGTGCCACAAACCAGCAGGGCACGAGACACAGGCTGCTCTGCTGCTGGGGACACTGGGCAGGGGAATCAGGACATGACCCACATTTCCAGCTCCTCTCAGAGCCACAGGGCTCGTTCTGCCCAGCTTTTGGTGTGCTTTGTGCTGGACTGTGGCAGCTGCAGTCTAACCCAGCGCAGCTGGGGACCTACACCGTTTGGCAGGAATCCATTTCCATTCCTTGTTCCTCCCCAGCCCGGGAGTTCAGCAGTCCCAAACCTCCTCCAGTCCTGACCCTCACCACCAATTACTTGAAAATGACCCAAATATTGGCGCAGATGCCTCGGAATCCCTCAAGCATGGAGCCTTGCTTGGAGCTGCAAGACAAAAGCTGAGTTTGGAGGTGGCTGAAGGAAGAGCTGCTGCCTGGGGGAGGTGAGGACAAGGCYGTGGGCACCGAGATGAGGATGGTGAGGATGCCCTTCATCCTCTGATATGTGAGAATGTCCCAGGGCATCGAGCCTCTGCCTCCTGCTCCCTCCTGTCACTTTTTGGGGTGACTGAGAGCAGCTTGGAGCTTCCAAACAAAACTCCCCAGGGAATAACGAGGAGCTAGGCTTTAATTAGGAGAGACTGGAGATTGCACCAGGGCCCAGGGAGGGGCTGAGAGGCCGTGCCCAGGTCAGTGTGCTGAGAGCCCTTCTTGCCTGGAGCCAGCAGTGTCTCTGTGCCTGGAGCTGGCAGCTGAGTGCAGCTTTTCCCTGTCCTCCCCACCCCCTTGCTGAGGCTCCACATCCTCCCTGGCAGCTTGTCACTTCTCTGCAGATGTCTAGACAGGAGGATTCAGTGCGTGTCAGTTATGCCTAATTCATTAAAAAAAAAAAAWAAAATAAAAAAAGCCCCAGCCCTCCTGGGAGCTGGGGATTCTCAGTCCTGCAGACTCAGCGCTGTCTGTGCTGTCCTGCCCTGCCTTGAGGCAGCACATCCGWGCCAGGGAGCTGCAGGAGCAGCAGGGGATGGAGGAKAKGAGGCTTGGAGGAGTTTTTAGGGCYGGGCTGTGCACCTTGTCCCTGCTGCTCACCCCATTTGTGTGTTCTCGTGTCCCCACCRAGGGCTTCCAGCTTCCCTGGCACTGCCAGCTCCCCAATTCCTGCTCCCTCCCAAAGGCAGGGCTGGTGCCTGGAGGGACARCTCCCTTGCTGCCACTTCCATCCAAAATCTCAGCCCTGACCTCTGCRCAGGTGCAAAACTCTGCCCTGGGGAGCAGTGAGGATCTGCAGCTCAGAGCAGCTCAGAGCATCCCCTTGCTGTCCGAGCAGCTCCCTCCCTGTGCTCCTTGCCAGGCCTGGCTCTCCCAGGCTGAGCTCTCCCAGGCCTGGCTCTCCCAGCCCTGGCTCTCCCAGGCCGAGCTCTCCCAGGCCGAGCTCTCCCAGGCCTGGCTCTCCCAGGCCGGGCTCTCCCAGGCCGGGCTCTCCCAGGCCGAGCTCTCCCAGGCCTGGCTCTCCCAGCCCTGGCTCTCCCAGGCCTGGCTCTCCCAGGCCGGGCTCTCCCAGGCCTGGCTCTCCCAGGCCTGGCTCTCCCAGGCCTGGCTCTCCCAGGCCTGGCTCTCCCAGCCCTGGCTCTCCCAGGCCTGGCTCTCCCAGGCCGGGCTCTCCCAGGCCGGGCTCTCCCAGGCCGGGCTCTCCCAGCCCTGGCTCTCCCAGGCCAGGCTCTCCCAGCCCTGGCTCTCCCAGGCCGGGCTCTCCCAGGCCGGGCTCTCCCAGGCCGAGCTCTCCCAGGACGAGCTCTCCCAGGCCGAGCTGTCCCAGTCCTGGCTCTCCCAGGCCAGGCTCTCCCAGCCCTGGCTCTCCCAGGCCTGGCTCTCCCAGGCCTGGCTCTCCCAGGCCGGGCTCTCCCAGGCCTGGCTCTCCCAGGCCGGGCTCTCCCAGGCTGAGCTCTCCCAGGCCTGGCTCTCCCAGGTCGAGCTCTCCCAGGCCTGGCTATCCCAACCCTGGCTCTCCCAGGCCTGGCTCTCCCAGGCCGGGCTCTCCCAGGCCTGGCTCTCCCAGGCCTGGCTTTCCCAGGCTGAGCTCACAATGAGCTGGAGCTGCTGACGCTGTCAGTGCCCGCTGGAGCTCCCTGGGTGCAGGCTGAGGAAGGACTGAACCCCAGAGCGTTTTGTTTTCTGTGTCAGTGGCACTGGTGTGACACATCCTGCTGGGGACAGCTGCCTGCATTCAGTGCCTGCTTGGCATCTGGCTCCTGGACAGGCACAGCTGAATGGTTCCCATCCTCTCTGCTTGGGTTTATTGTGGGGAAGGGAGCAGGAAAGGTGGCAATGAAATTTTGTAATAAATTTATTTTGTAATAAATAATTTATTATTTTGTAATAAATTTATTACAAAATAATAAATTTATTTTGTAATAAATTGCAAAATAGAAATTATTTTTATAATTGCAAAATAGAAATTATTATTATTTCCCTCTGGAAGAAGGAATAATTTGGGATATCCCAGTTTGAGGGGTAAGGGCAGTGCAGATCTGCTGTGGCTGTGCAAACAGCCCTGGCACTTGATTATTGATGGAAAACTGCTGCTGCACTGTGATCCTCTCCCTCCCCAGGGACCCAAGCTTCTGCTCCATCCCAGGGGGGCTTTGGCTGTGCCATTTTGGAGGGCCCTGCCCTGGCTGCAGCCCTGGAGGGGGGCCTGGCCCCACGGTGCCACCTGGCAGAGCTGTTTGTGCTGCTGTGCCACGCTGGGCTCCAGCTGGGTGCCCCCGAGGGCACTGAGTGCCACCGAGGGCACTGAGCACCACCGAGGGCTTTGTGCCTTCCCCAGAGGCAGCCCTCGTGTGGGAGCTGCAGGGCTGAGCACAGCCAGCTGATTTTCCAGCAGGGATGAGGCACAAAGGGATGGGCACACACGGAGGGGATGGCTTGGAGCCTGGCTGCACGTCAGGCCCGAGGGGGCTGTGCCCTGGTCCCTGTCCCCACCATGGCAGCAGCTGCACAGGATGTGGCCCTGCTGCCTCCCAGCCCTGCTGCCAGACCCAGAGTCCCCAGCCAGGCTGCCAACAAAAAGCCATTCTGCAGGGCCTTCCTGGGGAAAGGGCAGCTCGGAGCCTCTCCCTGGAGGATGCTCTGTTTATTGCTCGGCACACTTCTTTTCACTCCCAGCAAAATATGGTGKTTTTGTGTGCAGAGAACAGGCCTCCCTTTGGGCAGGGATCATTTGCATTAATTAACAGAGCTGTTATGCACGGCCACRCTCTGGCGCAGAGGAGCCAAACAAACGCCTCCTTTTCTTGTTTTTTGGGGKTTTTTTTTGWGCCACAAGCTCAGAGTTGTTCCAGGGGAGGCAGCACATCCGTCCCAGCCCGTGGGGACACGTGCAGTGCTGCTGCTGCTGCCCACAGGATGGGTTTGTGCTGCCTTCCCCCTGGGCAGCCCTGACACTGCTGCTCTGTCCCTGTGCTGTTCCCCAGTAGTGACACCCCCCAGACCCTCATTTCCTGGGAATGGGGTTTTACCAGGGAAATGAGGGATGGTTGGTGCTGCCAGGTGGCACAGGGCACAGTCTCAGGGTCTCTAGCTTGTCAGAGTGACCCCGAGAAATGTTAAAAGTCTCTTTTCCCAGCCTGAGCRCTTGAAGAATGAGTTGGAACYCTTCAGTTCTCRGTCTCAAGGTTGTTTATTGTTTCTTATCTGTAAAAARTTTTTCTCCTGCCCTGCCGAGRTCCRTCCAGCAGGACAGTTCCAGGCACTCTGCCTGCCCCCRGGRCAGTGTTATCTCTTTATACTAAAAACTACATGTACAATGTTTACAATTATTTCCCAATACCTATCACCTATGTTAGACAGTGAGCTTCTACTCTAAACCAATCTAAAAGTGCCACCATCACAGCAGAAGATGGAGGCCAAGAAGAAGAAGGAGAAAGGCTGGACACGCCCAGATCCCTCCATCTTGCCCCCCYGAATCCCCATTCTAAAAACCCCAAAATCTACTTTTTCACCCCGTGATAACTTCACTGTCATTCTACTGAATTTGTCATGGCTTGCTGATCTTCATCTAAGGTTGGTAATTTGCTCCATGGGTCATGATCAAACCCACAGGTGTTTTGGGCTCTGTGCCTGCCCCTCTGGAGCCCAGGTAGGGATGTAAATAACAAAACCCCTGTTTTCTGTGGGCACCTCAGCCAGCAGGTGGGAATTAGGACATGGGATGTCCCAGGGATGCTGCAGCTTCCCAAAATGGGATGTGGGAGCACAGGACCACACTCCTGGGCTCTTCCCTGGTGCCCAGGGCATGGTGCCACCCTGCTGTCCCTGCTGGAAGGCCCCAGCAGCCCCTGCCTGTGCCAGGGGGAGCAGGGACCTCGAGGGCATGGTGCCACCCTGCTGTCCCTGCTGGAAGGCCCCAGCAGGCCCTGCCTGTGCCAGGGGCAGCAGGGACCCCGTGGCACCCGGGTGATGCCAGCAGCAAAGGGCACTGCAGGCTTTTCTCCCCGCGCAGGAAACTAAAAGATGTTTATTCATCTTTTCATCCTCCCCCAGCCTCTGTACGTGCTACAACTGCTCCATAAAAAGGCAGGAGCGGGCTGCAGCCGTGGCTGAGCAGGCTCAGGATGCAGGTTTGCTATTTTTGGGCTCGGCAGGGTGATGATGGAGGCGGGCAGGAGCGGGGGCCGAGGGGATYCTCTCGCCGCAGGGATGCGGGGGCAGCTGGCAGCCTCGGGATGGGTTCAAGCTGTTTTTTCCCTGCTGCTGCCTCCCCCTCCTTCCTCCTGCTGCTCAGTCATCCCCTGCTCGCCCCCCCAGCTCTGGCACAGAGGCAGCCAAAGGCCTTCTGCATGCAAACAGCAGCAGGGGGAGGAAATCTCTGCGTGAATAAATGTTCCTTGATCAGGCAGGGTTTGTTTTCCTAGAAGCACTGAATGGTTTGGGTTGGAAGGGAGTGTGAAAAATCATCTGGTTCCGTGGGYAGGGACAGCTTCCACCATCCCAGGGGGCTCTGAGCTCCATCCAGCCTGGCCTGGGATGCAGGGSCAGCCACAGCTTCTCTGGGAAATCCATTGCGGGGCCTCCCCACCCTCGCAGGGAAGAATTCCTTCCCCATATTGAACCTGAATTTCCCCTCTTTGTTTGAAGCAGATGACATTTCCCCAGCAGGGCCTGGTCAGAGCTGTCAGGGTCGCTGTCAGCACAGGGTGCTTGAGCTGTGGTGGCTCCCACAGGGATCACCCAGGGCTAAAGCCTGGATTGATGCCTTAAGTTTGAGCTTTCATATTTTCCACATTCCGTACTGCATTGGTTTGTAACTCTGAACTTCATATAAAGTGTTAGCAAGTTCTCCTCACAGCTTAGGCGCACCATCAATCCTTTTCCAGCCCCAGAACCAAGCTGCCAGCTCCAGGCCCAAAAAGTGCAAACAGCAGGGAATGGAGGAGAGCAACCTGGGAGGGTGGACGGCATAGCCTGGAGCTGGAATTGCACAAATGAACCAATATGGACATGGACCAGAACTTATAAAAGTGTGAAAACTCTTGACCTACTTCCATCTTGGTCCACCTTGGTCCATCTTGGGTCCACTTGGGTCTTCGGATTGTGGCCATGTGGGGTCCATGTTGGATCCATTTTGGATCCACCTTGGATCCACTTTGGTCTGTCTTGGGTCCATCTTGGGTCCACCCCCCTCCCCTTTTTTTGTCCGTCTTGGGCCATTTTTGGTCCACTTGATCCACTTTGGGTCCATCTTGAGGTCCAACCTTGGATCCAACCTTGTGTCCATCTTGGGTCCACTTTGTGTCCATTTGGATTCCACTGGGATCCACCTTGGGTCAATCTTGGGTCCATTGACGCTTTGGGATCCCATTGTGTCATCTTGATCTGATCCATCTTGGTGTCCATCTTGGGTCCACTTTGTGTCCATTTGTCATTGTTCCACAATGGGTCTTTGGGTCCAATTTGTGCATTTGATCCTGATCACATGGGTCTTGGTCCTTGTGTCCATTGAATCCCTTGCACTTGGTCGCATCTTGGAGTCCATCTTTGGATCCTTGTGTCCATCTTGGGTCCAATCTTGGATCCACCTTGGCTGCACCTGGCTGTGCTCCCCGCCCAAGGGCGACTCCTTTCGAAGCCCATGTACAAATCCCCCGTTTCCCCCGTACCCCTGTCCATGCTCCAGCTCCCCTCCCGGTGTTAACCCTTTGTTTGCCCCTTTGGCAGAGGCGGCGGGAGGGCGCTGCCCCCGTCGGTGCCCGCCGCAGCCATGGAGGGGGCAGTGCAGCTGCTGAACCGCGACGGGCACAGCATCTCGCACAACTCCAAGCGCCACTACCACGACGCCTTCGTGTGCATGAACCGCATGAGGCAGCGCGGGCTGCTCTGCGACATCGTCCTGCACGTGGCCACCAAGGAGATCAAGGCCCACAAGGTGGTGCTGGCGTCGTGCAGCCCCTACTTCCACGCCATGTTCACAAGCAAGTAGAGTCCTCTCTTCCCCAGGGACGGGCTGGCAGCTCTCCCCTCTCCAAATCCCCTCCCCTGCTCCGTCCCCTTCCCTGTTCTCACTGCCCTGCCCTTTCATGTGTCATTTCTGTCAGCAAGAGCAGGAATATTCCTCATTTCACTGCCTTCCCTGAGTCCCTTTGCCCSTGTGCAGAATCCTGGTGTCCCCYYC
>NDFG01000004.1:535312-563757 GCA_002167245.1 Sporophila hypoxantha | reverse complement strand
ARRACAGGAATATTCCTCATTTCAYTGCCTTCCCTGAGTCCCTTTGCCCATGTGCAGGATCCTGGTGTCCCCCATCCTGCAGACCTGCCCCCCAGTCCCTAGAGCTGGGCAGGAAACCTTCCAGAAACAAACCACTTGTTCCATGCATGGTTTAATCCTCCATTTCCCTCCCTTCCCTGATTCCCTTTGCCCACAGCTCCATGCCCAGGATCCTGGTGTCCCTCTCTGCTCAGGATCCTGGTGTCCCTCCCTGCCCAGGATCCATGCCCAGGATCCTGGTGTCCCTCCCTGCCCAGGATCCCTGCCCAGGGTCCTGGTGTCCCTCCCTGCCCAGGATCCATGCCCAGGATCCTGGTGTCCCTCCCTGCCCAGGATCCCTGCCCAGGGTCCTGGTGTCCCTCCTCCAGTCCTGGTCCCCATTCCCCAGAGCTGGACAGAAACCCTCCCTGGGCTGGGATGCAGAGGTGGATGCAGCTCGTTCCACGCATCCTCCTGAGGGGGAACAGCCMTGCTGGGGGGTTTTTGCTCATTTTGGGTGTCCTTTGGCCCAGATGAGATGAGTGAGAGCCGCCAGACCCACGTGACGCTGCACGACATCGACCCGCAGGCGCTGGAGCAGCTGGTGCAGTACGCCTACACGGCTGAGATCGTGGTGGGAGAGGGCAATGTGCAGGTAGGAGCTGCTCCCCCTTCTCCACCAAGCTGTTCTCTACCACATTTTCCTCCTGGCACTCCTCTCTCCTGCTCAGCACTGCCAGCTGTGCCTGTGGTGGCAGCTGGGGCTGGCAGTGCTCAGGGAGTTGAGCTGCTTCCCTTCCCAGAGGTGGCTCCTCAAAGCTCTGTGCAGTTCCCAGCCCTGTTCCTGAGCACCTGCCCTTCTCCTGGCCCTGGGGGGTGTTGCAGGTGTCCTTCCCAGCTGTTCTTCACCTTAGAAACCAGGAGTGCTCTGCCCTTTCTGTGCCTGGAGGTGCTCACTAAACCTGCTCTGCTCGTGCCTCGCAGTGGGACGAGGGTGAAAATCGTTTCCTTGCCCTGGGAACTCCCTTTTGCCCYATTCTTTTCCACTCTGCCAGACCCTTCTCCCTGCTGCCAGCCTGCTTCAGCTCAATGGTGTGAGGGATGCTTGCTGCAAGTTCCTGCTCAGCCAGCTGGACCCCTCCAACTGCCTGGGCATCCGGGGCTTTGCTGACACCCACTCCTGCAGCGACCTGCTCAAGTCTGCCCACAAGTACGTCCTCCAGCACTTCGTGGAGGTGTCCAAGACAGAGGAGTTCATGTTGCTGCCCCTAAAACAGGTGAGGCCTGTGGTGGTGTTCACAGGGGTCTCAGCATGAGGGAAGAGAYGAGAATGTTGACTCCATGAAAAGACACCATTGCCGCGATAGAGACTACGTACCGTAAGGGAAAGATGAAATAATAATGAAAACTGAGCTATAAACAGCAAAGATCAACCCTTGTACCTTTTGCATCATGGTCTAGCAAGAAAAACCAAGCAAAATGAATTTAAGTTTGCTGTCCTGAAACCCAAGCGAGCTCCTTTCGAGCAGCTGTTATTGAGCTAACCCGCCTCTTTCAGAAGGCTTGCTTTGTTATTTTATTATATATATTCTATTAAAACTATACTAAAAGAATAGAAGAAAGGATTTCATCAGAAGGTTAGCTAAGAATAGAAAAAGAAATTATAACAAAGGCTGGTGACTGACCAAGACAGTCCGAGCCAGCTGGGCTGTGATTGGCCATTAATTAGAAACAACCACATGGACCAATCACAGATCCACCTGTTGCATTCCACAGCAGCAGATAATCAATGTGTTTACATTTTGTTCCTGAGGCCTCTCAGCTTCTCAGGAGAAAAAAATCCTAAGGAAAGGATTTTCCATAAAGCACATCTGTGCCAGACGCCCCGCTGGCAGTGAGCAGGTCAGGGTGCAGCAAAGCTTGTCCTGCTCTGAGTGTCAGGGATGTGCCTGAGGGATGTGCMCTGAGGGGATGGGGTCTGGCAGAGGTTGTAGCCAGGCTCTGGGCTTTGGCCCTGCTCTGTTCAGCTCTGCCAGCAGGCTGCATCCCACGGGAAATAGGGATAGGAGGGGGGGACAGGGGCTCATTTTGGTCACTGGTGCTCGCCACGTGAGCTCTGAGCACACTGCCCTGGCCCTGGGAGCACAGCCCAGGCAGGGGGTGCTGGCTGCCCTGGGCAYGTGGCTGGRATGTTTAAATCAGCTCAGCTAATGYTTCTTGCTGCTCACCATGTGGTGCCAGTGTGGCCCTGGCTCATCTCCCTGGGCAGGAGCAATTCCCAGTCCTTGCTCTGTGTGGATCAGGGTCAGATGCCTCCCCTCACCCATCCCCGGGGCAGGGGGAGGGTGACAGTGAGGGGAGGGTCACATCTGCCCCTGCTGCAGCTCTGCAGCCCTTGGCAGGTGAAGGGACAGTTCTGGGAGCGGCCAGGGCTGCTGGGTCTGTCCCAGGAAATATGGACGGGACAAATGCCAGCAGAGTCATCTCCCTGCTGCCACTGCCAGCGACATCAGGGAGAACTGTCAGGCACTGCAGCAGCCTCAGCCACAGTGAGGGGAAAAGAAGAGCCAGGGAGGATGCTCAGRGATGTCCCCACAGAGCTGCCCCTGCTGCTTTTGGGGCACCCAGTTGCTGTTTGGAACCGCCAGCACATCCAGGAGGCAGAGCCGTGCCCCTGGCACTGCTGTTCACTGTGCTGGGAGCTGGGAATGCCTCCACACCGAGCAGCACTGCCCTCCCCACCCCGCCCTGCAGGTGCTGGACCTCATCTCCAGCGACAGCCTCAACGTGCCCTCGGAGGAGGAGGTGTACAGGGCTGTGCTCAGCTGGGTCAAACACGACGTGGACAGCAGGAGACAGCATGTGCCCAGGGTGAGCGTGCTGGCAACGGGCTGAGAGTGGGCTGGGAAAAGGGGAGTGGGCTGGGAAAAGGGGAGTGGGCTGGGAAAGAGGAGAGAGTGGGCTGGGAAAGAGGGGAGAGTGGGCTGGGAAAGAGGGGAGAGTGGGCTGGGAAAGGGGGAGTGGGCTGGGAAAGAGGGGAGAGTGGGCTGGGAAAGAGGGGAGAGTGGGCTGGGAAAGAGGGGAGAGTGGGCTGGGAAAGAGGGGGAGTGGGCTGGGAAAGGGGGAGTGGGCTGGGAAAGGGGGAGTGGGCTGGGAAAGAGGTGAGAGCGGGCTGGGGAAAGGGGAGTGGGCTGGGAAGGGGGCTGGTTGTGCCCACCATCTCCGAGTGCCTGGGCTGGAGGAAGCTGCAGGACAGGGCAGGAGCAGCAGGTCCCTGTCCTACCACTCCCAGTCCAGGTTGGAAGGCACCTTAAATCCCTCTCATTCCATCCCCTGCCATGGGCAGGGACACCTTCTGCTATCCCAGGCTGCTCCAAGCTGTCCCTGAACACTCCCAGGGATGGGGCAGCCCCAGGGCAATGCTCTGAGTTTCTCCCTGATCTCAGCTGTCCCCTTTCAGTTCCCCCATCCCCTTGCCATGAGCAGAGACACCTTTGGCTATCCCAGGCTGCTCCAAGCTGTCCCTGAACACTCCAGGGATGGGGCAGCCCCAGGAGTTTCTCCCTGATCTCAGCTGTCCCCTTGCAGTCCCCCTGTCCCATGCCCCGCTCTGCTGTCCCCCCCAGCTGATGAAGTGCGTGCGGCTGCCCCTGCTGAGCCGGGATTTCCTGATGAGCCACGTGGACACGGAGCTGCTGGTGCGGCACCACTCGGAGTGCAAGGACCTGCTGATCGAGGCGCTCAAGTACCACCTGATGCCCGAGCAGAGAGGSGTGCTGGGCAACAGCCGCACGCGGCCGCGCCGCTGCGAGGGCGCCAGCACCGTGCTCTTCGCTGTGGGTACGGCCCTGCTGCCCCGATCCCGGGCCCCTAATCCCTGCCCCGATCCCTGCCCTGATCCCTGCCCCAATCCCTCGCCCGATCCGTGCCCCAATCCCCTCGATCCTGCCCGATTCTCCCCAGCATCCCTGCCCCAAATCCCTGCCCCACATCCCTGCCCCAAATCCCTGCCCCGATCCCTCCCGATCCTGCCCATCCCTGCCCCACATCCCTGCCCCAATCCCTCGCCCCACATCCCTGCCCAATCCCTGCCCGCGATCCCTGCCCCGATCCCTGCCCGATCCTGCCCCGATCCCTGCCCCAATCCCTGCCCCATCCTGCCCCATCCCTCCCACATCCCTGCCCCAATCCCTGCCCCAATCCCTGCCCCGATCCCTGCCCCAATCCCCCCAATCCTGCCCACATCCCTGCCCCCGATCCCTGCCGCATCCGCGATCCCTGCCCAATTCCGTGCCCCATCCCTGCCCCAATCCCTGCCCCAATCGCTGCCCATCCTGCCCCACATCCCTGCCCAATTCCTGCCCCAATCCCTGCCCCCGATCCCTGCCCAATCCTGCCCCGATCTGCCCATCCCTGGCCCGATCCCTGCCCACATCCCTGCCCCAGATCCCTGCCCCGATCCCCTGCCGCCGATCCCTCCCCAGATCGCCGTGCCCCGATCCCTGCCCAAATCCCGCGCAAATCCTGCCACCCTGCCCCGACTCCTGCCCATCCTGCCCCACTCCTGCCCACATCCCTGCCCGATGCCTGCCCCATCCCGCCACACCCTGCCCCATCCTGCCCAAATCCCTGCCCACATCCCTGCCCGATCCTGCCGCGATCCCTAGCCCATCCCAGTGGGTTTGGGCTGTGTTTGCTCCCCTCAGCTCTCGGGTCTCTAGCTGGTCAGAGTGGCCCAAGATTGTTTAGAAGGTCTCTTTTCGCAGCCTGGCGGTTGAAGAAAGGTACAGAGCTCTTCATTTCTCGTCTCAAAGGTTTGTTTATTGTATCTGATCTATAAAATTTCTTTCTCCTGTCCAACCAAGGTCTGCTTCAGCAGGACAGTTCCAGGCACTCTGCCTGCCCCCGGGGCAGTGTTATGTCTTTATACTAAAAACTACGTGTAAATGTTTACAATTACTTCCAATACCTATCACCTATGTTAGACAGTGAGCTTCTACTCTAAACCAATCTAAAAGTGCCAACATCACAGCAGAAGATGGAGGCCAAGAAGAAGAAGGAGAAAGGCTGGGCACACAGATTCCCTCCATCTTGCCCCATGAACCCCCTTCTAAAAAACCCAAAATTACTTTTTCACCCCGTGATAAATTCACTATCATTCTACTTAAACTGTTGTGGCTTGCAGGTCTTCATCTAAGGTTGGTAATTTGCTCCATGGCTCATAATCAAACCCACAGGTGTTTTGGGCTCTGTGCCAGGGTCTCTGAGCCCCCTGGCAGGGGTCTTGGCTGCTCAGGACACCCAGAGGGATGACAAATTCAGTAGAATGATAGCTAATTTATCACAAGGTGAAAAAGTAGACTTTGGGGTTTTTAGAATGGGGATTCAGGGGGGAAAGATGGAGGGATCTGGGTGTGTCAGCCTTTCTCCTTCTTCTTCTTGGCCTCCATCTTCTGCTGTGATGGTGGACTTTTGGATTGGTTTAGAGTAGAAGCTCACTGTCTAACACAGGTGATAGGTATTGGGAAGTAATTGTAAATATTGACATGTAGTTTTTAGTATAAAGAGATAAACACTGCCCGGGGCAGGCAGAGTGCCCCTGGACCTCGGCAGACAGGAGAAAGCATTTTATAGATCAGGTAAATAAACAACCTTGAGACTGAAATGAAGAGCTCTGACTCTTCTTGAGCGCCAGGCTGCGAAAAGAGACTTCCCAGCTTTTCTCGGGGTCACTGTGAGGCAGCTAGACCCGAACAAGAGGGATGTCCTGAATTCCAACGCTGGCCCTCCCCGAGCAGGTGGAGGGAGCCTGTTTGCCATCCACGGGGACTGCGAGGCCTACGACACMCGCACGGACCGCTGGCACATGGTGGCCTCCATGTCCACGCGCCGCGCCCGCGTCGGCGTCGCCGCCATCGGGAACAAGCTCTACGCCGTGGGCGGGTAAGGGGGCACAGACGGGCAGAGCCATCCAGGATCTCTGGGGTGCCCATGGAATAGCCCCTTCCCTGCTCGCTGTGCCCCTGGGATGGCTCCTGCCAGCTGCTGCTGGCCTCCCAATGGCATCGCAGCCATCGGCAACAAGCTCTGTGCCGTGGGCGGGTGAGGGGGCACGGACGGGCAGAGCCATCCAGGATCTCTGGGGTGCCCATGGAAAAGCCCCTTCCCTGCTCGCTGTGTCCCTGGGATGGCTCCTGCCAGCTGCTGCTGGCCTCCCAGTGGCATCACAGCCATCGGGAACAAGCTCTGCGCCGTGGGCGGGTGAGGGGGCACAGGGAGGGTGGCACGGATGGGCAGAGTGATCCAGGATCTCTGGGGTGGCCATGGAAAAGCCCCTCCACTGCTCACCAGGATCTCTGAGCCCCTGGGATGTGGTGGTGTTCACAGGGGTCTTAGGATGGGGGAAGAGACGAGGATCTGACTCCATGTTTCAGAAGGCTTGATTTATTATTCTATGATATATGTTATATTAAAACTATACTAAAAGAATAGAAGAAAGGATTTCATCAGAAGGTTAGCTAAGAATAGAAGAAGAAGGATAACAAAGGCTGGTGACTGACCGAGACAGTCCGGACAGCTGGGCTGTGATTGGCCATTAATTAGAAACAACCACATGAGCCAATCACAGATGCACCTGTTGCATCCCACAGCAGCAGATAACCATTGTTTCAATTTGTTCTTGAGGCCTCTCAGCTTCTTGGGAGAAAAAATCCTAAGGAAAGGGTTTTTCATAAAACGTGTCTGTGACACTGGGATGGCTCCTCCAGCCRGTGCTGGGCTCTCTGAGGCAGGCAGCTGAGATTCCTCCTGGGAACTGTGGGACAGCAGGGAGGAAAGAAGGGAGGTCCCCCCAAAAGGGTTTTCATGGCAGGAGCAGGACTGACCTCACAGAAGTGACCTGGCAGGGATGTGTGGGAAATGCCCCATGGGCATTCCTCAWGGGCARTGCCCCCTCCTGARMTGCCCATTTCCCTCACAATGCCAGACTGGTTTGGGTTGGAATTTAAAGCTCATCTCRTGCCACCCATCACACCCTCCACCATCCCACTTTGCTCCAAACCCCATCCAGCYTGGACACTTCCAGGGCCAGCCACAGCTTCTCTGAGCAGCCTCTTCTCCCCTTCTGCAGCTACGATGGGACCTCTGACCTGGCCACAGTGGAGTCCTACGACCCTGTCACCAACTCCTGGCAGCCCGAGGTGTCCATGGGCACCAGGAGGAGCTGCCTGGGGGTGGCAGCCCTGCATGGGCTCCTCTATGCTGCTGGGGGGTACGATGGGGCCTCGTGCCTCAACAGGTAGGGATTGCCTTGCTCCATCCTCCCTGCTCTGCATGCACTCCCTTGGAGCTGGGAACCCTGCTCCTGACCCTTGGGTAGATGTTTTACAACTCACCTCTGTGATGGTGGTCACAGGGGTCTCAGGCTGAGGGAAGAGACRTAGATCTGACTCSATGTTWCAGAAGGCTTGATTTATTATTTCATGATATATATTACATTAAAACTATACTAAAGAATAGAAGGAAAGGTTKCATCTCAGAAGGCTWGCTAAGCTAAGAGTAGAAAAGARAAGAATGATAACAAAGGCAGCTGCCTCAGACTCTCTRTCCGAGCCAGCTGKGCTGTGATTGGCCATTAATTACAAACAACCACATGAGCCAATCACAGATGCACCTGTTGCATTCCACAGCAGCAGATAAYCATTGYTTACATGTTGTTCCTGAAGCCTCTCAGCTTCTCARGAGGAAAAAATCTTAAGGAAAGGATTTTTAATGAAAAGATGTCTGCGACACACCTCCKTCTCCCAGTGGGGAAAACCCCACTTTGTAGCCCCCTGCCCCAACAGAGCCCAGCTGTGTCAGCTCCCTCTGCATTCCCCCAGTCTGTGAGGCCTCCCCATGTCCGAGAGCTTTGCCCTGGGCTTTTCCAGTGTCCCACCTTTGTGCCTGTGTCCCTGCAGTGCAGAGAGGTACGACCCCCTGACGGGCACCTGGACCTCCATCGCTGCCATGAGCACCCGCAGGCGCTACGTGCGCGTGGCCACGCTAGGTGGGTGCTGCCAGGGGGGCTGGGGGTCCTGGGTGGGCTCCTGGGGGTTCCCTGTGCTGCTCTGCTCCAGTTCCTGCCCCTCTGCAACGCCTCTGCCAACAACTCGAAACTTAGCAAAACAGCTAATGGCATAGAGAGATTAATAATAATACTACCTACAGCTAATAATACTAACTACTAATACGACTAATACAGTAAGTAATAATGATACCTACCAGCTAATATTATATACTACCCGTACAGCTAATAGATATACTACCCTACAGCTAATATAATACTACCTACAGCTAATATAAACTACCTACAGCTAATAATACTGAGCCTAACAGCTAATGAATAATACTACCTACAGCTAATAATAATACTACCTACAGCTATAATATAATACTACCGTACACTAATGATAATACTACTACCTCTAATTCAGACACAATAGTACTGAGAAAAAAAAGTAAAAAAAAAATCTAAATTAAAAGTTGACCCTCCATACGATTACCTATTAGTCTAATATTAATCAAAATTTAAAAAAAATTTAATCAAAGAAACAACTCTTTGCATTACATGTTAGATAAATCGTAATAATGTAATCCACGATTTGAAAGTGTTCTCACCATGATATAAAAGAATGTGTCAAGCTTTAAAAGAAAGTAAATTCTCTTCTCCTTATTTTAATAATGTGTTAAAAAGATATTTTAATTCTTACAACTTAGTCCCTGCTATTATCGAAATGTAACTTCCCTAATTTTAAACCAATTCACAATATCTTATATAATTCATTATATTTTTCACTACAATAATGTTGGTGTGCTCACTGTTGCAGTGTGATGCTGTGCTGGGGCAGGGATGTGCTTTTGTCATGCCTGTGCCTGTGTCTTTGCAGAAGGCAACCTCTATGCAGTGGGGGGCTACGACAGCTCATCACACCTGGCCACGGTGGAGAAATACGAGCCCCAGGTAAATGTGGGAGGGGGATTTGGGTGACTCCTGTGCTTTCCCCTCTTCAGAAGGCCTCAACCCAGTGTCATGGCTGGGAGATGAAGGGGGATCAGCAGGGACAGAGCAGCCAGGGTGCAATCCTGAGCAAGTGACCCAAAGCTGCTTGTGAGAGCTCCCTGTGAGTTTGGACACCAGAACAGCCCCTGGCCCCACTGCCCGTGGTTCTGAGGCGCAGCAGGGATCCTGTCCTGGCTCTGAGCTGTTCCCAGCTCCCTGCTGGCAGTGTGGCAGGCTGGGACACAGCTCTGCTCCAGCAGGGTCACTCACGCAGAGAGATCAAAGAGAAGGCCTGGAGGCTTTCCTGAGCTGCAAAGCCCCAGCTGCACTCACAGATTGGAAATAGACACAGCTCAGTCCCTGAGGCTGGGCTGGCATTCAGCTGGGCACAACTGTGCGCCTGGCACGGCATCTCTGTGCCCCTGGGATGGCTCCTGCCAGCTGCTGCTGTGCTCTCTGAGCCAGGCAACAGAGATTCTCCTGCCAGCTGGCGGGACAGCGGGGAGGAACAAAGTGATCCCCCCAAAAAGGGTTTTCATGGCAGGACTGCTGGCCAGAGCAGGCCTGACCTGGCAGGGATGTTTGGGAGATGCCCGTGGGGTGGCTGATGGCTCCCTGTGCCCAGGTGAACACCTGGAGCCCCATTGCCAAACGTGCTGACCTGGCAGGGGTGTGTGGGGTGGCTGATGGTTCCCTGTGCCCAGGTGAACACCTGGAGCCCCATGCCAACGTGCTGACCTGGCAGGGGTGTGTGGGGTGGCTGATGGGCTCCCTGTGCCCAGGTGAACACCTGGAGCCCCATTGCCAACACGCTGACCTGGCAGGGGTGTGTGGGGTGGCTGATGGGCTCCCTGTGCCCAGGTGAACACCTGGAGCCCCATTGCCAACAGGCTGACCTGGCAGGGGTGTGTGGGGTGGCTGATGGGCTCCCTGTCCAGGTGAACACCTGGAGCCCCATTGCCAACAGCTGCCCTGGCAGGGGTGTGTGGGGTGGCTGATGGGCTCCCTGTGCCCAGGTGAACACCTGGAGCCCCATTGCCAACGTGCTGACCTGGCAGGGGTGTGTGGGGTGGCTGAGGCTCCCTGTGCCCAGGTGAACACTGGAGCCCCATTGCCAACGTGCTGACCTGGCAGGGGTGGTGTGGGTGGCTGATGGGCTCCCTGTGCCACGGTGAACACCTGGAGCCCCATTGCCAACGTGCTGACCTGGCAGGGGTGTGGAGTGCGTGGTGGCTGAGGGCTCCCTGTGCCCAGGTGAACACCTGGAGCCCAATTGCCAACATGCTGAGCCGCAGGAAGCAGAGCGGGCGTGGCCGTCTCGAGGGGATGCTCTACGTGGCCGGGGGCAATGATGGCACCAGCTGCCTTAACTCGGTGGAGCGCTACAACCCCAAATCCAACACCTGGGAGAGCGTGGCCCCATGAACATCCGCAGGTGAGGAAGGGGCTGTGTCCTCGGGAGCGGGGTCTCACTTGCTGTGCCATAAAGCACAGGCACACCACGGGGTTTTCGGGCTTGTGGCTGGCTCAGCACGCTCCTGCCGTGCTCAGAGGGATTGGGGGCAGAGCCAGGAGGGCACAGCAGGGACGTTCTGCAGAGAGATTTTCCTCAGACTCTGTGTGGCCATAAAGAACCAGGGCTTGAGCTGGCTGAGCCCACCGAGATGCTGCTGGGCTGTGGGAGGAATTAAGGCTTGCAAGGCGAGGATTTTGGGCTCGGAGGGTTTGGGATTTGATGAGGTTTGGTATTTGATGAGGTTTGGATGAGAGTGTCAGACAGAGCAGCTATTATTGAGCAACCCATCTCTGTGGCAAAGAGTGGGATGACTTGTCAGTAGAGGTGAAAAGCCAACCAAGCTGGTGATAACTGGTTGCCTGTGAAATGAATCTAAGTTCACTCTTAGTTCTTCTCCAAGGAAAACCTACAAACCCTAATGAAGCAAATTATGGGCTATTTAAAGGGGTACAGCTCCTTAAAAAGAATACAATCTCTACAATGCTGATTTCCCAATTACATTGTGGGCCCTCAAGCAGCCATCAACAAAGAGTTTTGTTCAAGCTCTGCTGAAGGGGAGCTCACAGGGTTTGGTATTTGATGAAGTTTGGACAAGAGTGTCAGCTGAAGGGGAAGTCACAGAGTTTTGGTATTGATGGTTTGGATTGATGGGGTTTGGTATTTGATGGGTTTGGTATTTGATGGGGTTTTGGACCAAGAGTGTCAGACTGAAGGGGAAGCTCACAGAGTTTGGTATTGATGGGGTTTGGTATTTGATGGGTTTGGTATTTGATGGGGTTGTGTATTTGATGGCTTTTGGTATTTGATGAAGTTTGGGCAAGAGTGTCAGACTGAAGGGAAGCTCACAGGGTTTGGTATTTGATGAAGTTTGGGCAAGAGTGTCAGACTGAAGGGAACTCACAGGTTTGGTAATTTGAATGAAGTTTGGACAAGAGTGTCAAGACTGAAGGGGAGATCTGTGGCTCTGTGCTGTGCTCTGCCTGTTGGTGCCCCAACCGTATTATACTACGTACAGCTAATCAATATATACTGCCTACAGCTAATAATAATACTACCTACAGCTAATAGTATACTCACCTACAGCTGATAATAATAACTACCTACAGCTAATAATAATCTACTACCAGCTAATAGTAATACTACTACAGATAGATAATAACTACCGTACGCATAAATAATATCATCCTAACCTACAGCAATAATAATACTACCGTACAGCCTAATAATAATAACTACCTACAGCTAATGATAATACTACCTACAGCTAATGATAATACTACCTACTCCTCTAATTCAGACACAATAGTACTGAGAAAAAAAAGTAAAAAACATCTAAATTAAAAGTTGACCCTCCATTACGTTACCTATATTATCTAATATTAATCAAAATTTAAAAAAAATTTAAATTCAAAGAAACACCTCTTTGCATTACTGTTAGATATAATCGTAATAATGTAATCCACGATTTGAAAGTTTCTTCTACCATGATATAAAAGAACTGTCAAGCTTTAAAAGAAAGTAAATTCTCTCTCTCTATTTTAATAATGTGTTAAAAAGTATTTTTAATTCTTACAACTTAGTCCCTGCTATTATCGAAATGTAACTTCCCTAATTTTAACCAATTCACAATATCTTTTATAAATATTTACAATAATTTTTCACTACAATAATGTTGGTGTGCTCACTGTTGCAGTGTGATGCTGTGCTGGGGCAGGATGTGCTTTTAGCTCATGCCTGTGCCTGTGTCTTTGCAGAAGGCAACCTCTATGCAGTGGGGGGCTACGACAGCTCATCACACCTGGCCACGGTGGAGAAATACGAGCCCCAGGTAAATGTGGGGGGGGATTTGGGTGACTCCTGTGCTTCTCCCTCTTCAGAAGGCCTCAACCCAGTGTCATGGCTGGGAGATGAAGGGGAATCAGCAGGGACAGAGCAGCCAGGGTGCAATCCTGAGCACAGTGACCCAAGCTGCTTGTGAGAGCTCCCTGTGAGTTTGGACACCAGAACCCCCTGGCCCACTGCCCGTGGTTCTGAGGCAGCAGGGATCCTGTCCATGGCCCTGAGCTGTTCCCAGCTCCCTGCTGGCAGTGTGGCAGGCTGGGACACAGCTCTGCTCCAGCAGGGTCACTCGCAGAGAGATCAAAGAGAAGGTCCTGGAGCTTTTTCCTGAGCTGCAAAGCCCCAGCTGCACTCACCAGATTGGAAATAGACACACGCTCAGTCCTGAGGCTGGGCTGGCATTCAGCTGGGGCACAACTGGTGGCCTGGCACGGGATCTCTGTGCCCCTGGGATGGCTCCTGCAGCTGCTGCTGTGCTCTCTGAGCCAGGCAACAGAGATTCCTCCTGCCAGCTGCGGGACACGGGGAGGAACAAAGTGATCCCCCAAAAAGGGTTTTCATGGCAGGACTGCATGGCCAGAGCAGGCCTGACCTGGCAGGGATGTTTGGGAGATGCCCGTGGGGTGGCTGATGGCTCCTGTGCCCAGGTGAACACCTGGAGCCCCATTGCCAACGTGCTGCCTGGCAGGGTGTGTGGGTGGCTGATGGGTCCCTGTGCCAGGTGAAACACTGGAGCCCCATGCAACGTGCTGACCTGGCAGGGGTGTGTGGGGTGGCTGATGGGCTCCCTGTGCCAGGTGAACACCTGGAGCCCCATTGCCATACGCTGACCTGGCAGGGGTGTGTGGGGTGGCTGATGGGCTCCTGTGCCAGGTGAACACCTGGAGCCCCATTGCCAACACGCTGACCTGGCAGGGGTGTGTGGGGTGGCTGATGGCTCCCTGTACCCCAGGTGAACCTGGAGCCCATTGCACACGTGACCTGGCAGGGGTGTGTGGGGTGGCTGATGGGCTCCCTGTGCCCAGGTGAACACCTGGAGCCCCATTGCCAACGTGCTGACCTGGCAGGGGTGGTGTGGGTGGCTGACGGGCTCCTGTGCCCAGGTGAACACCTGGAGCCCCATTGCCAACGTGCTGACCTGGCAGGGGTGTGTGGGGTGGCTGATGGGCTCCCTGTGCCCAGGTGAACACCTGGAGCCCCATTGCCAACGTGCTGACCTGGCAGGGGTGTGTGGGGTGCGTGGGGGCTGATGGGCTCCCTGTGCCCAGGTGAACACCTGGAGCCCAATTGCCAACATGCTGAGCCCGAGGAGCAGCGGGGCGTGGCCTCTGAGGGGATGCTCTACGTGGCCGGGGGCAATGATGGCACCAGCTGCCTTAACTCGGTGGAGCGCTATCAACCCCAAATCAACACCTGGGAGAGCGTGGCCCCATGAACATACCGGCAGGTGAGGAAGGGCTGTGTCCCTCTGGAGCGGGATCTCACCTTGCTGTGCCATAAAGCACAGGCACACCACGGGGTTTTAGGGCTTGTGGCTGGCCAGCACGCTCCTGCCGTGCTCAGAGGGATTGGAGGAGAAGCCAGGAGGGCACAGCAGGGACGTTCTGCAGAGAGATTTATCCTCAGGACTCTGTGTGTGGCCATAAAGAACCAGGGCTTGAGCTGGCTGAGCCCACCGAGATGCTGCTGGGCTGTGGGAGGAATTAAGGCTTGCAAGGGCGAGGATTTTGGGCTCGGAGGGTTTGGGATTTGATGAGGTTTGGTATTTGATGAGGTTTGGATGAGAGTGTCAGACAGAGCAGCTTTATTGAGCAACCCATCTCTGTGGCAAAGAGTGGGATGACTTGTCAGTAGAGGTGAAAAGCCAACCAAGCTGGTGATAGCTGGTTGCCTGTGAAATGAATCTAAGTTCACTCTTAGTTCTTCTCCAAGGAAAACCTACAAAACCCTAATGAAGCAAATTATGGGCTATTTAAAGGGGGTACAGCTCCTTAAAAAGAATACAATCTCTACAATGCTGATTTCCCAATTACATTGTGGGCCCTCAAGCAGCCATCAACAAAGAGTTTGTTTCAAGCCTGCTGAAGGGGAGCTCACAGGGTTTGGTATTTGATGAAGTTTGGACAAGAGTGTCAGCTGAAGGGGAGCTCACGAGTTTGGTATTTGATGGGTTTGGTATTTGATGGGGTTTGGTATTTGATGGTTTGGTATTGATGGGGTTTGGACCAAGAGTGTCAGACTGAAGGGGAAGCTCACAGAGTTTGGTATTTGATGGGGTTTTGTATTTGATGGTTTGGTATTATGGTTTTGTATTTGATGGGGATGATGAGTTTGGGCAAGAGTGTCAGACTGAAGGGAAGCTCAAGGGTTTGGTATTTGATGAAGTTTGGGCAAGAGTGTCAGACTGAAGGGAAGCTCACAAGGTTTTGGTATTCTGTGAAGTTTGGACAAGAGTGTCAGACTGAAGGGGAGATCTGTGGCTCTGTGCTGTGCTCTGCCTGTTGGTGCCCCAACCGTTCTTTCCACGGGGTGTTTTTGGGTGCCGCAGCTCTGGGCAGGTCCCTGCCGTGCTGAGCTGCCCCAGGCACTCCAGCCTCCCCCCGTGCTCTCCTTGCAGGAGCACCCACGACCTGGTGGCCATGGACGGGTGGCTTACGCCGTGGGCGGCAACGACGGCAGCTCCAGCCTGAACTCCATCGGAGAAGATACAACCCGCGCACTCACAAAGTGGCGGTGGGGGGCCGGGGCAGTCGTGCCTTGCGTCTAAGGGCACCCGAGGCTTGAGCCCCGCGCAGGGCTTCGGATGTCAAAAAAGGCCCGGAGACACGTGAGAGAGCAGCGTGGGCGGTGGACGCGAGTGGCTGAGGCTGAGGACGGCGTCGAGTTGAGCTCAGCTCGCCTAGCACTCGCCTCTCCGCCACGCTGTCCGTGTCCGCCTACCCACGAGCCTTTGAACACCACATCTGCTGCTACCGATCCCGCGGGCGCACGGGGTGGGTCCGTCAGGAGACCCCTCAGGACTAGACGAGCCGCCTGAGCCGGGCCCGGAGCCGCTCCGGCCACCGCCCGGGCTCTGGCGCAGACCAATTGCTTGTGCGGCACCGGGGGGCCGCCAGCTGTGCTTGTCCAGGGCTGGCCTCCGGTTCACCTGACCTTCTCGAGGGGGAGTTCGCGAAGTGAGCCTAGCGTCGTTGCGGCCACACACTCATGGCGTAACCAAGCGCCGGACCGTCACATCGCCCGCAAACGCTCCATCGTCGCGATGGGGGGTAACGCGCTACCAGTCAGCTAGGCTTCTGAGCATTGCGCCGGCTGCGAGCAGGCCGTGGGGACGGGGGAGCACATGCGAGCTCACGCTGAGCGGGCCCCGGGGACAATGGTGACTCCCGCACGGCGATCCTGTGCAGCTCACAGAGTGGGCCGAATGTTTGCAAGCCCCGAGGCTTGCCCTGCTGCGACCAGAAACCGACCCTCGTGCAGAACGGAGCATCCGTCTGTTTGATGCGGTGAGAGCAGCAGCGCAAGCAAGCAAGAAGCACACAAGCACAGGCACAAACGAGCCTACGCAAGAGCATGCGGGGCTCCTCGCGTGCTCCACTCTGCACACTCCTGTGGTGTCCGAATTCATGCGATAAGGACTCAGAGAACCAGGCTGTGAGGCTGTCTCGCCTTCACGTCTGACACGCGGAACCTTGGCTTTGGCGACAAAGCTGCCATCTAGCTGCTAGGACCCAAGGTCTACGCCGGGAATGGCTGGAAACTGCTCTCTTGTCTGTTCCTCTTCTCTGCAAAAGCAGATTCTGGAGTCACTGCACACGTATAGAGTCTTCTGGACAGAAAAATAGTATCCAAAAGAACCTTCCGAAAGACCGCAGGATTCGACTGAGCATACATTAACCCCCATCAATATCTCATTATTGGTCTTCAACATTCAGATATTCTTCTACTCTCACAGTCTGAGCCATTCTTTATAATCTTAAACACATCCTATGGGTAGAGCTCTGTCCCTATACTGCCTCTGTACGTTATTTTCACTGTTCGCTCCCGTAAGTAATTCCCAATCCACTCTGCTATCTCACAGCAGCAAGGAGGAGGATGCAGTTCCTGTCCTCATCTGTTGAGGAGATGATAAAAGCTGTGCCCTGAAGCCTTCTCTCTGGCATGAGGTGGTGGGCTTGCATGTGTGAGATAACCACAAAAGGCATCACGGGAGGCGACATTTACCACTTAGCGCACTCCTACCAATGGACAAATATTACAACACCAATACCTATGACCAAAAGCAATTGCTAAACTCATAAGCTGCGTGAGACTTCCCTCGTGAGCGCTCTGCATCCCTGCTGAGACAGCTCAGTGGGCCTGTCCCAGTGCTATTGCTAGTTTTTCTCAGACGTGATGCTTAGCTCGCATAGATAGTGAGCCCCTCTGAGGCGGAGCTCTGCACCCGTCAGGCAGAAGCACGCTTCAGAGCTCGAACACTTCTTCCCTTAGTTCGAATTGGCTGCTTGAGGCGCTACACAAGTGATAGGATAATCGAGGTCGAAGAAAATCATGCACATGTCAGATGAGGTATGCCTTTGTATTCAATCGCTTTGTTCTAAAAGGAATACGTTCAAGCTAAGTAGCATTGGAATATGGTCCACTATCTTTTGGAATACAACATTAGGTCCATCTAATACTTCCTCTGTTCTTTCTCACCCTTCTAAGCTGCCCAGTTTCCTCACTGTGTAAAACGAGAGCTTTCACGATTTTTCATGCGGTCAGTAAGTGGTGACAACCTGATGGAAACCTGATGTTTCGAAGAGTAGCTAAGAAGATATCTGCTTTTTTCTCTATCTTAAGCGTGAGAGACGGAGTTTAAAATGAGACAGGGACTTCCCTCTCATGCCTCTCAAGGTCCTTGTATTGGATCCGTGTGCGTTGCTGTGTCCCTCTTTCTCAGCCTACGATTGCCTGCAGCTGTTGCACCAAACAGTCCCCCACCTCACTCAGTGCCTGCCACCCTGTTTTACTGCAACACCTGGAATGTAGAGCCGCAGCGAGCTTTTCGCAATAGCAGGTCGCAATATGCTTAGCTCTGCTCTCCTGTCCTTGGCATAGCCTCCTTATCTCCATACCCCCAATTCATCAGAACAAGCCTCACTGAGCCTTAACTCCTCCAATCAAAAGCCTCCAACAGTCGTAGGCCGACCGCTTCTAAAATCTCTTGGCTGGTCTTGAGAGCACAGCCGGCTCCATTAAAGCAATGCTCCTTCTTTGTCGTCAACCTCTCCTCTTGCCCCACAGCCCAGCAGATCTCGGTGGGCCTCGAGCCATCAAGCCTGCTACTCTTTCACATGGCGTCCAGCCGTCTATCCCCCATGAAAGTTCTCAGGAAAAAATTTTCGTCTCCCTGCAACGACAAACCGCGCCTTGCTTGCTAGGTTACTGTCGCGACGTCGTGCCTCAATCCTCTGCACGGACAGTGACCCGCTGTCACTCCCACAACACGCGCTAAGGATCACGAGCAGAGTCGTCGTCTTGTTCTTCTAAAAAGGAACGAGGAGACAGGCGAGTGACATACACATCTGCTCGTCGTTGCGCTTGTGCGCGAGGGAAACACTGCCTTTCTCGCTGACCTGCGACTCCTGGGGAGCAGCGTCTCCAGGTCGGATCTGAGAGTGAGTGTTCCCTCTTGCAACCCCACTCTCTCCGCAAATCTCAAGAGCCTCGTCGTGTTAGCCGAGCGAAGCGGATTTCACCTCTCTCTAAAGCTTGCTCCCCATGGCAGGCCTGGTCCCTTGGTCAAGGATCCGGCCTTTGCACGGTGGATGCAGCGCCAAAAGCCCACGGCAAGAGGTGGATCAGGGCTGGTGCCTGTGCTGGCCGCGAGCGTGCGTGAGTGGCAATGCTGCGAGGAGCTCGAAGAGGGGTGGTGTATAGTTTGGGCAAGAGCAGCGTTCCGGCAAACCCCACGGCGGCTCTCCCAAAATGCCCGGAGTGCAAGTGGCAGGAGGCTGCTTGAGGGGGAAACAGGCTGGTTCAAACGAGTGAGGTTGTTGCAGTGCGCAGAGCCTTCTGCTCCAGTGGGCTGCTGCAGGCGGGAGGGAGCTGTGCTTGGAGCAAACCGGGAAGTGGAAATGCAGCGGATTGGTCCCCCGCAGATCCTGCATGCAAGGAGAGGGACAGGCAGAGCACTCCGTGTCCCCTGCTGGCTCCGTGAGTCAATACCACTGAGCCTGACCCAGCGAGGAGGAACCTCCTCGTCTGTGCTGCCCCAAAACTATCAGGGAAAGGGCAAATAGAAACCCCGGCATTCTCCTGGGGGTCCGCCGAGCACCCCGACCGCACACTGTGTGGACACGAGGTGTCACGCTGCCCGACCAGGGGCGGGATCTGCTCCTGGTGCTCGCTTCGTCCCTGCGGGAGGAGGAGGAGGAGGAGAGCTCGGCGGGGTACGCTGTCTGGTCTTTGTCTGTTACTTGTGCTGGTCTGAGGGGAGAACAACTCTGTTCGTGGCTTCCTGCCAGTTCAGTCCGTGCTGTGCTCGCCCAAGATGTTCCTTGTCGCGAACTCGCCGCAGAGGAGCATCCCCAACCAGGGGGCTCCGGGCTCGGGGGTTTCCAGCAGAGGCCAGGCAGGATCCCCTGCCTGCTCGGGGGGCAGAGGCTCCCTGGGCCTCCCTGCTGGCACACCTGGTCCAGAATCCATGTCCGTAGCGTCGTCGCTTGATTTCTCTGTAACTTAAGTCCGACTTTATTTATTGTGGAAACTCTGTTTTCTCGAATTTTTTGCACTACCTGGGGCTGGGAGGGATCGAGCAATAGAAGCCAACACGTGTAACAATAAAGACAATTTTCTTGGATATTGGATGCTGCCTGGTGCATCCCTCACTCTCCCTCCCCTCCCAGGCACGGGGTGCCACAGCTTCGCATCTAGCCAGCAGCTTCAGTTGTCTGCCAGGGCAGGGTTTGGGATGGAGATCAGGGAAAGCGTTTTCCCCAGAGGTGGTTGGGCAACCCTGAATCTCCATAGAAATGTCAGCAAAGTTCTCCTCACAAGCTCAGGAAACCACAGAACGAACCTTTTCGAGCCCCAGAACAAGCTAGCAGCTCGCAGCCCCAAAAGTGCAAACAAAAAAGGCTCAAAAGGCCCAAAAAGTGCAAACAGCAGGAAATGGACGAGAGCTAACCTGGGAGGGTGCGGACATGCATCACCTGCGAGCTGGAATTGGACAATGGAACGCCAATTATGGACATGGACCAAAAACTTATAAAAAGTGTGACAAACTCAGACTGAGTCCATCTTGGAACAGCCAGGCTCTTGTTTCTGTCCAAGGTGTATACCTATTAAGGCCTTTTTAATAAATTCCCCACTTTATTCCTTTAACTTGCCAGCCTTTAAACTTCCTTATTTATTTAAATCCCACTTTATTCCTTTAGCTCTGCCCAGCCCCTGTTCCACGCAAGCCTCTCGTGGCTCCAGCTGTCCCTGCCAGCCCTGCATGGTGATCACTGGTGTCCCATGAGCAGGGCAGGGCCTGGTGCCAGTCAGCAGGAGCTGCTTTGGCGCTGGGAGGCTTTCCTTGAGGCTTTTCTTGAAGCTGCTCAGCTGCTAGGAACATGCACGTTTGTGGTCAGGCCTGAACCGCGTTAGCACGGATCCAGGAGGAATCCCACTTTCTGCACCAGAACACAGCTGGGGCTGTTTGCTGACCTGGGCCAGGGCTTGCTGGCTGCTGCTGCCGTTTTCCCAGTGTGCAGGGGCGCAGAGATGCAGCCCCTGCCGTGAAAACACAGAATTTGTGCTGGGGGCCCTCCGGAGGGGGAGTCCTGGGCTGCGGCTGGCAGCAAGGTGTTAATGGATTCTGGGGCAACAAAGAGGGTAGCTGCTGTTAGAGTGTCAAAATGGGGAGAAAATGTTACTGGACATCCATTCTCAGCTGCTGCCCCCCCCCCCCCCCCCTCCCCCCCCTCCCCCGCCCCTTGGTGAGTGTGGCCTGACCGTGCAATCCCTTTTTGGGAATATTTTTGGTTACTGCGAGGTAAAACACCCAAATGGGAGTGTGTCTGTCAACCGCCAGCTTGATTCCAACAGTTCCCCAGGAAAACCTCTTCTAAAATAACTGTACGATTTGTCACACCAACATCCTTTGTGGTGCTTCTTACATCACTGGTTCATTGATGTTCACTAAATCTGAATTTTTTTTTTTAAACATCCATTCAGCTCAATTCGTTTTGAACAAGACTGATTTCCACAAGCCCCGTGTTGACTTTGTATTATATTATATTTCCTCCTGGTAATTCTCAAGGTTAATCAACTCCTCCCAGCTGTTGCATCATTTTCCCAGGAATTACTGTCAACTGGCAACCCCATAATTACCGGGGTGGTTTTTTACCCTGGAAACACTGATATCCCTGGTAAAAATTATGCAATTTTCTGTGCAAATTCCGTGGTTCCTGCAAGACTGAATTTGCAGAGTGACTCAAGCCTTTGTGTTCAGGCTTTTCAAACTTTCTAATTGTGAATTCTGCTTCAATGTTTTTTGATCCAGAGCAGTTCATTTTGGTGTTACTTCTCAGCAGCCACCTGAAAATAAAAAGGGTTTCTGTCATTTCTATGCTGTAAACTCCTGAGGGTTTTCCAGCCAGAAATATTGATCTGCATTTACCTTTTGTCATAACTTTGTTTTTATGTGTTTATATTTTCCATGCAGTGAGGCACTCACAGCAAGTCAGAATCTTCAGTTTAGTTCCTTTTTAAAGCATTTCTTCTAAAACTTTCCACGGGGTGTTTTTGGGGTGCCGCAGCTCTGGGCAGGTCCCTGCCGTGCTGAGCTGCCCCCAGCACCTCCCAGCCTCCCCCCCGTGCTCTCCTTGCAGGAGCACCCACGACCTGGTGGCCATGGACGGGTGGCTTTACGCCGTGGGCGGCAACGACGGCAGCTCCAGCCTGAACTCCATCGAGAAGTACAACCCGCGCACCAACAAGTGGGTGGCCGCCTCGTGCATGTTCACCCGCCGCAGCAGCGTGGGGGTGGCCGTGCTGGAGCTGCTCAACTTCCCTCCTCCCTCSTCGCCCACGCTCTCCGTGTCCTCCACGAGCCTTTGACACCGAGCCCGGCCRTGCCTCGGGCCCTGGGGACAGCGCCTGAGCCGGCCCGGCCCTGCCGGGGGCTCTGGGGACACCCACCGGGGCCGCCAGCTGTGCTTCCAGGGCTGGCCCCTCCCTGCAGGGCGAGCCAGACTCATCCAGCACCCCCCAAAGCTCCTCTGGGCGAGGGGGAACCCGACCCATCGCTGCTTCTGGGATTGCCGTGCTCCAGCCGTGCCGCCGGGCACTGCCAGCCCCGTGGGGGCCCCGGGGGACAATGGGTGACCCCCCRCTCTGAGTGTCACTGTGGCCAGTTCAGCCCGAGGCGTGTGCCCTGCTGCGGACGCTGCCCGCTCCGAGGGCGTCTCTCTGATGCCTTAAGCACAGCAAGAGGAGAAGCCCAGGCCAGGCACAGCCCTGCAGGATGGGGAGGCTCCTGAGGGCTCCCCTGGCCCTCTGGGGTCCCAGCTGAGCGTGGCTCAGGCCAGGCAGGTGCTGCAGGGCCCTTGGTGGCACCGCTGCCATCGCTGCTGGCCCAGGCTCGCTGGGAATGTCCTGGCCTGTTTGCTGTTCCCCTCTCTGCAAAGCAGATTCTGGGTTTGTGGAAAGGAATCAGTTCTTGGAAGAAGAACAGTCCAGCCTTCCGAACGAGGAGGATTGCCTGGCATTACTTTTTTGGGTATTAATTTTTTTATTTGCCTTTTTTTATTTGAACGCTAATATGACTCCATATCCCTTTGTTTTTTACACTGCCCTGGTATTCCCCATCCCCTCTGCTCTCCAGGCAGCAGGAGGGATGCAGTTCCTKTYCTCATCTGTTGAGGAGATGATTGCTGTGCCCTGAAGTTCTCTCTGGATGGGTGGGGTGTGTGCATGTGTGAGATGCCAAAAGCAGCACGGGAGGGACCCTTTCCAATTAGCGACTCCCTGGCAATTAAACAACCACTCTAATGAACTAAAGCTTGCCTAAATTAGCCCTGTGAGGCCTGTCCTGGAGCCAGGGCCCCCGTGCTGTGCTGTTTCAGGGTGTGCTGTGTGTGTGAGCCCTGAGCTGAGGCACAGCTCAGGTGCTCTCCACACCACAGAGGAACGACTCAACCACTGGTACCTCAATCGTGCTCAAACGTTCAAATGTAGCATTGGAAATATGGTCCAACTGTTTGGAACTCATTCTTTCCTCCCTTTTTCCCCCCCTACTCCCCAGTTCTCACTCACAGAGCTCAGATTTCACTCCTGTGGTACCTGTGGRCCTGAATTTTCAAGTAGCAAGAGATTTCTGCTTTTTGAGCTCTTCTGAGAGAGGAGTTTAAAATGAGACAGGGACTCCCCAGGTTCAGGTCCTTGTCTTGGCGGTCTGCTTTCCCCTGGGCAGGTGCCTGCAGGTTTCCCAAGCCCAGTCACAGTGCCTCACCTGTTACACCTGGAATTCCCAGCAGCTTCTGCAAACCAGGGCTGCTTCCCCCTGCAGCCTCTCCCCAAGGGCAGCCTGAGCTTCTCAGCCTCAGGAGGCCTTTTTGGCTTTTGGAACAGGCTCCAGATGCTCTTTTTGTCCCCTTCTCCCTGCCCCAGCTGTCACAGCTCAGCAGTTCCCCATTTCCCTGTCCTGCAGAGCCCCCTGTGAGTGTCCAGGCTCTGCAGTTCTCTCCCAGGAAGGTCAGAGCAATCTGCTTTGTTCAAAAAAGGACGAAACCAGTGAAATCTGCTCTGTGTTGTGCATGTGCCTCCAGCCAAGTGAGCTCTCAACCCTTTCCATCCCACTGCTGTAGCCAGCAAAGGGATTTCCCTCTCCTGCTGGGCTCCCATSCAGGTGTCCCTGGCTCCAGGGCCCCCTTTGGAGGAGGATCAGCCCAAAAGCCCCACGCAGAGGTGGAAGGGGCTGGTGCTGGGCTTGGCCCGAGGTGCTGAGGAGCTCAGGAGTGAAGGGAGAGGGGAGCCCAGCCCGGAGCTGCAGTGCAGGAGCTGCTGAGGGGGAAACAGGGCTGGTTTCAAACTGGAGTGAGGTGTGGCAGTGGCCCAGAGCCTCTGCTCCAGCTGGGGCTGCTGCAGGGCGGGGAGGCAGCTGTGCCTTGGGAGCAGAACCTGAGGCAAGTGGGAAATGCAGCAGGATTTTGGTGCCCCTGCAGATCCTGTGTGGCGCTGTCCTGCTCCCCGAGGAGCCCAGAGCCTCTGCTCCAGCTGGGGCTGCTGCAGGGCGGGGAGGCAGCTGTGCCTTGGGAGCAGAACCTGGGGGAAGTGGGAAATGCAGCAGGATTTTGGTGCCACCGCAGATCCTGTGTGGCGCTGTCCTGCTCCCCGAGGAGCAGGGACAGGCAGAGCGACTCCTGTGTCCCCTGGCTGGCTCCTGAGCAATACCCACTGAGCCTGACCCACGAGGAGGGAACCTCCTGTCTGTGCTGCCCAAACTATGCAGGAAAGGGCAAAAGAACCCCCCGGCATCTCCTGGGGGTCCCCAGCCCCCCGACCCACACTGTGTGGACACGAGGTGTCAGCGCCTGCCCGGGACAGGGCGGGATTGCTCCTGGTGCTGCTCGTCCCCTGCCGAGGAGGAGGAGGAGGAGGAGAGCTCGGCGGGGACGCCTGTCTGTGTCTGTCTGTCTGTCTGTGCTGTCTGAGGGGAGGAGAACAACTCTGTGTGGCTTCCCTGCCAGTTTCAGTCCGTGCTGTCTCGCCCAAGATGTTCCTTGTCCGAACTCCCAGCAGAGGAGCATCCCCAAACCAGGGGGCTCCGGGCTCKGGGGGTTTCCAGCAGGGCCAGGCAGGATCCCCTGCCCTGCTCGGGGGGCAGAGGCTCCCTGGGCCTCCCTGCTGGGCACACCTGGTCCAGATCCATGTCTGAGCGTCGTCGCTTTGATTTCTCTGTAACTTAATCCGACTTTATTKATGTGGAACTCTGTTTTCTCTGAATTTTTTGCACTACCTGGGGCTGGGGAGGGGATACGAGCAATAGAAGCCAACGTGTACAATAAAGACATTTTCTTGGATATTGGATCCTGCCTGGTGCATCCYTCACTCTCCCTCCCCTCCCCAGGCACGGGGTGCACAGCTCTGCATCTAGCCAGGGCAGCTTCAGGTTGKGYCAGGGCAGGGTTTGGGATGGAGATCAGGGAAAGGTTCTTCCCCAGAGGGTGTTGGGCAACCCTGAACTYCATAKAAAGTGTCAGCAAGTTCTCCTCACAGCTCAGGMACACAGAACAATCCTTTTCCAGCCCCAGAACCAAGCTGCAGCTCCAGGCCCCAAAAAGTGCAAACAACAAAAAGGCTCAAAAGGCCCAAAAAGTGCAAACAGCAGGRAATGGASGAGAGCAACCTGGGAGGGTGGGACTGCATCACCTGGAGCTGGAATTGGACAATGAACCCAATATGGACATGGACCARAACTTATAAAAATGTGAAAACTCATGACTGAGTCCATCTTGGGAACAGCCAGGCTCTTGTTCTGYCCAAGGTGTATCCTATTAAGGCCTTTTAATRAATCCCCACTTTATTCCTTTAACTCTGCCCAGCCTTTAACTTCCTTTATTTATTTAAATCCCCACTTTATTCCTTTAGCTCTGCCCAGCCCCTGTTCCAGGCCAGCCTCTCGTGGCTCCAGCTGTCCCTGCCAGCCCTGCTGGTGTCACTGCTGTCCCAGTGAGCAGGCAGGGCCTGTGCCAGCAGCAGGAGCTGCTTTGGGCTGGGAGCTTTTCTTGAGCTTTTCTTGAGCTGCAGCTGCAGGAACAGCACGTTTGTGGTCATGGCCTGACCATGTTAGCCACGGATCCAGGAGGAATCCCACTTTTCTGCACAGAACACAGCTGGGGCTGTTTGCTGACCTGGGCCAGGGCTGCTGGGCTGCTGCTGGGCCGTTTCCCAGCTGTGCAGGGAGCAGAGAGCAGCCCCTGCCGTGAAAATCACAGAATTTGTGCTGGGGCCCTCCGGAGGGGGGTCCTGGTGCTGCGCTGGGCCAGCAAGGGTTAATGGATTCTGGGCACAAAGGAGGGAGCTGCTTTTAGAGGTCAAAAATGGGGAGAAATGTTATGGACATCCATTCTCAGCTGCTGTATCCTGGCGAGTGTGGCCTGACCGTGCAATCCCTTTTTGGGGAATATTTTGTTACTGCGAGGGTAAAACACAAATGGGAGTGTGTCTGTCAACCCCAGCTTGATTCCAACAGATTCCCCAGGAAAACCTCCTAAAATAACCTGTAGATTTGTCACACCACATCCTTTGTGGTGYTTCTTACATCACTGTTATTGATGTTCACTAAATCTGATTTTTTTTTTCAAACATGCCATCAGCTCAATTCGTTTTGACAAGATCTGATTTCCACAGCCCCGTGTTGATTTGTATTAATTATATTCTCCTCCTGTAATTCTCAAAGTTAATCCAACTCCCTCCCAGCTGTTGCATCATTTTCCCAGGAATTACTGTCAACTGGCAACCCCATAATTACCAGGGTGGTTTTTTACCCATGGAAACACTGATATCCCTGGTAAATTATGCAATTTCTGTGCAAATTCCGTGGTCCTGCAAKACTGAATTGCAGCAGTGACTCAAGCCCTTTGTGTTCAGCTCTTTCAAACTTTCTAATGTGAATTCTCTCTATTTTTTGATCCAGAGCATTCATTTTGTGTTTACTTCTCAGCAGCCACCTGAAAATAAAAAGGGTTTCTCATTTCCTATGGCTGTAACTCCTGAGGGGTTTTCCAGCACAGAAATATTGAGTCTGCATTTACCTTTTGTCATTAACTTCTCGTTTTTATTGTTTATATTTCCATGCAGTGAGGCACTCACAGCACAGTCAGAAATCTTCAGTTTAGTTCCTTTTAAAGCATTTCTTCTACAAATATTCTTTTTTTGCTGTTCATGCACATCTCCTTTTGCTCTTTGCTCCCGTTTCCCACCACTCCTAGATTTTGGTTCGTGTCCTGGTTGGTATTTTTTTCCCGTTTATTTTTATATCTTAAACCCAGCTGGGAAGGGGGAACCCTTTGGAACCCTTCAACCCCGGGGATTTCTGTTAATGCTTAAACAGCAACGACCAACTTTATCTCACTGCATCCTTATCTCTGCCGGCGCGGCCGGCCAAATTCCATTTGGGAAAACTTGGGAAAACGCTCTGGGATGGGTTAATGGGCCGAATTCCTTTTGGGAAAATGCTCTGGGATGGGTTAATGGGCCGAATTCCTTTTGGGAGAACGCTCCAGGATGGGTTTCTGGGCCGAGTTCCTTTTGGGAAAATGCTCTGGGATGGGTTTCTGGGCCGAATTCCATTTGGTGCTCCGGAATGGATTTATAGGCAGAATTCTTTTTGGGAGAACACTCCGGGAAGGGTTTCTGGGCTGAATTCCTTTTGGGAAAACCCTCCAGGATGGGTTAATCAGCCGAATTCCTTTTGGGAAAGAATTCCAGGATGGGTTTCTGGGCAGAAGTCCTTTTGGGAAGAAGTTCCGGGATGGGTTTCTGAGCTGAATTCCTTTTGGCGCTCCAGGATGGATYTATAGGCAGAATTTCTTTTGCGAGGACGCTCCGGGATGGGTTTATCGGCCGAATTTCTTTTGGGAAGAAGCTCCGGGCCGGGTTTCTGTGCCGAATTCCCCCCGGCGCTCCGGGCCGGGTTTCTGTGCCGGATTCCCCCCGGCGCTCCGGGCCGGGTTTCTGTGCCGGATTCCCCCCGGCGCTCCGGGCCGGGTTTCCGGGCGGCCGCAGCCCCGCTCCGCCGGTGCTCGGGGCGGATTCCCAGGCACCGGTACCTGGCCCGCCCCGCCCAGCCCCGGGGCGGGAGCGAGGGCAGGAGCGAGGGCAGGAGCGGCTCCGGGCTCCGCTCACACCCACTGGAGCACCGGCGGGCGCGGAGCAGCGATCCCGAACTGATCCAGCACCGATCCCGCAGCGCTCCCGCAGCGATCCCGAACCGATCCCGCAGCGATCCCGCACTGATTCCGCACCGATCCCGCACTGATCCAGCACCGATCCCGCACCGATCCCGCACCGATCCCACAGCGCTCCCGCAGCGATCCCGCACCGATCCCTCAGCGCTCCCGCACTGATCCCGCAGCGCTCCCGAACTGATCCCTCAGCGCTCCCGCACCGATCCCGCACTGATCCCACACTGATCCCGCAGCGATCCCGAACTGATCCCGAAGCGCTCCCGCAGCGCTCCCGCAGCGATCCCACACTGATCCCGCAGCGATCCCGCACTGATCCCGCACCGATCCCGCACCGCTCCCGGCATGGGGAACATCGCCTGCGTCCCGCAGGCTCCCGGCGGCTTCAGGAGCTCCTTCCGAAGGAAACCCTCGCTGAAGAAGGAGTGAGTAACCGGCTCTGGGGCGTGGGATCTCCGGCGGGATCTCTGCCGGCCGGGATTTCCCGTGCCCGGCGGTTTCGGGGGTGCTGGGCACTGCCAGGCGCCGGGGTCCCCTCGCCCCGAGTGCCTGGGATGGATTCTCAGCCGGCAGGGAACRGGGAAGCGCCGCTGAGTTAATTTTTGTTTGGGTAATTGAGCTTCCCCCGGCGGGACAGGCTGCAGAACACCTGATATTCCCTTGTTCTCGCTTGTGAGTGCTCTTATTCACAGCTGTGAGAAAACAACATTCCCACTCCTCGGGTTTTAGGGAGAAAGCYCCAAATCCCAGCACCCCGCCACAGGATTTGTGTTTGTAAACCCAAAGGAGGAGCAGCAGAAATTCCCCGTGAAATCCTTTGGGGATTTGGGTGCAGAAAGTGTCTGTGAAATCCTTTGGGGATTTGGGTGCTGGGCTGGCCACACTTGGGTAGCATGTGGGTGGCTGTCCCAAAATAGGGACAGGCAGGGAATGCACTGCAGCTTCCCAGGGCTCCCATCAGCACGGCCAGAGCTGGGAAAGAGCCCTGGAGGGAACCAGGGGATTCCTCATGAACCTGTCTGTGCTGGGTTCAGGGTCAGGGCTGTGCCAAAAACCCCCTAAACTCTGCCAGRCTGKGCCAAAAMCCCCYWAA
>NDFG01000004.1:512105-522695 GCA_002167245.1 Sporophila hypoxantha | reverse complement strand
CTGCAGTCAGGCCTCAGCTTCGCTGGCACGGGTGCAGCTTCGCTGAGGCAATGAATGAACAACCAGGGCCAGAAAGCTGGCTTGGTTGGTGCACATCTGGGGTGAAACCTGGGAGAGAACACAGGGGGAGCAGCACCCTTGGGACGGTCCCTGCCCACACAGAGCCTTCCAAAAGGCTGCTGGGGGGCTTGGAAGGCTGGAACCCCACCTCTGGAGGTTCAGCTTTGCGCTTTTGGGGCTGACGCTGGGCTGTTGCTCTTTGGCCTGGTTTGGGGGTTAAAAAAAGTGTTCTGGCTGGCCAGGGCTTGTGTGTGTTAAGGTGACTGTGACAAAAAGGTGGGCAAGGGAAGCGCTGGGGGGTGGCAGCAGAGCCCTGGTGTCCCCAACGGCCTTTAGGGGTCTGAGCAGTGTGCCAGCTGTGCCAGCTGTTTCCTGAGGGCTGGAGGTTGGCAGCAGAGCCCTTGGTGTCCCCACAACCCTTTTGGTATGATGGATGGATGGATGGACTGGATGAGGATGGATGGATGGATGGATGGATGGATGGATGGATGGATGGATGATGGATTGGATGGATGGATGGATGGATGGATGATGGATGGATGGATGGATTGGATGGATGGATGATGGATGGATGGATGGATGGATGGATGGATGATGGATGGGGGATGATGGATGGATGGATGATGAATGGATGCATGGATGGATGGCATGGATGGCATGGAATGATGGATGGTATGGATGATGGATGGATGGATGGATGATGGATGGATCCATTGGAGCCATGGAGCCATGGATGGAGTGGACTGGTGCAGGCTCCATCTCCCAGCTTGTGCCAGCGTTGCCCTTGGGGCCATGGAGGGAGGGATGGATGGCTTGGAATGGATGGATGGATGGGGATGGATGGTATGGATGGTGGATGGTATGCGATTGGTGGATGGAGGGATGAGGGATTCCATGCGATGCGAGGATGGATGGATGGATGGATGGATGGATGATGGATTGGATGGTGGGGGCATGGATGGATGATGATGGATGGATGGATGGATGGATTGGATGATGGATGTGGATGGATGGAGGGATGTGGATGGGATGGAGGGATGGATGGATGAGGGATGGATGGTGGATGGATGGTGGATGGATGGATGGTTGGTGATGGATGGAATGGATGGATGGATGGAGGGATGGATGGATGGTGGATGGATGCGATGGATGAATGGATGGTATGGCATGATGGAATGGTGGATGGATGGATGGATGGATGGATGGAGGTAAGGATTGGAGGGAATGATGGATGGCATGGATGGAATGGATGGATGTGGATGGATGGATGATGGATGGATGGATGGTGGGAATGAGGATGGATGGAGGGATGGATTGGATGGATGGATGGATGGATCCATGATGGATGGAGGATGGATGGCATGGATGGGATGGATCCAGGGATGAGTGGATGGTGGATGGATGGATGGATGATGGATGGATGGTGATGGATGGATGGATCCATGGATGGTGGATGAATGGATGATGGATCCATGGGGATTTAGATGGCATGGATGGGATGGATGATGCGATGGATGGATGGATGATGGATGGACTGGATCCATGGATGGAGTCACTGGTGGCAGGCTCCATTTCTTCCCAGCACGAGAAGTCAGCTCTGGCCCTTCCCAAAATCCACATGCCCACTCAGGAAGCCAGCCTGGGCCCTTCCCACAGCTGTTGCTCAGCCCCAGCCCAGCCCAGCTCAGCTGTTGCCAGGCCCTTGCCCCAGGCTGCTGCCAGCAGCACAAAGCCCGGGGCTCCCAGCCCTGAGCCTGGCTGCTCCAGCCCCCTCCCTGTGTGTCCCCCCAGGAGCAGCACGAGCGGCTGCTGGTGCTGTACCCCTCCACGCTGGTGATCGTGTCCGAGGAGCCCGGCGGCCTGTGCTTCAAGGTGAGCTCCCCTCGGAGCATCCTGCTGCTCCCGCCTGCAATCCCGAGCTCCTGGCATCCCTCCCGTGCCAGCTGGCAGGGAGCAGGCCCTGCCATGGTGCAAGACCCCTTCCCATGAGAAACACCCTGCCCTGCTCCAGCAGCCCAGGGGGAAGGAGCTGCCTGCCAAGGGAGGAGGAGGAGGAGGAGGAGGAGGGAGGCTGTGCTGGCAGGGGGCTGCTGCACACAGGAGCTGGCACGGCCCCAGAGAGCCCCTCGGGGGGCTTTTCCCCAGACTCTGTGCCAAGGGACCACTCTGGAGCTGGGAGCAGCCTGGCAGCAGAGCCGAGGCTGTGGGGAAGGGCACAGGAGGGCACAGGAGGGCAGGGGAGGGCACAGGAGGGCAGGGGAGGGCACAGGAGGGCACAGGAGGGCAGGGGAGGGCACAGGAGGGCACAAGAGGGCAGGGGAGGGCACAGGAGAGCACAGGAGGGCACAGGAGGGCAGGGAAGGGCACAGGAGGGCACAGGAGGGCAGGGGAGGGCAGGGGAAGGCACAGGAGGGCACAGGAGGGCACAGGAGAGGAGGGGAGGGCACAGGAGGGGAGGGGAGGGCACAGGAGGGCAGGGCAGGGGAGGGCTGGCTGCTGCTGGTGCAGCGCTGGCACCGTTCTCCCTCTGCAGGAGCAGAAGGGACAGCAGGGACAGGGAGCATCCCCAGGGATGCCAGAGCAGCCTCGGTGCTGTGCCTGCCTGTGGGAGCAGGGCTGCAGCCTCAGCACAGGCGGGCASAGGCACTGAGCAGTCAGAATGGCCCTGAAATCATCCGGTGACATCCCCGGTGGCACCTGGGGACACGGCCGAGCGGGAGCAGGGCTGTGCTGGTTAATGGCTGGTGCTCGAGGGCCTCTCTGCCCTTCCCTGCCCGTGATTCTGTGATCTCAGCATCGTTTGATGGCTCACTCAGAGCTCTCTGCTCCTCCTGTGCTGGAACAAAYGCGCCAGAAGGAGCAGTGACCTGTCTGTGACCCTGGAGCTGCTGCTTTCTGCTGCATCCCTGAGTCACCGGACGGGCACAAAACAGCCCTGCAGGGCTGGGAAATGCACCATGAAACCCTCAGGGAACACAACAGCCCTGCAGGGCTGCAGGGCTGGAAATGCACCATGAAACCCAGGGGCACAAACAGCCCTGCAGGGCTGCAGGGCTGGAAATGCACCAATGGAAACCCCCAGGACAAACGGCCCTGCAGGGCTGCAGGGGCTGGGAAAATGCACTGAGAACACCCGGGCACAAACAGCCCTGCAGGCTTGGGAAATGCACATTGAAACCCCGTGCGGGCACCAACAGCCCTGCAGGGCTGGAAAATGCACCATTGAAACCCAGGGGCACAACAGCGCCCTGCAGGGCTGGGAAATGCACCAATAAACCCAGGGCACACAACAGCCCTGCAGGGCTGGAAATGCACCATGAAACCCGGGCACAAACAGCCCTGCAGGGCTGGGAAATGCCACCATTGGAAACCCAGGGGCAACAAAACAGCCCTGCAGGGGCTGGGAAAATGCACCATGAAACCCCAGGGACAACACAAACCCTGCAGGGCCTGCAGGGTGGAAATGCACTGAGAACCCCCGGGCACAAACAGCCCTGCAGGGCTTGGGAAATGCACCATGAAACCCCTGGGGACAAACAGCCCTGCAGGGCTGGGAAATGCACCATGAAACCCCCAGGGACAAACAGCCTGCAGGGCTGGGAAATGCACCGAGAACCCCCGGCACAAACAGCCCCTGCGGGGGCTGGGAAATGCACCGAAACCCCGGGCAACAAACAATAGCCCTGCAGGGCTTGGGAAATGCACTGAGAATCCCGGGGGCACAGAACAACCCTGCAGCGGCTTGTGGAAATGAGCACAATACAGCCCTGTGCAGGGCTGGGAAATGCCACCATGAAACCCCGGGGGGACAAACAGCCCTGCAGGGCTGGGAAATGCACCGTGAGCCACCCGGTGGCCCTGCCCCACATCCTGCAAATTTACCACTCCCCCCACACACACAAACCATAGAAAACATATGAACATACTGCAGGGACCAAACCAGCTTTACAATTGCCATCTTAGCCACCATGTCCGTCATCCTCCTTCCCATCTCCCCTGTAATCCTTACCATTGTCTAAGAAAYTTAGSATTACCTAAACCRAAGGCCTTCAAAGCCTTAAACAGCAGTTAAACCCCCTTAGGTTCTGCTCAAGTCCGCAGGCCATTGCCCYGCATCCCCTAAYTGCAACTCAGSTGCTTTAATTAAGCGAGGACCKTCCAGTTTACTGGGCAGATGGGCTTTGATCCCGTGACTCTGTAGGTAACAGCTATGTGCCCTAACCAGTGCACATCAACGAGCTTGCAGCTCACTGTGAACTTCACTAGGGAGCCGATGAGAAGAGGAATTGAACCTCTGTACCAAGGACTGCAGCCTGATGCTTACACACTCAGCATCTTACCTGTGACGTTCATTAACCGATGATTACTCTCAGCTAATCACAAAGACAGTTGTGATTAGTTGGGAATAATCGCCATCCCTGGGGTGAGCAGGGCCAGGAGCAGGCAGAGCTGTGCCCGTCCCAGAGCAGCTSTGGGCACGGCCCAGGCACAGCCAGCTTTTGGGAACGTGCTGCTGGCAGCTCCTGGGAACGGGGCACCCCGCACGGGGCCTGCCCTGGGCGCTCCCATGAGCTCATCTCTTTTGAAACCCTAAACCTGCCCCGMTCCCTTCCCAGGGATGCTCCCTTCCCACGGGGCTGGTTCAGCAGCCTGGGACGGGAACCTGCTTTTCCAGAGGCGTGCCGGGGCACGGGGCTGCCGCACCTGCCCCACCCAGGCTCTGCTCCGTCAGTTCCCAGCCACCGGAGCTGCCCTGCGGGTGTGGGGCAGGGAGGGGCGGGCAGGGGGCTCACCCCGGCCCTCTGATGGGAAAAGGCCCTGGCAGAGGTGGGAACCAGCGAGGGGGGGGCTGCTGGAGTGATCCGTGGGATGGTGGTGAGCTCGCCGAGGTGGGAATTTATCCAGAGGGATGGCCTCAGCACCAGGAGGCAGCAGGAAATCCTCACTGGGATGGGCAGGAGGCAGCAGGAATCTCACTGGGATGTGCAGAAAGGTTAGAATTAGGGTTAGTTAATCCCACTGAGATATGCAGGAGGCAGCAGGAATCCCACTGGGATGTGCAGGAATCCCGCTGGGATGTGCAGGAATCCCGCTGGGATGTGCAGGAATTCTCACTGAGATGTACAGGAATCCCACTGGATGTACAGGAATCCCACTGGGATGTTACAGGAATCCCACTGGGATGTGCAGGAGGCAGCAGGGAAATCCCGCTGGGATGTGCAGGAGGTGAGGAAATCTCACTGGGATGTGCAGGAATCTCACTTGGATGAGCAGGAACCCACTGGGATGTGCAGGAATCCCACTGGGATGTGCAGGAGGCAGCAGGGAATCCCACTGGGATGTGCAGGAGGCAGCAGGAATCCACTGGGATGTACAGGAATCCCACTTGGGATGTGCAGAGGCAGGAATCCTTGCTGGGATTGTGCAGAAAGGTTAAGGATTAGGGTTAGGTAATCCCACTGAGATATGCAGGAGGCAGCAGGAATCCCACTGGGATGTACAGGAATCTCACTTGGGATGTACAGGAATCTCACTGGGATGAGCAGAACCCACTGGGATGTGCAGGAATTCCCGCTGGGATGTACAGGAGGCAGGAATCTCGCTGGATGTGCAGGAAGCAGCAGGAATCCCGCTGGGATGTGCAGGAGCAGCAGGAATCTCGCTGGGATGTGCAGGAGGCAGCAGGAATCCCGCTGGGAATGGTCAGGAGGTGAGGAAATCTTCACTGGATGTGCAGGAATTCCCACTGGGATGTGCAGGAATCTCACTGGGATGTGCAGGAGGTGAGGAAATCTCACATGGGGATGTGCAGGAATCTCACTGGGATGAGCAGGAATTCTCACTGGGATGAGGCAGGAATCTACTGGATGTGCTAGGAGGTGAGGAAATCTCACTGGGATTTGTGCAGGAATCCCACTGGGACGTGCAGGAGGCAGGAATCTCGCTGGGATTGCCCCTGTGGAGCAGAGTTTTGGCTGCCCAGGTGCCCCGGAGCCGTTGCCCCACGGCACGGACAGGAGCTCTGCCGGCCCCCTGGTCCCAGCCCTGCCCTCTCTCTGCAGGGAAGCTGCCCCTCAACGCCATCCAGGTGCTTTTCGAGGAGAACGACAAAGCTCCTTCCTGATCGAAGGTGGGTGTTCGGCACGGCGTGGGGAGGGAGGACAGCAGGGAATCCCACTGGGGTGTGCAGGAATTCTCACTGGGATGTGCAGGGGTGAGGAAACCTCACTGGGGTGAGCAGGAATTCTCACTGGGATGTGCAGGAATCTTACTGGGATGAGCAGGAAACCCACTGGGATGAGCAGGAATCTCACTGGATGTGAGGAATCTTGACTGGGATGCAGCAGGAAACCCACTGGATTGAGCAGGAATCTCACTGGGATGTGCAGGGGGTGAGGAAACCTCACTGGGATGTGCAGAAATCCCAACTGGGATGAGCAGGAACCCACTGGGATGTGCAGGGGGTGAGGAAACCTCACTGGGATGTGCAGGAAATCTCACTGGGATGAGCAGGAATCCCACTGGATGTGCAGGAATCTCACTGGATGAGCAGGAAATCCCACTGGGATGAGCAGGAATCTCACTGGGATGAGCAGGAATCTCACTGGATGAGCAGGAATCTTCACTGGGATGTGCAGGGGGTGAGGAAACCTCACTGGGATGTGCAGGAGGTGAGAAACCTCACTGGAGTGTGCAGGAATCTCACTGGGGATGAGCAGGAGGTGAGGAAACCTCACTGGGATGTGCAGGAATCTCACTGGGATGAGCAGGAATCCCACTGGATGTGCAGGAATCTCACTGGATGAGCAGGAATCCCACTGGGATGAGCAGGAAATCTCACTGGGGTGTGCAGGGGGTGAGAAAAACCTCACTGGGATGTGCAGAAATCTCACTGGATGCGCGGGAATCTCACTGGGATGAGCATTGAATCTCACTGGGATGAGAGCGGGAATCTCACTGGATGAGCAGGAATCTCACTGGGATGAGCAGGAAAGCACATCCACGGGGGGCTCGCGGGCTGGTGCCCACCTCCTGCTCGGCAGGCAGGGAAATTTGGGATTGCTCTGTGTCCTGGCAGGAGGCGCAGAGCATTCCCAGCACCTTGCAGGCCTGTGAATGCAGGGCGGGATGGAGCAGGCGGTTTTTGAGGGGGGATCAGCAGCGGGGATGTTTCCCAGGCCGGCTGATCAAAACTCCATTCCGGGTGACCTGTGCACAGCTACCAGGACTTACCAGCGAGTGGCCTCTACTGCCTGAAAACCGCCCAGTTTGCCGAAACGCCGGAACTCCTCCCATCTCGGGCTCGCAGACTTCTCGGGGGCGCCAAGGCCGCCCGACGCCCTGCCAGGTTACCGGGGATGCTGAAGTTTGGGGTGGGAAATCCTGCTCGAAGCTGCCAGCAAGCTGGTCCGATCCTTTGGGGAGTATTGTAATAATTTCTTATATTTTTATTATTATTTCCATGTTATTTTATTATTATATTTCATTTATTATTTTATATTAATTTTCTATTATTATTTATATTTATTTATTAATTTAATTTTTTAATTTTAATTAAATTATTATTATTTCATTTATTTTAATTATTATCATTTCATTTTATTAATTTTAATTTATTTATTATTATTTCATTTTATTTTATTATTATTTTCATTTTATTATTTTATATTATTTTTATTCTTTATTTTAATTTTAATTTATTGCTTATTTTTCATTTTAATTTTTAAAAATTTTTTTATTCTTTTTAATTTTAATTTTTTAATTCTTATTTTTATTTTAATTATTTTAATTATTTTTGTTTATTTTAATTTATTTTTCTATTTTAATTTATTTTTCTATTTTATTTTTATTATTTATTTTATATATTTGCCTTATATTATTATAAAAATATTATTTTTATATTATTTTACATTATTTTAAATTATGAATACAGGGCATTATACAGGGAAAAAATGACATTTGAAATTCCTTGAAAGCAGAGGCTGGACATGGCCTGTGACTGGCACAAGGACAGGGATGGGTTTGGACTCCTTGATCCCTGTGGGGTCCCTTCCAAGTTGGGATATTTCTGTTTTCCCTGCCAGGAATGGGGAGCCAAGCTGGCATGGGGCTGGCTGCCTTGGCACCCCTTTCCTGCTGGGGGGTTGCCTCACTCACCCCAAACCAGCACATCCCACACCCCACTGCTGGCCATGGGGACACAGCCCAATGGACACGAGGTGCTTGTCCGGCAGGGCCTGTTTCCCCAGGGCTGTCCTTGTTTCCCAGGGCTGTCCTTGTCCCCGTTGCAGGTTCCCCAGGGCTTGTGTCCCCAGGGCCTCCTGTCCCCCAAGGGCTGTCCTTTGCCACTAGGGCATGTCCTTGTCCCTGGTGCAGGTCCCCAGGGCTGTCCTTTGTCCCAAAGGCCTGTGTCCGCCAGGCTTGTGTCCTTGTCCCCAGGGCTTGTCCTTGTCCCCGTGCAGGTCCCCAGGGCTGTCCTTGTCCCACAGGGCTGTGTCCCAGGGCTGTGTCCCCAGGGCTGCTCCTTGTCCCCAGGGGTGTCCTTGTCCCCAGGGCTGTGTTGCCCAGGGCTGTCCTTGTCCCCAGGGCGTGGTCCTTTCCCCAGGGCTGTGTCCCCGTGGCATGGTCCCCAAGGGCTGTTGTCCCAGGGCTGTCCTTGTCTCCAGGGCTGTGTCCCCAAGTGCTGTCCTTGTCCCCGTGCAGGTCCCAGGGCTGTCCTTGTCCCCAGGGCTGTGTCCTTGTCCCGTGCAGTTTCCCCAGGGCTGTGTCCCCCGTGCAGTTTCCGCCAGGGCTTGTGTCCCCAGGGCTGTCCTTTGTCCCCAGGGGTGTGTCCTTGTTCCCCTTGCAGTTCCCCAAGGGCTGTCCTTCGTCCCCCAGGGCTGTGTCCCCGTGCAGTTCCCCAGGGCTGTGTCCTTTGTCCCCGTGCAGGTAACCCAGAGGGCTTGTGGTCCCCAGGGCTGTGTCCCCGTGCAGTTCCCCAGGGCTGTCCTTGTCCCCAGGGCTGTTGTTCCCTTGTCCCCGTGCAGTTCCCAGGGCTGTGTCCCCCAGGCTGTGTCCTTGTCCCCCGCGCAGGTCCCCGCAAGTGCCGAGGGGATCGCTCAAGGCTCGAGGGCACGCACCGGCTCCTGGGTGTCCGGTGGCAGAGTGCCCGCGCTGCCCGCGCTGCCCGCGCTGCCCCCTGCCGACGGCGCCCTCGTCCTGCTGAGCGCCGAGGGCGCGCCTGCTGCAGGAGCCGCCCTGCCCCGGGTACTGCCAGCCTCTGCACTGAGTGAGCCCCAGAGGGCCTGGGGTGTCCTTTGGGGATCCCCTGAGCCCCAAACCAGCCCGGGGTGCCCCTGGGGATCCCCTGAGCCCCCAAAACCAGCCTGGGGTACCCTGTGGGGATCCCCTGAAGCCCCAAACCCAGCCCGGGGTGTCCCTGGGGATCCTTGGGCTGGGGCTGCTGCAGGAAGCCGCCCGTGCCCGGGTAACTGCCAGGCCTCTGCACGGAGTGAAGGCCCCAGAGAAGCCTGTTTTTTTTTTTTTTTTCGGGTGTCTTGGGATCCCCTGAAGCCCCCCAAACCAGCCTGGGGTTGTCCTTGGGGATCCCCTGAGCCCCCCAAACCAGCCCCCCAGGGTTCATCTGTGGGGGATCCCCTGAGCCCCAAAACCTGCCTGGCGGTACCTGTGGGGGAATCCCTTGGGGCTGCGGGCTGCTGCAGGAGCCGCCGTGCCCCGGGTAACTGCCAGGCCTCTGCCACGTTTGAGTGAGCCCCCCAAACCAGCCCGGGGTACCTGTGGGGAATCCCCTTTGACCCCCAAAACCCAGCCTGGGGTGTTCCTTGGGGATCCCCTGAGCCCCCCAAACCAGCCCGGGGTGGTCCCTGGGGATCCCCTGAGCCCCCCAAACCAGCCCCGGGGTACGCTGTGGGGATCCCTGAGCTGGGGCTTGCCTGCAGGAGCCCCCCCTGCCCCGGGTACTCCAGCCTCTGCACGTGAGTGAGCCCCAGAGAGAGGCCTGGGGTTGCCCCTGGGGACCCCTGAGCCCCAAACCTGTCTGGGGTGTCCTTGGGGATCCCCCTGGGCTGGGGGTGCCTGCCCTGCCCTGCGGTACTTTGCCAGGCCTCTGCACGTGAGTGAGCCCCCCCAAACCAGCCCGGCGGTGTCCTTGGGGATCCCCTGAGCCCCCCGAAAACCTGCCTGGGGTGTCCTTGGGGATCCCCCTGAGCCCTCAACCAGCCTGGGTACCTGTGGGGACGCCCCTTGAGCCCCCAAAACCTGCCTGGGGTGCCCCTGGGGATCCCTGAGCCCCAAACCAGCCTGGGGTGCCCCTGGGGATCCCCTGAGCCCCCCAACCAGCCTGGGTGCCCCCTGGGGTCCCCTGAGCCCACCAGCCTGGGGTGCCTGAAGGATGCTGAGCGGATCCCAGTCCAGTCCCAAGTCCTATTTCCCAAGTCCCTGTCCCGCCACTCCCAGTTCCCATCCCAGTCCTGCGTTCCAGTCCCATCCCAGTCACCATTTCCAGTCCATCCAGTCTCTCCCTTGCATAAA
>NDFG01000004.1:494095-509955 GCA_002167245.1 Sporophila hypoxantha | reverse complement strand
TGGGGCCTGGTTATTTAACGGCATGGTTGAGATATGGATATGCTCGAGCTTAACGGCCCAGAGGAGTCCCCTGCGGTGGTGGAGGCTTTTTTTCCCCGCAAGAATGGTGCTTGGTGCCAAGCTTGGAAGCCAACTCTGAGAGCATAGGCAGCAGGCCTGGAGTCAGAGGTCCGGCATGGCGGGGCGACGGGGAATGGGCACAGGAGGGCAACAGCGAGGGCACAGGGAGGGCAGGGGCGCAAGGTGCAACGGGAAGGGCACAGGAAGGGGAGCGGAGGGCAACAGAGGCAGGGGAGGGCACAGGAGGGCACAGGAGGGCGAGGGCAGGGGAGGGGCTGGCTATGCTGCCTGGTGCATAGCGCTTCGCACACGAACGTATCTCCGCTCTGCAAGGAGCAGAAGGTGACAGCAGGGACAAGCATCCCAGGGAGTGCCCAGATGTGGGGGATGTTCACCATCTCGGCTGATTTCATAGTGGCCTGGCCTGTGGCGGAGCACAAGGCTGCAGGGGCCTGCGAGCACAGGAACACAGAGGCGGCAGAGGCAGCTGAGCAAGTCCAGAATGGCCCTGAAAATCATCCGGCCGTGAGTGACATCTACTCCCGGTGGCCCACTGACCTGGATGGACCACCCGGCAGTGAAGATTCCCCTCGAGCGTCATGCGGCCAGTGAAGATTCCCCACTGCGGGAGGTATGCGATTGAGCAGGGCGTTGTGCTGAGTTATGGCGGTGCTCAGAGGGCTCTGCTTCTGCCCCTCCCACGACTGAGTAGACCTGTCCTCGTATGACTTCAGTGAAATCTTCAAGCATCGCTCGCTCGAAGTAGGCGTCGCACACGGTTTCACGGATCCAACGGATCCCTGCTGCGCCTACATGCCAGTGTGATTTGCAGCTGGCATCACCTATAGAACCTCCAGCGCAATGACAGATTCCTGGGCAAATTAGGAGCAGTCGATCATCTGTGTCTGGATGACCCGACCCGAGGCCCAAAGTGGAGTGCTAGAACAGGTTAGAGGTTTCCTCACCTCGCTCGAGTCTGGCTTGAGACAGCGGTTTGCGTGACATCTGCTGCATCCCTGGAGCTCACCGGGCCGGGCACTAAGATATGCAACATATTGCATCCAAGTCCCCCCTAGCAGGGGCTGGTGTAGGGAGGATCGTAAAATAATGCACTATGTGCAGGCCACATCGAAATAAAACGAGAGGGCATACATGTCCCGTCGGCCCGCGGCTGTAGGGCCTTTTGGAGGCATCCATTTGGCGACACCAAAACATATGCAGCGTGTTTGGTAAGCCTTATGACGGTACGATTTCCTAAGACCGGAGGAGTAGAGATTTCTAGCATGCGGAGTCCTCTGGCACGGGCTTGGGAAATCATGCCAACTTTGAAATGCATCACTACCACTACTTCACTCTAACAACTGCAAATTTAGCAGTTGAATTATGACTTGAGTCAAGTGTGATGGGGAAGTTGCTGCTTTAACTTGGGGCTCGTGAGTAAGCCAAATCTCAAGTGCAAAACAGATGTGATGCTCCTTTGTCTTAAAGTCTAGAAAACCAAGAAAATTATTGTCTTCAACTGTTTTATAATGTCTTATTAGTCTTATCTTGAATATGAAGACTAATTTAAATTCCATTTGTTGTTAAGCCATCATATTTGTAGAGGGAAAAGCTGTGGGATGTTCCCTGCCCATCCATCAGTATGTTTCACATGCATTTAAGAAAACTGGTAGCTTTATCTTACAAGAAACAGAGTATGTGTGTGGAGGAAAATAGGTTTGCTATGTTTATGTGTACAAGTCAACAAATTTTTTAGTGTGCAGACTGGTGGTTTCTCTGATTTAAATAAACTGATGAATATTATTTTTCTCACAGATTATTGTTATCTACACTTTAAATATAATAGAATTTTAAACTTTCTCAAAGTTCCATAGGAAATTAACTCTGGGAGATGGAGAAATGACAAGTCCTTGCTAGAGGAAGACACGGTCTTGTACTCACTCATAACTTGTCCTATGACTATAAAAATTTACATTTGTGGCCTCGCTTTTCCACTGAAGGGAAAAGGTTTATGATTCACTGAATTCTGGAAGGGAGTCTCAAAATTTAAATCATGTTAACAACCAACACAGGAATCTGAAAGTGAAAATATTACTAATTATGAAACACTGAAAGAGTATTGAAAAACAAGAAAATGGCTTTGATTTTCTTTCAAATGGAAATTAAAAAGTCTTTAAGAAAGATCGATTAGGGTCTTAATTCATCCCTAAATATATTTGTTTCTAGATGGAAAGCAATGCTGAATGCTAGAATACGCAGGTTACCGAAAGGAACTGAGCTCACTTAATAGAGGATATGTTTTCAGAATTCAAATTGATTTTATTTGTAAATCCTGCCTATGTAAGTAAAAATTTCAAAGTTAGGCTAAATGTTTAGTGAAGTATGCTGCATGGGCAATGGCCGCACATTTCCCTCTATGGTTCTTACAGTGTTTTATAAATTTAATTTGTCGTCTAGATTATTCTTCAAGGTCCTACTTAATAAAGTGGATCTTCGGTCCTAAGGTAATCCATTAATAGTCAAAGATCACCAACTAATGGCCTGTCCTATTAAATCCATGTCAGTTTCAGCATCAGTTGGATTTCCCAAATATTATCTCTGCGGTTCCTCGAATCATAAGCCAATGTGGACACAAAGACTACAGAGAAAAGTTAGTTTTATGTTTACTGCATTCAGATTTTTGTAAAATTTTGTAACTTTAAATTTGTGGTCGGGTAGTGGGGGAAATTTTATTTCTGGCTCTGTTTGTTGGGTGGTTGAGGTCGTAATTTTTTTAGCTCCGCCAGCTGTATCAGAGGGCTATAGCTGGGAAATGTCACACGCTGGAGAGAGTAAGTTGCAGCGTTTTAAGGTGGTCTCTTATTATACATAGGCACTCTCACGGTCGTTCGCTAGGGTCTGGAGTTAGAGAGGTCAACGCCATGCCTGGAAGTATTATCAGTTCTCCGACACCAGTGCAGACACTGTGATCGAGTGTGTAAGTACACGAGAGTGCTAATCATCATACCGAGGGGGTTCCTTGTCCAGCGTGCTTGTGGTGATAAACAGCCACTTGGTCATGAAAGGACCCAACCGCCAGGCTGCACTCTTTACGGACCGCACAGCGTATTTGAGGAATGCGAGTGAAAATACAGTTTGAGGTGAGAGTTAAGCCACCTCCTGCGCGCATACACCTGCAGGTCTGCTAGGTTTGTGGTATTAATATTCGTCACGCTACTGCGTTGAGAACCTACACTCCACGGTGGCTAGGTTTCTCTGGTGCGACCAGAGAACAACAACACTGTCTTCACACTTGCAGTACCTCCACACACCACACAAATCACCCAAGATTTCACCTTGCTACAGGAGCTTAGGGTGAGATTTATCAAAGGGTAGATCACGTTTTATTGAGGACTCTATGACTATCTATAAATTCAGGTATCTGGCATCTATTTCTCAATTAGGATCCACTCATATATGGTCATACTGAAGCACGCATGTAGCTTAATAGTCCTCACGAGTGTTAGCGGGTTATAAATAACTTTGAGGTGGTAGTTATCTAAACTAATGAGCATCAATAGCTATTCAGGGCGGCACCTTTAAAGAGTGTTCTGGCCATAGCATATGCGGCGAGGACAGTGCTCTCTTTATGGTGCCACTTCGCTGCATCACTCTCTGACTTAGCCTACTAACGTCGAAGCATGAGCTCGAAGAGGACTCTGATTCTATCTACTCATCACTTGGTTTGCTCACACGTTGTGGCACCACTTATTGAGCGAATCCCGCGGTAGAATCCTCCACTATATTACTTATGCTTTCTGTCAATGAAAGCCATGGATAATACAATGGCTACTTGAATGGGCACAAGCTAATAATCTCATGTCACATGTTATAACCCGAAGGCTTGCAAGCTCACTGTGGAACTTCACAAGGTAATGCTAGATGAGAGATGAGAGACTTTGAGATATGTCCTCTTGCTACCAAGTGAGAGGAGAGTGTGATGTTTCACTGAGAGTGCTCTTAGCCTTCTAACAATCTTACACCTGCTCGACGATCACTATGCTTTAATATCTAAACGATTAATGATTATATCGCCAAGACCACAATATCAAAACGAGTAATGAGTAGTTTATGAGTTGGGGACTTAGTTTGTGTCATAGCAATTCTACCTCTTCAGGCAGTTCACTTCAGCCGTAATGTGTGCTAGCAAGGCACGGTCAATAGGATACTGTTGGTTCAGTAGACCAGACGTCACTTGTTATTTCTGTTCTGAGTCAGTCCGCAAGTACGATGGTTTCGAGTGCACCAGCACCTCCTACTGGAGTGTGAGAGGGTGTTAACTGTGCTGCCTGGCAGCTCGTGAAATGAAGAGCACGACCAACATAAATATTTCCGGTAACTTGGAGTGGTCCTATAAACGTCTGCATGTGCGGCCTTCGTCTCCCACTCTATGCATGTAGCTCTAAACTCCTATTTAATTTTCCTTGCATATACTACTCTGAGACGCATAAGCCTCTGTCGTACCCCACGTGTCTTTTCGCGCTCAGAAGGTGAGAAGCCGCTCTGTTGGCTGCGTTAACACCAGGGAGGCGCGTTCTGCGCTCGCAACTGCGAGAGGCAAAAGACAAGGCCCTTGTGGGACTCACCTCTTCCGTAAAACTATGTTTCAGTCGGCTCACTCCTAGAGTACCCAGAGACGCTGTCTCCGTGACTGAGCCTCGGAGCAGGGAATGCCACGGCACCTATACGCTGCAGAGGCAGACTCGCGGGGTCGCACGTATGCGATTCACTCGGCTTTTGATCAGGGCCAAGAATATCCCCACCGCCCATGCGTGGGCTGAGCACGTGGCTTGGGGTGGGGTGTGAGCGCGACCACAGGGGAGAGCGGGGGTCGTGCTCAGAGGCGGACGCGGTCGAGGGCGTATGGCCATCTGCCACACACACTCTTCAACTCTCGATGAGGGGAGAGGCAGCAGAGGGGGTTCTCGGGACACGTCTGTGTACGGCGGAGCGGAGGGAGAAAGCCGACAGAGGCGCAGTAAATGAGTACCGAAGTGGAAGGAGTGGCTTTCGCAGCATCCGAGAGAGGAGGATGAGAAGAAAAAAAAAAAGCAAGGAGACAAGATTCAATCAATATCTGAGCGCGGATGTTGGGCGCTCAGGTGAAATGCATTTAGACAATAGTGGAGTTTAGACATGGGATCTCATTGTGCCTCATGCAGGAATAATATCACTGATGTGCGAGGTGGAATTTGTGTAGAGGAGCGTCTAATCCGCTCTTAATAGCAAATAGTGCCAGCTCTCTGGTGGGTATGTTGCACTTGTAGAGATGCACCTGAGTGTGATGTTGATGCACTGAGGAGATTTTTTTCAGCACTGGTGTCCAGATTATTAACCTTATTGAGAACCCATGTGATTCTTCCTGCTTTTTCACGCGATGTGCAGATACTGTTTCACGTTAAGGTATATAAGCGCTTTGATAACTTCAATTTATTCTCTACCACTGGAGGCTAGAAATGATGCCAGGGAAATCCCCACCTGGAGCTGTATAGTCAGGTGCTACACTTTTCACGCATATAGCCTTGGAGTTATATTTATTAGTATCAGAGGACCAGCAGTCTGAATAATAATACTGAGCCTCTTACTATATGCGAGTATGTGCAAGGAATAAATTCAATAGGCGCTTGAGCTAACCTTTGGCGAGTGTGTCATGCTCACGCCTACATTGCCAGGTACAAGAGTGAGGAATCTCGAGCTTAGAGACCTGAAGAGCGCCAGCTTCAAGGTACGCAAGGGCGTGTTTCTAGGCATCTTGCCACATCTCTAAGGCTGCCTCAGTAATCATCCAGCGTGTAGGCCAGATAGCGCTAAAATTCAATCTATCAGAACTGGCGCGAGCATATATACAGGTAATACTGACCAGGTACACGCTCGACGGCCTTAACAGCTGCACAGGTCGCTGCTCCCAGAACTTGTGACCTTCAAGTCCTCACTTTTCGCGAGAACAAAGTGGAAGAAGCTGCCCCTCACACGGCTATAATATAGAGCAGTCGTAGTAGCTTTTTTTCAGATACAGAGTCGGAAGAGCTCTGCTAGACATATACAGGAGGTGCCGTAGGGCGGCCAATGGGCGTGGGGAGGGAGGACAGCAGGAAATCCCACCTGGTATGAGGCAGGGAAATCTCAAACTGTATGAAGCAGGAAAATCTCAAACTGGGATGAGTAGAATCTCACTGGGATGTGCAGGGGGTGAGGAAACCTCACGAGTGTGCGAGGAATCTACCTGGGAATGTGCAAGGAATCTCAACATGGGAAGAGCAGGAGCAAACCCACTGGGATGAGCAGGAACCCACTGATGAGCAGGAATCTCACTGGGAATGTAGAACTAGGATGACAGAACCACTGGGATGAGCAGCGAATCATCTGAGCAGACTTCGGGATTGCAGGGGGTGAGGAAACCTCACCTGGGAATGTGCAGCAATCTCAAACTGGATGAGCGGGAATCTCAACTGGGAATGTGCAGGGGGTGAGGAAACCTCACTGGTGACCAGAATACAGGGAATGAAGCAGGAATCTCAACTGGGATTGAGTAACCAAGGGATGAGATCCCACGATGAGCATGGATTATGATGCAGGAATCTCACTGGATGGGCACGAACACCACACTGGAATGAGCAGGAAATCTCACAGGATGAAGGAATCTCAGCTATCAAGAACTCACTGGGTGTGGCAGGGAGAACCTCAATACTGGGATGTGCAGGGGGCCAGTAGTTCAGGAATCTCACTGGATGAGAGGAGGTGAGGAAACTCAACTGGGATGATGCAGGAATCTCAACTGGGATGGAGCAGGAATCTCCACTGGGGTGTGCAGGCTTCAACGGGTGAGCAGGACCTCCACTGGGGATGAGGAGGAATCGTCACTGGGGTGGTGCAGGGGTGAGAAAACCTCAACTGGGTGTGCAGAATCTCACTGGGATGCGCCGAGAATCTCACTGGGATGGCTGAGAGAATCTTACACTGGGATGAAGCGGAACACCACCTGGGATGAAGCAAGAATCTCACTGGGATGGTGCGGAGGTGAGGAAATCTCACTGGGTGTGCAGGAATCTACTGGGAATGTGCAGGGAGGTTGAGGAAACCTCACTGGGGTGTGCAAGAACCCACTGGATGAGCAGGGGTGAGGAAACCTCAACTGGGATGAAGCAGAATCCCACTGGGATGAGCAAGCGGGGTGAGGAAACTCACTCGGGATGAGCAGGAATTCCCACTGCTATTAGCGCAAGGAAAGCACATCAACGGGGGTTCGGCGGCTGTGCCCACCTCCTGCTGGAGGCAGGAAATTTGGGATGCTCTGTGTCCTGGCAGGAGGGCAGAGCATTCCCAGCACCCGCAGCCCCTGTGGAATGCAGGGTGGGATGGAGCAGGGGGTTTTTGAGGGCGATCAGCAGCGGGGGATGTTTTCCCAGGCCGGCTGATCAACTCCATCCGGGTGACCTGTGCCAGCTACCAGGACTACCAGGAGTGGCTCTACTGCCTGAAAACCGCSCAGTTCCGAAACGCCGACTCCTCCCTCTCGGGCTCCGAGAGCTTCTCGGGGGCGCCAAGGCCGCCGCACGCCTGCCAGGTACGGGATGCTGAAGTTTGGGGTGGGAATCTGCTCGAAGCTGCCAGCAAGCTGCCGATCCTTGGGGAGTATTGTAATAATTCTTATTTTTTATTATTATTTTCATTTATTTTATTATTATTTTCATTTTATTATTTTATATTATTTCTATTATTATTTTAATTTATTTTATTATTTTAATTTTTAATTTTAATTAATTATTATTATTTTCATTTATTTTATTATTATCATTTTCATTTTATTATTTTAATTATTTTATTATTATTTTCATTTATTTTATTATTATTTTCATTTTATTATTTTATATTATTTTTATTCTTATTTTAATTTATTTTATTCTTATTTTCATTTTATTTTTAATTTTTATTCTTATTTTAATTTATTTTATTCTTATTTTTATTTTATTATTTTAATTATTTTTGTTATTATTTTAATTTTATTTTTCTATTTTAATTTTATTTTTCTATTTTATTTTTATTATTTATTTTATATTTGCCTTATATTATTATAAAATATTTATTTTATATTATTTTACATTATTTAAATTATGAATACAGGGCATTATACAGGGAAAAAATGACATTGAATTCCTTGAAAAGCAGAGGCTGGACATGGCCTGTGACTGGCACAAGGACAGGGATGGGTTTTGGACTCCTTGATCCCTGTGGGTCCCTTCCAAGTTGGGATATTCTGTTTTTCCTGCCAGGAATGGGAGCCAAGCTGGCATGGGGCTGGCTGCCTGGCACCCCTTTCCTGCTGGGGGTTGCCCTCACTCACCCCAAACCAGCACATCCCACACCCCACTGCTGGCCATGGGGACACAGCCCCATGGGACACGAGGGCTCTGTCCGCAGGGCTGTGTCCCCAGGGCTGTCCTTGTTCCCAGGGCTGTCCTTGTCCCCGTGCAGGTCCCCAGGGCTGTGTCCCCAGGGCTCTGTCCCCAAGGCTGTCCTTGTCCCCAGGGCTGTCCTTGTCCCTGTGCAGGTCCCCAGGGCTGTCCTTGTCCCCAGGGCTGTGTCCCCAGGGCTGTCCTTGTCCCCAGGGCTGTCCTTGTCCCCGTGCAGGTCCCCAGGGCTGTCCTTGTCCCCAGGGCTGTGTCCCCAGGGCTGTGTCCCCAGGGCTGTCCTTGTCCCCAGGGGTGTCCTTGTCCCCAGGGCTGTGTGCCCAGGGCTGTCCTTGTCCCCAGGGCTGTCCTTGTCCCCAGGGCTGTGTCCCCGTGCAGGTCCCCAGGGCTGTGTCCCCAGGGCTGTCCTTGTCTCCAGGGCTGTGTCCCCAAGGCTGTCCTTGTCCCCGTGCAGGTCCCCAGGGCTGTCCTTGTCCCCAGGGCTGTGTCCTTGTCCCCGTGCAGTTCCCCAGGGCTGTGTCCCCGTGCAGTTCCCCAGGGCTGTGTCCCCAGGGCTGTCCTTGTCCCCAGGGCTGTGTCCTTGTCCCCGTGCAGTTCCCCAGGGCTGTCCTTGTCCCCAGGGCTGTGTCCCCGTGCAGTTCCCCAGGGCTGTGTCCTTGTCCCCGTGCAGGTCCCCAGGGCTGTGTCCCCAGGGCTGTGTCCCTTGTCCCCGTGCAGTTCCCCAGGGCTGTCTTGTACCCCGCGGTCTGTCCCTCACCAGGGCTGTGTCCCAGCTGTGTCCTGTCCCCGCGCAGGTCCCCGGCAAGTGCCGAGGGGATCGCTCAAGCTCCGAGGGCGCACCGGCTCCTGGGGTGTCCGGGCGCAGAGTGCCCGCGCTCTGCCGCGCTGCCCGGCTGCCCCCTGCCGACGGCGCCCTCCGTCCTGCTGAGCGCGCGAGGGCGCGCCTGCTGCAGGAGCCGCCCTGCCCCGGGTACTGCCAGCCTCTGCACGTGAGTGAGCCCCAGAGAGCCTGGGGTGTCCTTGGGGATCCCCTGAGCCCCAAACCAGCCCGGGGTGCCCCTGGGGATCCCCTGAGCCCCCCAAACCAGCCTGGGGTACCTGTGGGGATCCCCTGAGCCCCAAACCAGCCCGGGGTGTCCCTGGGGATCCCTTGGGCTGGGGCTGCTGCAGGAGCCGCCGTGCCCCGGGTACTGCCAGCCTCTGCACGTGAGTGAGCCCCAGAGAGCCTGGGGTGTCCTTGGGGATCCCCTGAGCCCCCCAAAACCAGCCTGGGGTGTCCTTGGGGATCCCCTGAGCCCCCCAAACCAGCCCAGGGTATCTGTGGGGATCCCCTGAGCCCCCCAAAACCTGCCTGGGGTACCTGTGGGGATCCCTTGGGCTGGGGCTGCTGCAGGAGCCGCCGTGCCCCGGGTACTGCCAGCCTCTGCACGTGAGTGAGCCCCCCAAACCAGCCCGGGGTACCTGTGGGGATCCCCTGAGCCCCAAAACCAGCCTGGGGTGTCCTTGGGGATCCCCTGAGCCCCCCAAACCAGCCCGGGGTGTCCTTGGGGATCCCCTGAGCCCCCCAAACCAGCCCGGGGTACCTGTGGGGATCCCCTGAGCTGGGGCTGCTGCAGGAGCCCCCCTGCCCCGGGTACTGCCAGCCTCTGCACGTGAGTGAGCCCCAGAGAGCCTGGGGTGCCCCTGGGGACCCCCTGAGCCCCAAAACCTGTCTGGGGTGTCCTTGGGGATCCCCTGGGCTGGGGGTGCTGCCCTGCCCTGGGTACTGCCAGCCTCTGCACGTGAGTGAGCCCCCCAAACCAGCCCGGGGTGTCCTTGGGGATCCCCTGAGCCCCCCAAAACCTGCCTGGGGTGTCCTTGGGGATCCCCCTGAGCCCTCAAACCAGCCTGGGGTACCTGTGGGGACCCCCTGAGCCCCCCAAAACCTGCCTGGGGTGCCCCTGGGGATCCCCTGAGCCCCAAACCAGCCTGGGGTGCCCCTGGGGATCCCCTGAGCCCCCAAACCAGCCTGGGGTGCCCCTGGGGATCCCCTGAGCCCCAAACCAGCCTGGGGTGCCTGAAGGATGCTGAGGGATCCCAGATCCAGTCCCAGTCCTATTCCCAGTCCCTGTCCCACTCCCAGTTCCATCCCAGTCCTGGTTCCAGTCCCATCCCAGTCCCATTTCCAGTCCCATCCCAGTCCTCTCCCTTGCACTAGAGCTTTTGGGGATCACAAAATATCACAAAAGGGCAAACAGGAGGTTCCAAGTATGTGAAACCTCAAACTAAAAGCTGCAGGGGGGTGGAGGTGGATGGGACTGGGCATGGATTGTGATGGAAATGGGTGTGGCATGGGGGTGGGATGGAAATGGAGGTGAGAAGGGGGTGGGATGGAAATGGAGGTGAGAAGGGGCTGGATGTGGGATGGGGATGGATGTGGGATGGATGCAGGATGGGGATGGAGGTAGGATCAGGATGGATGCAGGATGGGGCTGGGTGTGGGATCAGGATGGATGCAGGCTGGGGCTGGGTGTGGGATGGATGCAGGATGGGGCTGGAGGTGGGATGGATGCAGGATGGGGCTGGGTCTGGGGTGGGCCTGGATGCAGGATGGGGCTGGATCCCCCTGCCTGGGAAGAGCAAGGTTCACCTCTCCCTGCGGTGCTGCTGGCAGGGAGGGGCCTGGCAGGCGCTGCAGAGCAGGTGTGAAATCCCTGCCGTGGGAAAAGGGGCCGTGSGAGGGAGGTTGCAGTRGCAGATGGAGCAATGCCTTCCCTGGATGTGGCACCAGCTCCTGAGGCAGCCCATGMGTGGGAGGTTATTGCCTCATGGGACACAGCCTCCTCTCCCAAGGGATTTCCAGTGTGTCTCCATCGGGTTTTTAGTGTGCTGCCACTTTCCCAACCCCTCAGTGACTGTTCCTTTAGGAATTCCCCTCCTTGGCCCAGCCAGGAGTCAGCCCCATCACCCCACATGGATGAGCAGCATTTGGGATTTTATTTACATTTGGGATTTTATTTACAGGGCCATTCCCCACTCCAGCCCCTCCTGGGGATGAGCTGTGAGTGCCCTGTCCCCGTTTCCATCCTGCCTTGGGGCTGAACAGACAGAGCTGGGTGGGAGTTCAGCCCCCAGCATCTCCCAGCTGCTCCCTTTGCAGTGGTCCCAGTGCTCCCAGTGCTCCCAGTGCTCCCAGTGCTCCCAGCGGGGCCTCCTGCCGCCTCCAGCTGGCCCTGCCTCCAGCCAGGCTCCAGCCTCCAGCAGCTGTGCCCGGGGCTGTTCCTCTCCTGCCATCTGAGCGGGGATGGGAACTCCAGAGCTGCATTTTTGGGCCGGGGCCGGGCCCAGCAGAGCTCCGTGCTCCCTGCAGGCAGGGCCGGGCCCAGCAGAGCTCCGTGCTCCCTGCAGGCAGGGCAGGGCAGGGCAGGGCAGGGCAGGGCAGGGCAGGGCAGGGCAGGGCAGGGGGAGCAGGTTTGCCCTGTCTGGTCAGGCAGGGACAGAGACGTGAGCCAGGCTCCCGAAACTGAGATGAGTCACAGCCAGAGCCCTCCCTGGCCGCCCCAGCAATCCCAGCTGAGATAGGGGAGTATTAATGAAATGCCTCGGGGGCCTTTGCTATCATCAGGGTTCCTGTCCCCAGAAGGACAGAACGCCCGATGTCCCGGCTAGCTCAGACCTGGCCKCAGGGCTACCGATAGCAAGCATGGATAGTTATCAGCTCTTTAGTGATTTTCAGCTCAGGATTTCAGCTGCTTGCCAGCGCGGTCAGCCCAGGGCTGGAGGCACAGCTGACCAGAGAGAGGGAAGAGGCGGTCGGCGGTTCCGCGAAGATGTCTTTATTGATGCAAAAGGTCCGATCCGTGCTCGTTCCAAAGAAGTGGGCTAAAATATGCCCCTTATATAGAGTATAGAAAGATTCAGTTTTGACCAATAGAAAAGGGTTAAAGTCCTGGCCTATAGGGTTACAGAGATAGGCTATAGGGTGGGGGGTCAAGGAGTCAGGAAGTAAAAATGCTGTCTCATTCTCTCTTCAAATCCTCCAAGGAGCTTTGCTTATGTCCGCAGAGACTGCTACAGGGCAGTGCCTGGCAAAGGCCGCATCTCTGCTCCTGACAGTCTGATAGGGAAAGGCTTCCTGAGTCAGCCCCACCCTGGGGGGACCCCCTGCCCTCCGGGGTCCTTCCTGGCTCCCCCTGCCCTTCTGCACCCCCGAGCTGCTGCCACCCTCCTGCCTGCCCCTCTGGCCGGCTCCCAGCACGGCTGTGGCTCACGGGCTGAGCCCTGGCCTCTGTGTCCCACCTGGCAGGGCCAGCGAGCCGTGCTTGGCCTCGGTGTGCTGCCAGCAGGGCTGGGTCTGGGGTGGGCAGCACCAGGTGGGCACTGGTTTGGCGGCGGCACCAGGTGGGCATTTCCCAGCTCTGCACAGCCAGGGTCAACCCCCTGAGGTGGATTTGGGGTGCAGCACCCGGTGGGCACTGGCGGCAGCACCAGGTGAGTGCCATTTCCAGCTCTGCAGCCAGGATCCATCCTGGGGCTGCGTTTGGGGTGGGCAGGCACCAGGTGGCATTTCCCAGCTCTGCACAGCCCAGGTCCAACTCCTGCGATGGATTTGGGTGGGCAGCACCCGGTGCGGCAGCGGCGGCGCACAGGGTGGGCATTCCAGTTTCCAATCCAGGATCCTCCTGGGGGGATTTGTGGCGACACATGGCCTGGCGGCAGCACCAGTGGGCATTTCCCAGCTCTGACACCAGTGTGATCCATCCTGGGGGCATTGTGATTGGTTGGGCAGCACCAGGTGGGCATTGGAGGCGCACCAGGTGGGACATTTCCAGCTATGCACAGGCCAGGAAGGGCCAACGTGGTTCTGGTTACTGTTGCAAGTATCCTGCAGTGCCACGGGCATTCCAGGAGCAGCACCAGGGGCAGTTGCAGGTGCCAGCAAGCTGTCCATGAGCCAGTGGCTCACTGCCACCCTGCCAGGGCACTTGCAGCGAGTGCCCACCGTGCCACCTACAGCACCCGGGCACCTCACGGACAGGCTGCAGCTCGTGGCACCTGCAGGGCTCCTGCCTGAGGGGAGGTGAGCTGGGCAAACTTGCCTGCGGCTGGGTAATGGGGGCACTCATGGGGGTGCAGTGAAATCAGGGGTGCAGGGGACAGTTGGGAGTGCAGGGGCATACTCAGGGGTGGAGGACACTTGGGGGCGTGCAGGGTGCTTGGGGGTGCAAGGGGAACTCAGGGTGCAGGCGAGGCATCAGAGGATCTCAGGGTACACTCAGGGGTTGCAGGGACCACTTCTGGGGTGCAGGGGGACACTCAGGGAAGTGCAGGGACAAGTTGGGTGTGGCTGGACACTCAGATGGGTGCAGGGACATCAGGGGAGGTGCAGGGGAACACTTGGGGGTGCAAGGCGGACAGCTCGGGGGGTGCAAGGACATCTGGGAGTGAGGGGACACTCGGGAGGGTGCAGGGGAACAAAGCTGGGGTCCCCCTTGCTCGTTTAGGTCCCTGCAGGGCTCGGAGACGCTACTGCTCAGCAGGGCAGGGTGCCAGAGCTGGCACCAGCCCTGCCACCATTCCCCAGGCTTGCATGGCCACCTCAAGGCAGGCTGGACAGCGCCTGCACCCTCCCCAGGCTGGCGAATGGCACCTCAAGCGCTAGTCCCTCTGTCCCCAGATCTGCTCCTGCACAGGAACACCTGGGCCCTGAGCTGATCCCCCAGGTTGAGGCCCCATTCCTGCCCTGCCCATGCCTTTGGCACCGGCACCTGGCCTGCCTGCCCTGTTCACCCGCATGGCACCTTGCTGCAGTGAGGAATTGTCGGGGATTCCTCTGTTAACAGAACACTGCTTTGAAACAGAGAGGAGAGAAACTCTTAAAATATATAATAAGAAACTAGAGATTTAAAATATTATTATAATTTATTTAATTATAGAATTTTTTCTATATAATCTATATATTTATATATGTATATATTTATATATATAATATTTATATACTATAAATATATACAGTTTATCTATCTTCTAAAAATATAAAATTTATTTGATATAATATTAAAAGAATTATAAATAGAAAGGGTATTTCTTCCCCCATTTCCCTGCAGATGGCACCTGCCCCTGCCAAGGACTCCATGTCCTAACCACAATGTAATTATAATTATATATATAATATTTTTAATGTTTGTATGATATATAATGTATATAAAAGTATGTATTATGTTCAGTATGTTAATATAAATATATCTATATTATAATAGATAGAAATAATATAATTCATAATTCAATATAATATAATATAATCGTTATAAATACACATTGTAAAATATACAATCCTATGGTCCTGCAGATGGCCACCTGCCCCTGCCGGACTCCATGTCCCTACCCAATAACTATCATAATTATTTATAATTTTTTTAATATATATATTTATACAAATTATATATTGTATATGTACATATAATATATATATTTACAATAATGATAAAATTATATATATATTTATTACATTCTATTTAATATTATAAATATTTATTTTTAAATTTCTTATTGTAGTATTAATATGAAATAACACATTTTAAAAAATATAAATAAAATACATATAAACACAAACTGTAACTCTACAATCCCATTACCACTTGCAGATGGCACCTCATGCCCTTGGCAGATGCCAGCTGTCCCTGCCGGACTCCACCATCCTACTACAATAATTATAATTATACTTCTGTATAATTAGAATTTTTAAATGTATTGATGATATATATAAATATATATGTGTGTGTGTGTAGTATGTTAGTATTACATATAAATATATGATTATTATGATAGTTAGGAATCAAGTATTTGTATATTATTATTTATATTTGTTAATATATACTCATGCAACACAACTGTAACTCTCACCAACTCTTGGTTTCCCTGCAATGATGGCACCTATGCCCTGGCAGATGCGCAGCTGCCCCTGCCAGGACTCACATCCTACCACAAATTATAATTATCTTATGTATAATGAGACATTTTTAAATGTATGTTTATATATATAATATATATATTTATAATAGTAGGAATCAGATATTGTGTATATTATATATTTTAAATAATGATTACATTACCATTGCAGCTGTTAACCTGTCCAATCCGGTTTCCGCAGATGGCACCTACGATTTGCGCCTTTGGCAGATGCCAGCTGCCCTGCCGGACTCCCGACTTGTACCACAATAGATTATAATAATATATATTATAATATTGATTATATATATATATTTTAATAGTGATGGAATCATAATATTTCTGTGTATATTATATCTTTAACATACTACTAATACGATACTCACGGAGCTGTTTTACCTCTCCAACCGTTATCTCTCTCTTTTT
>NDFG01000004.1:475439-485582 GCA_002167245.1 Sporophila hypoxantha | reverse complement strand
AAATATCTTGCGTGATCAAAACTTTGTTCGCTCTGAAAAGAGTTGTACTCAAATTAGAAGGCCTGGTCCATTCTCAACATTCAATTCTGTATTTTGCTTTCTTTTGTTCTCAGCTGCTTTTCAGCTCCTCGACATTTCAGTGTCGGATGGGGCTGGGTTTTAAGTGTTTGCAGCTCCCGATCTTGCTGTATGCAGTTGGTTATTAGAAAATAACGAAACAGGAGATAGGAGGAATTGTGACGCACATCTCTCTAAATACCAAAAGCTAGGGACCTTCAAAATAACATGTTGGCAAAGGTTTAGATCTCTCTAGCATGCATCATAAGGTGATACTTTTCATGCAGCCATAAGGAGAGTTCATGCGAAAAGCTGTTGGTGTGGGGGGCTGCACGAATGCTCAAAACTTGTGTGAAATTCAAGAAACAACTGAACAAACTGATTGGAATAAAAACACCCAAAGACTTCTACAAACAATCTCCCAAATCTCTGTCTAGCAAATTTCTAGAGGCTGGGCAGAGTATCAGGAAATACCTGTTCACAATGCTCTGTTTTTACTGCTGTCCCTTGTCATCTGCTATTGCCAAACTTTGGGAAAAACTTTGGGGGACAGGACATAGCTCGATGATTCTCTCAATCTGATAGGCATGCGAAGGCAGGAAAATGCTCTGCTACCCATGAAGCATCGTTCATGGTCTTCTCTGCCCAGCTAACCCAGCCAGGAGTAACAAAAAGTGAACTGGTACCTTGGGGAACACACACACACTCACAAAAAAAAAAAAAAGATGACAAAAAATAAAAGACATGATTGAAAACAGATCAATTAGAAGTCCTAATCATTAATCTCTAGGCAAAGAAGATGGGCGTCCCACCTAAATGTTTAAATTACTTTGTGCTGCTTATATGAGCCCTTGTCTGAAAGGAAGGTGCCCTCATTTTGCACAGCTGTCCCAGTGTAAAGCTGACAGAAACTCAGAAAATTGCAGATTGAGGTTTGTGTGTTTACACTGGTTTACACATGACAGCTCTGCTCCAGTCCTCTGCCCTGATGGCCAGCTTCATCAGCTCCATCATAATCTGTGGGCTTCACTCTAGATGTCCATAAATTCCACCATGAGCGGAACTTGTTCCTTCCTTTGCAGGAGGGAAGGGTTTATAATGGGCCAATGTGTGTTTACACTTGGTTTCATCCCTTGGCATTTAACCAACTTTATCCCATGTACTCCTGCCTATTATTGGGGTTTGTGGCCAGCCCCCAATTTGAGTCAACAAATGCTGAAGGAACTTCTGGCCTTTGGTGTCTCCCACAGCCTGCATTCTGCAGGTGGCTGCTCTGATTTGGGTGTCAGATTGTGCTTCACAGAGGCCTGATTGGAATCCTGGTCAGTGCCAAAATGGATTCTGTGCTTTGTTACACTGGTGGGAACCCTACACAAAGGAAAAGCTGCTGGGCCACTTCTGTGCCTCAGTGAACTGGAGTAACTGGAAAGGATGAGACAAATACAGAAAAGCAGTTTTGGCCAGCCAGCCATTTCCGTGTTTCCCCATTGCTGGTCATTGTGCTCCTTTGGAAAAGAAGGCTCGCTTCTCTCACATATGTGTCTTTAAATACTTATTGTTCCTCTGGGCCTTTTTTTTTCTTTTAATCAACTTCAGCTCTCTTGTTTTCCCCAAAAGCTTTAGTCTGTGTCTCAGTTTTGTCCTCCTCAGTATAAACCCTGGTGAATTCTTGCCTTACAAAATTCTGTGGACATTTAAATTGACCCATCATTTAATATGAAAAATTCAAAATAAACAATGAAGAGGACACTTCCCAGATTCCCTTTACACAAGAATAAACCGTGGGCTGTGTCTGTCTTAAGACCAAACAAACATGGTTAGTGACGGACTTGGGCTCGTCCCTATAAACTTTACCGCCGGCCAGTTAGTACTAATGGTAACACCACAAATCCAAGTGTAGGTCAGGCGTCTCTTCACAGGGAAGAAAAACAAGTCCGGATCTGGCAATTGGTCTGCTAACACGTTTATCCATTCCTTGCCATTTGTCTATCTTTCCGCAGTTACATTTGTTGCTGGCTAGTGTGCCCAGTCTTCTTCATAAAGAATACCCACGGCAAAAGCTCTTCCCCACTGGTTTCCCTTGAGATACTAATTCCTATAAGCTCACTGCTCAGAATGAGCCCTGGGTGGCTGGAGGGATGGCCCACCACTGGGGGATAGACCAGCGGCGAACGGAACCACATTGCCATTTCCCACTTTCCATTCTCCCATGCGTCCCCTTCATCTACCCGCACGCGCTCCTTGGCCTCTCACGACGGGGAGCCACAAAAGGAAATTACAATCACACAAAATCCAGATGCCTTTACACCTAGTGCCCTGCACAGCCCCAATCCTGCTCGGCCCTGACCCCATCTCCTCCTTTCACTCTGCCCGACATCCTCCCTTCCCCTTTTCCGGACCCTCCCCATGCTGAGCCCCGTCCCTGGCTGAGCCCTTCCCAGGCTGGTGCAGGGCTCTCCTTCAGGCCCCTCCCCGCGAGTGACCCCTTGCACCGTCCTGGTCTTGCTTTGCCAGCTTATGCGTTGGACGTGGTGAAGTCCAGCTGGCACCTTGTCCCCTTCTCCGGCGGCGAGCTGTCCCAGGCGATCACAGAGCCACGGGCCGGCAGAAACCTCATCCCCGAGCTGGCTACTTCTTGGGAGGTGAAACCGAGAGGGGGATTTGATTCCCTTCCCTTTGCGCCAGACGATCTCAGGGTGGCGAGCGTTTCCTTATGCAGTCGAGTCCGTTGGCGCATCCTCGGGACCTGTCTCGCCCCAACCCCAGGCTCTCCTGCCAAGTCTCCTCCCCAAAGCTCCTCACAGAGACATTCCCGGCTCTTCTGTCGGGGGTGAATTACACTCCTCCCTGCTTCCTCTGGAAACATCTGCTGTGGCGGCGAGACACATCCACCAAGGCATCCGCTGAGCTGCTCGCCACCTTCCCCGACGGCATTCCCTGTGCACCTCCGAGCATCCCTGTGCCACCTTGAGCATCCCTGTGGCCACTCGAGCATCCCGGGCACGCCAGCTCGCTCTGTTGCCCCCCTCCGAGAGTCCCTGTGGCACACCTGGCTGACAGCATATCCTGTTGCCACCTGCTGAGACTGGATCCCACATGTGGCGCAACCTTATCGAGCGCGTTCCCTGCTACCACCTCCAGGTGACTCCAGGGGGCGGAGGAGGTGCCCATCGGGCAGCGCCACTGCCAAGCGGGGCGTCTGTTCCTGTCCTGTGACCTACCGTCTAGTTCCCGCGCCCGGAGGCTCCCGCTTCCCTGTGCCCTCCTGTCCGGCGGGGCTGGTGGCCGGGGAAGCTCTCTCGGGGCTGGCTCCAGGGCGTTCTTCCCGCGTGTCCAAAGCAAGCCCCGGGCCCGCCGGCGGCTCCGGGGTCGCGGCAGGGGTTACAGTTCCGGGGTTTTGCCCTTTCCTTCCGTGGCGGCGTCGCTTTCGGACAGATACCGCCAGGGATGGCCGAGAAGGCAGGGTCGCTCTAAGCTCGTGGCCAGGAACACTGGAAAAAGAGCCAGGACATTTGCCACCGGTTCACACTCCTTTGGGTACAGCTTTCCGAAGGGGCCTCGGAGGGGCCAAGGGCTCGGGGGGACACGCGGGGGTCGCTCCTCTCCCTGCCCCTGTCCCCTCCTGCCTCTGGTTTGCATTCCCAGCACAGGGAATTTGCTCTGGGGGTCCCTTGCCCTGTCCCCTGTCCCCTGTTCTCTCCTGCCCGGGGTTTGCATTCCCAGCACACGGAATTTGCTCCTCTCCCTTCCCCTGTCCCCTCTCCTGCCTCTGATTTGCATTCCCAGCACACGGAATTCGCTCTGGGAGTCCCTTGCCCTGTCCCCTGTCCCCTCTCCTGCCTCTGGTTTGCATTCCCAGCACACGGAATTTGCTCCCAGAGCGTTCCCAGATGCTCACAGCCTGACTGGGCACACCCAGGGCCGCAGTTTGGGGTGCACGGAGACACCCCCATGCCATACAAAGGGCTGGTTTGGGGGAAATGCTCAGCAGGGCCCCTCGGTGGTGGGCACTGGTTGGATGCTGAGATCCACGGGGAGGTTTCATGGATGGGGTGGGTACCCAGATCCAGGTGGGGATTTTGTGGATTGGTTGGAGTCACAGGTGCAGGTGGAGATTTGATCTTGGATGAGTGAAAGACACACAAGGAAAACCCCACCTGGGTTCAGGACAGCACCTGCATTTCCTGCTTGTGTTTGCACCAGGAGGATGCCAAGAAAAATCCAATTTGGGGGATTTTCTGGGAGTTTCCTAGCCCCAGCCAAAAGCAGAAAATATCCGAAACTCCAAATCAAAAGATGTAGAGACACAAGAAATAACTAAWGGGGGTCAAACCCAAACCAAGSTCTGCTCTGTCCCTGYACCCAAWGKTTTTCATTTGSTTTATAAGGGACWTTAAGTTCCCTTGAGCAAAACCAGGAATCCAAGCCGTGTTTTTGGACCCCACACTTTAAATTCAGACTGGATTTTGATTTATGAGCTAGAGGAACATAAATTCAGGTTGTTGGAGGCCCAAATGCCCATAGAGAGAGCGCGGCTGCTCCGGGCTCTGGAGCCGCTCCTGCCTCCCTCCTCTCCAGGTTATTCCACCCCGGGGCACGAGGAGCTTATCCCCCCTTCCACCCCTTTCCCGGGGACATCTCCTCCATCCCAAACCCTSAGCAGGAGGGGGAGCAGGCCAGGAGCTGCTGGGGATGATGGCAGGGAGCAGCCTTAGCTCAGGAGCTATTCCCAGCCCGCGGTGTCAGCTTCCTGCTGACCTTAGCAGGGAACATTCCTCGCCTGCAGGAGCAGCAGGAAGCCTCAGTCCTGGCATTTCTTGCTTGGTGTTGAAGGGGCTTTGGAGGCAGGTATCGCAATGCTCTCTCGGAAGGGCTCTCCAGGCTGCATGCAGGAATCAAGGAATGCTGCTCTGGAAGGGCTCTCCAAGGATCCAGGGCAGGAATCAGGATGCTTGCATCTGAAGGGCTCTCCAGGATGTCCAGGGCAGATCAGCAATGCATTGCTCTGGAAGGGCTCTCCAAGGATTCCAGGGCAGGAATCAGGAATGCTTGCTCTGGAAGGCTCTCCAGGCTGTACCCCAGGGCAGGGATCAGCAATTGCTGCTCTGGAGCTCTCCAGGCTGCATTGCAGGAATCAGGTCGAATGCTGCTTTCCTCCTGTCCTGCTTCATCCAACTCCCCACTCCTTGCTTGGGATTATCTATGAATTTCTGTTTCCTCAGCTCCCTCTCTTCCTCCAGCTTCCAGAAGCTGGGCCTGTGGAGAGGAAGGATCCACAGATCCCCAGGGAACTGCAGACTCAGCTGAGGGGGTGATGGGAGAACATTAAACTTCCTCCTCCTCTTTGGGGGGAAGATTAACCTTCCGAGCACTCTCAGAAAAAATGGAATGATTCTGTGCTGGTGAGGTTTATCTCAACTTTGGTCATAGACAAATCCCGGCAGGCTTGGTCTTTGCTGTGAGGCCAATTGTGTTGGAATGTTTCCTGCTGGGGTGAGGGAACCCAAAAGGAGGTCTGAAGGAGTCCTGCCAAGCTGAGCCCTGTCAGGGATCCTGCATGGAGCAGGACCAAGGCTTGTGAGAGCCGCTCAGCTCTAGCCGGCCCTGCTTGGTGGGAAAGCACAAAAAACACGAGCAGGAGTCGGGATCAGAGGGAGAGAAAAGGCGCGAAACGGCTGGAACGACGCAGGAAAAGGCTGCACTTCCCAGAGGCAGCTGCAGGTATAAATATCCCGATTTTCCACCCTGCCAACGTCCCCCAGAGCCCTTCCCAGCCCCCTCCAGGCGGGGCACTGTACGCTACTGGTCTTCCAGGCATCCGAGCCTGCAAGGTCAGAATGTCTTCACGCCCAGGAGGCAAGGCGCAGAACACCAGGCACATGTCCTTGTTGGCTCAGCACCCGCGGGGCTCCTTCCTCTGCTGCTCACTGCCCACGAGGGAGCACGAGGTGCTTGGGGGCTCTGTGCCACCCCTTCTGCCCCCCCTGCCACAGCATAAGCCCTGGGAAATATCCCTGGGGCCTTTTGGCACCAGGGGGGACATAGGAGCTCTTGACGTTCCCAAAGGCGAGTGGCACATTTGTCACCCTCCTCAGTCCTGCACTTTGTTAAACACCCCCAAGAAAATGGTGTTTTACCCCTCTCCTCAGTCCTTCATACTTTGTTAAAATCCCCCAAGGAAATGGGGTTTTAACCTCTCCTCAAGTCCTACACTTTGTTAAAAACCCCCAAGGAAATGGGTTTTTACCCCCTTCCTTCAGTCCCTCACTCTGTTAAAACCCCCAAGGCTCCTGTGCGTTCCCAAAGGACAGTGGCAATTTGTCACCCTCCTCAGCCCTGCACTTGTCATTTTCAAACCCAGGAGATGTTTGCTGCAGCCACCCCAGGCTGCCCCAGTCCCTGCAGCTCTCCCAGCTCTCGTGTGGGGCTGCAATTGCTCTGGGACACAGCAAAATTCCTGGGGACACTCCTGGTCCCCTTGCTGTCCCCAGTGTCCCGGGCACAGCCAGCTCCAGGACAGCCACCATGAGATGCTCAGTGTCCCTCTGGGGCATCCAGCCACTCCTGCCTCCTCAGGGAGGAGACATCCCTGAGTAGCTCTGCCTCCCTGAGCCAGCCTGCAAGAGCTTCAGATCGAGTTCTTATTCATTTTGATCAGGCTTTTCATAAAGCTGGCTTATTATTAGCTGTGGACCAGCTCAAAGGGTTTTTTTTTCAGACTGGAAGCTCCATGTTGAGGCTCCTTTGGATGGCTCCTCAGGTTTGGGTTTAAGGATTAATCTGGAGCGTCACTTAAAGCTCCAAGACGCAAAACCCCTGCCCTGGTGGAATCAAACCTTCCCTTTACTGCCCATTTTCTCTCCACCTGCCCCCAGGAGCAAGGCAATGTCAGTGGACCTCTGAGGTCTCCAGAGGGTGCTTTTCTTCTCAGGGTGGGTTTTGCACCAGACCACATTCCTGTCCATGCTGGGGGACTGGCCAGAGCACCTGGGCACCGGACAGAGAGAGGAACATCCAAAAAGGAGAGCCCACCCAGGGGACAGAGAGAGGAAAACATCCAAAGAGAACCCGAGGACAGAGAGAGGACATAAAAAGGAGACCCTGAGGGGAGAGAGAAGAAATTAAAAAAGGAGGAGCCCAAAAGGACAGAGGGAATCCTCAAGGGAGAGAGAGAAAGGAAAGAGGAAGAACATCCCAAAGGAGAGAAAAGAAAAGGGAAGGGGGAGATAAAAGGCGGGAGAGCACGGAGAAGGCAGGCGCGACCAAGAGGCCTGTCGAGGTGATGTAAACCACACCAGGCGAGAGAAGAAGGGGAAGACCCTTTGGGGTAAATACAAAACCGAAAAGTGAGGGAACAGAAGAGGAATCAAAAGGAGGAAAGAGGGAAAAGAGGGACATAAACCAAAGAGAGAAAAGGACAAAGAACAGGAAATCAAAAAGGGAGAGAAAAAGAAAGAGGGAAAATCACAAAAGGGAGAGAAACAGGAAAAAGGAGAAATCGAGTAATGAAAGGAACGCGGTAATTTCCCAGTGGAGAACACCCGGGCAACAGGGTGACTCAGTGAAGGAACATCCCCAAAGCTGATAGCCTCAGGCTCTTTCCAGGAGCCCGATGATCCTAGCACTGGGAAGTCCCACACACAATGAGAGCAAACGTGAATTATGAGCGACGAGGAACATAACACAAATCGGCTGAGCCGAGGGAACGAGGCGGAAAATCCCTCACCAAAGGAGAACCCAGGGTGAACCAGCCCCTGGGACACTTAGTCTCCAGAGTGCTGAGCAACCCCTGCAGGACCGAAGTTTGAACCTCTACCCAGTGAAAAGCGGCACCACACGCTCGCCCTGTGATGGACAAACGCTGGCCGTTACCCCATCACCCAGCCGGGCCGGCAGGAGCACGAGCTCTCCCTCCTCTCACAATCCCCTGGGCAAAGTGCCAGTGCGGGGCACGGAGGCCGCCGGCCCCTCGCGGCGCTGGCGCCCCTCGCCTCCGGTCAGCAGTTGGAACCTCAAGCCCCCCCAGGCTTGTGCCTTTCACCTTGCTTCTTGCGTACACGGGGAGATTATAGCCTGGAATCTTTCGAGCGCGGGAACAAGGAGACGTTACACCCGAGTCCCTTCCCAGCCCAAGTCCCCTCGCTTAGGGGTGGCTGCCTCTACGGGAAGAAGAAGAGTCAGTGTCATGATTTCAGGAGGGAGCTGAGAGTAGAACGACCAGCGGTGTCGTGTACTGCGAGCACGAGCTGGGAGCCTGCCTGAGAGTGCGCAGCCAGGCGCTGCCTCCCCAACGGGCCTCACCTGAAAAGCTGCGATTTCCTATTATCTTCCGATCTCGTTGTGGCTTTACCTTTTTCCTGCTTCCTTCTGGCTCCGGGTGAAAAAATTAAAGCGTATATCGGTTACAGGTTAGCCCAGAGGGAGCAAGGTCTTTGCGCCTACATTCTGCCCGGAAGATGGGGCCCGTCGTACCTATCGCGCCCGTCCCGGGAGCTGCCCAGCTCCTCGCTCCTCCTTTGAATCGAACAAACAGGTACTGCGATTAACATTCTTCGGGCCAGGTCACAATTCCAACGGCAGCCGGGGCTGGCCAAGAAAAGGCTCCAGTCCAGCACCAGCACCAGGGGGCTCAACCCCGGCACCTGGGGAGCCCAGGCTGGCGCTTCCCCCAGGGGAGCCCCAGCTTGGAGGTACCGGAAGGAGGTGTGTCACCAGGTGAGGTGGCCAGGGACGCTCGGCCGGGATGTTTGGTGGCACCACGAACTAGAATGGCTGGACGGAACCGTCTCGGAGAGGTTAGGCACGCAGCGGAGGGATAAGCAGGAAACGTTCTCCGTTCACAGGAGGTGGCACCAGGGACGCGTGCGGAGGGGAATCTCAATGGCAGGGATCCTGGGGGGCAGCAGGCTGGCAAGGAATCCTGCGGTAGGCACGAGGGGAATTCCTCACCCATAGCGCAGGGGCTGCACTGGGAGATATCCAAATTGGCAGGCTCCTGGGGCGGTTGGAGCTTACACCAGCTGCAGGCCTACGGGCAAAAGGGGGAGCAGAATTCCCACTGTAGGGACTACATTGGGCATCCCAGCTCCAGGTTCCAGAAGGAAGAGTTTCGCTGGCACAGGCGGGCGAGAGGCTTTCCAGAGCTGGGGGATCACAAGGACTGCAGGCTCCCAGGGATCCAGCTGCGGAAACACTCAAGGGAGCTCTGCAAGGGTTCCGTAGGGAATTCTCAATGCTGCCAGGGAATTTCCCGGGTGCGCACAGGAAGGCACAGAGAATCTTGGGTGTGAGGGCGCCATCTCTAGGGGGAGATAGCTCAGAGGATCAGCAGGCGGGTACGGCAACACTGACGCGGGGGATTCAGTACGACGGAGAAGCGCAGAGGAATTCCACGGTGTGGCACAGGGGGTATGCTCTGCAGCGCAGCAGGAATTCCAGGGTCTCGAGCAGCAGCCAGATCCAGGGATCCGCAGCAGAAATTCCATTTGGATTCTCGGCGCATGGATTCCAGGAGTCTCAGGAGCAGCACGGAATTGGAATTCATGATCTCAGCACAGGAATGGCAGGGATTCAGCAGCAGCATTTCCCCCAGGATCCAGCAGCATTCCCTCCAGGTATCTCAGCAGCAGCAGGAACAAAGGTATCTCAGGCAGCAGAATTCACAGGGGTCTTCAGAACAGCAGGAATTCCAGGGTTGTCCAGCGCATTCCTTCAGGTGTCTTCCAGCAGCAGGAACCCACAGCAGTCCAGCAGCCTTTACCCGCCCAAAAAAACGCTGCAGCACTCCCGGCCTGCAGAGGCTTCCCTGGCATCTCCTGGCTCTCCTCTCCTGGGCCGGCTCCAGGCAGCGCGGGGACGCTGTCACGTCCGCCCAGAGCGCCGGCCTGCGCTGCCTTCGGGGGCTTGGTGCCCTTGGTCCTGCCCGGGGGCTTTGGGCTGGCATCGCCGCCCTCCGCCCGCCCGCCCTCCGCGGCCTCCTCGCTGCCCAGCCTCACCAGCGCTGCCTTGGCCGCCCTGTCCTTGGCTCTGCCCTTGCGAGGGGAGCCCGGCGAGCCCGGCGGAGCCTTCCCGGGGGCTGCGGCGCTC
>NDFG01000004.1:428354-440665 GCA_002167245.1 Sporophila hypoxantha | reverse complement strand
AGAGAGAGATTTAACCCTGCGCTGAAACTCGAGCCAGCCAAGCGCAACCGCAGGGCTGGTTTTTGCTGGTTTGGGGCCGGTGAGCAGCAATTATCAGCCCCAAACCACCCCAGATTCCGCAATTGTTTTCCCAAACCCTTTACTTTTTTTAGTTTGGGTTTTGGTTTTTTTTTGCCTGAAACTCACTCCTCCCCGTTCTCCTGTTACAAATTCCAGCCGGTGCTCCCCCAGCCGGCTCATGCAAAAGGTCACAGGCTCGGCTCGCCTGAAAACCGAGCCCGAAGCCGCCTGAACGCGGCCAGGCCTCCCAGAAGCTCGGCTCCTGGCCGCGGTTTTCGGGGCTGCTAATCCAAGGCTGGCCGGGTTCGCACATTTCTGACAATGAACCTTCGGCTCTGCCCTCTCCGAGCAGCCCCGGGCAGGGACAGGGAACAGGGGCGTCCAGGGGCTGGGTGGCAGTGCCAGGGACAGGGTGGCAGCGCAAGAGGCAGGGTGGCAGCACCAGGGGCAGGGTGGCAGTGCCAGGGGCAAGGGTGGCATGCCAGGGTGGGTAGCAGTGCCAGGGGCAGGGAACAGAGGCAGGGTGGCAGGGACAGGGGCAGGGTGGCAGCACCAGGGGCAGGGTGGCATGCCAGGGGCAAGGGTGGCAGTGCCAGGGGCAGGGTGGCAGGGACAGGGACAGGGTGGCAGCGCAGCCAACTCCGAGGAGAGGGCAAACAGAGCAGGGAGATGCCCCGAGGCAGCGGGAAGGGCTCTAGGATGCAGGAACAGGAGGCATGACCCTGGGGACAGCCCTGGAGTGCCCAGCTGTGCCTGCACAGGCCACTGTCCCCTGTCCAGAGCTGTCCGCCGGGCACAAGATCCCAGCAAGCATGAGAGAAATTCTGTCAGGGCTGGAGCAGCCGGCCTGGGGCAAGTGCAAGGTGTCCCTGCTGTGGCAACGGGTGGCACTGGATGGGCTTTGGAGCTCTCCAGCCATAACCATTCCGTGATTCCGTTTACTCTGGGTGGCACAGTGACACCATGGCCCTGGGTGGCTGCGAGCTGCTCCTGCCTTGGGGACAGCAGCTGTAGGGCAGGTGACCTCTGCGCATGGCCCAGCCCCTCCCTTGCCATGCTGTCCACTGGCTGTCTGCCCAGGCAGAGAGAGCCATTCTCTCATTCTCTTCATTCCTTCAATTCCCTTCATTCCCTTCATTGTTTTCCCCTTCCCTTTATTCTCTTTATTATCTTTATTCTCTTCACATTCATACTATATTATGCAATCCAATATTGTCATTCCCATTATTAATTCCTATTTAGTCATTTATTTATTCTAATTTATTATTTATTTATTTTAAAAGAGGCTCTGGCTGAAGTTTCCAGCTCGCAGGAAATCCCCTTTTCCCCCCGAACCCGGCAGGATCAGGTTTAACTGCGCACTCCCCTTCCTGCCGTTTCCACTAGATGTCACCTGCAGCCGCCGAGTCCCGCAGCCTTCCCCGGCATTTTTCCCTCCTCTCCCGGAGGTTCAGATTCTGCGGGGAACTAAAATCGGAGCGTGGGCCTGTGCAGAAACGGACGGGCCGTGCTTGGGGATCTCCTGAGCATCCATCCTATGCCGGGGGAGAGGGGACAATCCCAGCTCCACAGGGCAGGGAGGCAGGGTGCTGTGCAGACTGGGGAACCCTGTCCTGGCCGGGAAATGCCCAGTGAAGCCACAGAGGGGTCACCACTGTCCCTGGGCATTCCCTGCGGAGCTCCTGGAGCTCTGGCAGCCTTGGCAATGTCACCAAAATTCCTGGGCAGTGCCCCAGCACCTTCCCCGGGGGAAATCACCTGCGCAAAAAATCCAACCCGACCCTGCGCCTGGCACAGCTTCCAGCCTTGCCTGGGCCCTGGCCTTGGTCTCTGCAGGGAGGTGTCCCGGGACCATCGAGCTGGGCCTCCTGGGCCATCCCCTTTGTGTCCTTCCCTGCAAACCCAGAACCAGAGCAGCTGATTGGGGACGGAGCCCTGGAGGGAAGTGCTGGCCACCAGGTCACGCGAGCTGGCCACCAGGGTCCACCGTGCTGGCCGCTCAGGGGTCATACCAAAGCTGGCCAACTCAGGGTGCAACCCGTTTGGCCCCTGGCCCACCAGGGTCAACCGTGCTGGCCAACCAGGGTCACCAAGCTGGACACCAGTCACCGTGCTGGCCACCTAAGGGTCACAGTGCTGGCCACCAGGAGCAAGGAACCAACAGAGAAAAGGGAGAAGGACCCGAGAGCTTCCAGAGTGCCCAAGCCCTCCTGCCTGGAAAGGGAAGGTAGCAGCACAGCAGGCCAGACGCTCGCTGTCCCAGCTCTGATTTAACGATGTTTTTTGGGTTGAAACCAGGGCCTCTCCCTCCCAGCCCAAAGCCCCAAACCGAAGCTGTTCCGCATCTGCAGGGCCCCGCAGGGTCCCAGTTTCCTGATCCCAGCGCTGCCCGCCCCCGTCCCAGCCGCTCCAATCCCCAATCTGGGGCTGCCGTTGCTGTAACTCCGCTCCATGCCCTCGCACACACCCTCGCACACCCCTCTGCACACCCTCGCTCATCCCCTGCGCTCATCCCTCACACATCCTCGCAGCCCCCTCACACATTCCCTCGCTCATTCCTCGCTCATCCCTGCACAGCCCTCACTCATCCTCGCTCATACCCCACAACACCCCCACTCATCCCTCGCCATCACCTGCGCACATCCCTCGCTCAATCCCCTCACACATCCCTCACTCCTTCATCCTCACTCATCCCTCACTCATCCCTCGCTCTCCCCGCACATCCCTCGCTCATCCTCGGTCATGCCGTCACACACCTCACTCACCCTCGCTCATAATCCCCTCGCTCATCCCTCGCTACACCCCTCGCTCATCCCCTGGCCATCCCCTCGCTCTGCGCTAACACTGCACACCCCTGGCACATCCTCGCTCATCCTCGCACATCTCGCTCATCCCTGGCACATTCCCTCACTCGCTCATCCCTCGCACACCCCTCGCCATCCCTCCACACATCCCTCGCTCATCCCTCGCACATCCCTCACTCATTCCCTGGCACACCCTCGCTCATCCCTCACACATCCCTCGCTCATCCCTCGGCACATCCCTCGCTCATCCACCTCGCTCATCCCGCTCGCCATTCCCTCGCACACCCCTCACTCATCCCTCGCTCATCCTTCGCTCATCCCTTGCTCACTCCCTCGCTCATCCCTCGCTCATCCCTCACTCATCCCTTGCTCATCCCTCGACTCATCCCTCGCTCATCCCTCGCTTCATCCACCTCCCTCACACATCCCTGCATCACACATCCCCTCGCTCATCCCCTCGCTCATCGCTCTCGCACATCCCTCGCTCAATACCTCGCACATCCCTGCACATCGCCCATCCCTGCACACACCCAGTCGCTCATCCCTCGCACACACCCTCAGCTCATCCCGTCCCCGTCGACACCCCTCGCTCATCCCCTCACACATCCCTCGCTCATCCCTGCGGCACATTCCCTCCCGCTCATCCCTCGCTCATCCCTCGCTCATCCTCGCACACTCCCTCGCTCAATCCCTCGCTCATGCCTCTCGCTCATATCCCTCACTTCATCCCTCGCCTCATCCCTCGCCTATTCCCTTCCTTGCTCATCCCTCGCTCATCCTCGCTCATCCCCTCGCTTCATCCTTCACGACATCTCCCTCACACATCCCTCGCTCATCCCTCGCACACCCTCGCACAACTCCCTCACTCATCCTCGCTCACTCCCTCGCTCATTCCTCGCTCAATCCTCGCGCTCATCCCTCGCTCATTCCCTCGCTCCATCTTCGCTCATCCCTGCATCCCGCACATCCCTCGCTCACATCCCTCGCTCATCCCTCGCTCATCCCTCGCACATCCCTCGCTCATCCCTCGCACATCCCTCACACACCGCTCGCACACCCCTTGCTCATCCCTCACACACCCCTCTCACATCCCTCACATCCCTCACTCATCCCTCGCACATCCCTCGCACATCCCTCGCACATCCCTCGCACATCCCTGACTCCCCGTGCTGATCCCGGCCCGATCCTGGGCTGATCCTGGCCCACCCACTGCCAGCAGCCCCAAAGAGCGGGGCCAGCTCGGGTTGCACACACAGCAGAGCCCAGAGCTGCACACGCAGAGCTCGCCCAGCCCCGGGCACGGCCCCGGCTCCAGGGCAGCCCCAGCCCGGCCAGGACCAAAGCACAGCCCGGCACCGCTGCGTTTATCACCTTTTGTAGAGACCAGGTAGCTGAGAGGCGTTTTGAAAGATTTTATTGTGTCATCAGTCTCGATGGAGAGAGAGACAGAAGAGATGCAAAACTCGACGCTGTTCTGATTAGAAGCCAGGAGCTCCCCACCCAAAATTTCTCCCTCAATTTTTCAGTGAAAAATTTCAATACTAAATTTCAATACTTACTAAACTCCGATACTTTATAAATGCTTTTTAGCCTATCAGTTTTGGCTACACAATGTTATTACTTCTAACCACCTGTATGTTTACCCCACGTGGCCCTGCTACAATGCACCTGTCACAGCTGTAATGCAGGACTGCATAAACTTCCCACCTTTAATAATCCTTCCCACCTTTAATAATCCTTCCCATCTTTAAGAATTCTTTACAAATCCAATTCTCCCGGAGGACAGTCATTAACCCACCCAGTTCCCAGGCTCCAAAGTGGGAATTTCCCAAATGCCCGGGGAGGGTTTCCAAGCCCCCCGTGGACGTGCCAGCAGCGGGTGACAGTGGCACTGTGCCGGCAGCGGGTGACGGTGACACCGAGCCAGCAGCGGGTGACAGTGACACCGTGCCAGCAGTGAGGGACACCGTGCCAGCTGTGCAGGAGGGAGCCATGCCAGGAGCCGTGCCAGGCTCAGCCTGAGCAGCCCAAATGTCAGAGCAGCCCAAGCTCTGCCAGCTGACAGCTCCCAGGGCCCTGGGGCCGCTTTCCCCTGCTCCCAAAACCCGCCGCCCTCGCCCGCCTGGCAGTGAAAGCTCCATCTGAGCAGAGCTTCCTTTCATTTGTTCCCAGGTTTTTGAGTACAAAACCCCACAGAGCATCCCACCCAGAACGGTGAAACCGCGCAGTACAGCGCAGCGGAAGCTGCCATCCAGAATCGTGACACCCCGCGCAGTATACAAGGGCACGGGGAGTTCCCATCCAGAAACGTGAAACCCGCGCAGTTTACACCGCACAGGGAAGTTCCCATCCAGAAACGTGAAACCCGCGCAGATACAGCGCAGCGGGGAGTCTCCATCCAGAACGTGAAACCGCGCAGTTACAGGGCACGGGGAGCTCCCATCCCTCAATAATCACAACCGCCGGCACCACGAGCAGCGCGCCGCCGGCGGCTCCCCTTCCCGAGGAAACATTTTCCAGGCGCTGCGCGGCTCGGCCTGGAGCGGCCGGCAGCTCCGGCCCGATTTCATCCCGATCTGTGTCTGTGCCGGGCGGCGCTGCTGCCCGGGGCGCTTCTGCTTCGCGTTTAAGCGCAGCGGCGCTAATGGGATCCGTGTGACTGCGGGAACGGCCCGGAGCTGCGGGAACGCGTCTGCCGGGGAGCCTGCCTGCTGGCTGGTGCCAAGTCCCCCGGCAGTGCCAGCCCCGGCAGTGCCATCCCCGGCAGTGCCATCCCGATTTGGGGAGCAGGGACAGGGAGCCAAGGCCGGATGGGAGCAGGGCAGGATGTTTGGGAGCAGAGAGGAGGTTTGAGGAGCAGGGCAGGAGGTTGGGAGCAGGGCAGGAGGTTTGGGGAGCCAGGGCAGGAGTTGGGGGAGCAGGGCCAGGAGGTTGGGGACCAGAGCAGGACGTTTGGGGGATCAGGGAGCAGAGCAGGCAGGGCTGGGGAGGCAGGAGGAGATTTGGGGAGCAGGGCAGGAGATTTGGGAAGCAGGGAAAGGGAGCCAAGGCCGGGATGGGGAGCAGGGCAGGATGTTTGGGGAGCAGGAGAGGAGGTTTGGGAGCAGGGAAGGAGGTTTGGGGAGCAGGGCAGGAGGTTGGGAAGGCAGAGAGGAGATTTGGGAGCCAGGGACAAGGGAGCCAAGGCCGGGATGGGGAGCAGGGGCAGGATGTTTGAAAGGAGCAGGGACAGGGAGCTAAGGCCGGGATGAGGAGCAGGGCAGGAGGTTTGGGAGCAGAGGGAAGGAGATTGGGGACGGACAGGGAGCCAAGGCCGGGATGAGGAGCAGGGCGGGCAGACAACCCGCCAGGCGTTCCACCAAGAGCCGCTCCTTGCTTCTCCTCACACCCACAAAGGCTCTTTGTGCCTGCCGGGGCAGCTCGGGGCCGGGGCAGAGCCGGGGCAGGGCTGGTGGCCGCAGGGACACCCAGGAGGGACATCCAGCCCAGCTGGGGCTGGCACGGTCCAGGCCCGGAGCCTCTCTCTCTCACCGCAGAGCCCAGCCCGGGCCAGGAGCTGAGCTGGGGATGGAAGCAGCCTGCTGCAGCCGCCCGAGCCCGGGGTTGGGAATGGAAGCAGCCTGCTCCAGCGGCCTCTGACCCGGCGTTGGGATGGAAGCAGCCTGCTGCAGCCCGCCCCAGCCGCGGGCTGGATGGAAGCAGCCTGCTCCAGCCCGCCTGAGCCCGGGGTTGAGATGGAAGCAGCCTGCTCCAGCCGGCCCTGAGCCCGGTTTGGGATGGAAGCAGCCTGCTCCAGCCCGCCCTGAGCCCGGGTTTGGGATGGAAGCAGCCCTGCTCCAGCCCCGCCCTGAGCCCGGGGCTGGATGGAAGAGCCGCCAGAGCCGTCTTCCCTGACAGATCTGCTCGCTCGGGCACACGCAGCGCGTCTCAGTGCTGCTCCTCGCGCTGCGAGCAGGAATCCATCTTCATTTGTGCCCAGCCTGCCCAGCTGGATGCAGCATCTGCCACAGCAGGGCTGGGGCCGTCCTTGCCAGCAGGAAATGTCAATTAGCGGGGCGCTGCCGAGGCTGCAGGGAGCACAGGTTAATGTTTAATTCCAGGCCTGCGTGCTGGCAAGCTCCTCAGCGCTGCTTCCTCCACCCTGCCGTGGGCTCCAGCAAGGAAAACACTGAGCAATCCCAAATCCCAGCTCCGCCAGGGCTCAGCATCCTTTTATTTTATTTACTTATTTATTTATCTATTGAAATAATAGTCAATAATATAATATAATAATATATCATATATAATAGTATATATAATATAATACATAAATAATATAATATAATATAATTAATATAATATATATAATATAAATATATATATAATATAATATATATAATATAATATAATATAATATAATATAATATAATATATAATAATATAATATAATATAATATAATATAATATAATATAATATAATATAATATAATATAATATAATTTTTTTAAAATTGTTTATTTATTTATTTATATTTATTCTGCTTTTTCACCAGCAAGTGCCAACAGGAGCGAGCCAGCCACGGTTCCCGGCACTGTCAGGAGGAACCAGGAGAAGCTTACTGAAAGCCAAATTTCCCGAGAAGGAGTCGGGGAGATGGGCTCGGTGACAGTGTGTGCCCTTAAAAAGTGACAGTGACACCTGCTCCCCTCTGCCCCGCCACCGCGGGTAACAGCGTGCAAATTGAAGGCGTTTCTGCACAGGGCACCATCCCAGCTCCGCCCCGCCTGCTGGGGTTTTAGCGCTGGCGCATCAGAAAGGTCTTTCCTTATCAGTGCTTGTGGTTTCCCAATCCTGCCCTTCAGTTCAGCCACTCTCCCTCCCCGTCCCTCCCGGGCACCAAACACCCGACTCCCTGCCATGCACCGGCTCAAAACTGCGCTCTGGGGGGAGACAGGAAAGAGTCTGGGGATGGGGGAAGCGTCTGTCCCACGCCAGCCGCCAATTCCCCTGACACTGAACAAACAAAAAGCAGGGAAATCGGCGGTGCACGGCAGGCATTGTCCGCAGGGTCCCCTGCCTCCTGTCATGCACCCCCGGCCGGCCCGGGCGGTGTCGATCCCTGTGAGAAGCGCTAATGCTGCTTGACACCGTCCGGGCTGGCAGCCCGGCTGCCCCGGGCCGGGTGCACCGCCCCTGGAGCGCGGTGTGAAACCCAGCGCTGGCCACCGCGGCGGGACCAGCCGCCCCGGGGCTGCTTTCTGCCATCCTGGGCCGACACCGGGGCTGCTGTGCCCTCCCACAGAGCCGCACCTGGCTGCTCTGCCATCCCTGGGGCCACACTGGGCTGCTCTGTCCATCCTGGGGCCGCACCTGGGCTGCGTGCCCTCCCCAGAGCGGCAACTGGGCTGCTCTGCATCCCCGAGGGCCACACCTGGCTGCTGTGCCCTCCCTGGGCTGCCCTGGCGCAGACATCTCTTATGGAAAATCCTTTCCTTAGGATTTTTCCTCCTGAGAAAGCTGAGAGGCCTCAGGAACAAAAATGCAGACAATGGTTATCTGCTGCTGTGGGGGTGCAACAGGTGCATTCTGTGATTGGCTTCATGTGGATGTTTGTAATTAAGGCCAATCACGTCGTCCCCACTGCGCTCGGACTGGCTCATCGTAGAAGTTTCTAATTTAATGGCCAATCACGGTCCAGCTGCTTCGGACTGGCTTCATGTAGATGTTTCTCATTCATTGCCAATCACAGCCCAGGCTGGCTCGGACCCTGGCTCATGTGGAAGTTTTAATAATGAATGGCCATCACGGTCCAGCTGGCTCGACTGGCTCATGTGGATGTTTTCTCATCAATGGCCAATCACGGTCCAGCTTTGGCTCGAATGGCGCATGGTAGATGTTTTCTCATGAATGGCAATCACCGGTCCAGCTGGCTCGGACTGGCTCATGTAGATGTTTCTAATTCATGGCCAATCCGGTTCCAGCTGGCTCGGAAACTGGCTCATGTGGATGTTTTCTCATCAATGGGCCAATCACGGTCCAGCTGGCTCGGACTGGCTCATGTGGATGTTTATAATGAATGACCATCACAGTCCAGCTGGCTCGGACTGGCTCATGTGGATGTTTATAATTGAATGGCCAATCACGGTCCAGCTGGCTCGGACTGGCTCATGTGATTGTTTATCATGAATGAACGCAATCACGGTCCAGCTGGCTCGGACTGGCTCAGTAGATGTTTCTCATGAATGGCAATCACGGTCCAGCTGGCTCGGACTGGCTCATGTGGATGTTTCTCGATCAATGCCAATCACGGTCCAGCTGGCTCGGATGGGCCTCATGTAGATGTTTTCTCATGAATGCCCAATCACGGTCCAGCTGGTCTCGACTGGCTTTCATTAGAGTTTCTCATCAATGGCCAATCAGGTCCACTGGCTCGGACTGGCTCATGTGGATGTTTTCATGAATGGCCAATCACGTCCAGCTTGGCTCGGAACTGGCTCATGTTGGATGTTATACATGGAGATGACCAACATCACGGTCCAGCTGCTCGGACTGGCTCATGTGGATTGTTTCTCATGAATGGCCAATCAACGGTCCAGCTGGCCTCGAAGACTGGCTCATGTAGATGTTTCTGCCAATGAATGGCAATTCCACGTCCGCTGGCTCGGACTGGCTCATGTGGGATGTTTCTCATCATGGCCAATCACGGTCCACTGGCTCGGACTGGCTCATGTAGATGTTTCTCATCAATGCCAATCCACGTCCAAGCTGGCTCGGACTGGCTCATGTGGATGTTTCTCATCAATGGCCAATCACGGTCCAGCTGCTCGGACTGGCTCTTGTAGATGTTTCTCATTCATTGCCAATCACGGTCAGCTGGCTCGGACTGGCTCCATGTGGATGTTTTCATCAATGGCCAATCACGGTCCAGCTGGCTCGGACTGGCTCATGTGATGTTATAATGAATGGCCAATCACTGGTCCGCTGCTCGGACTGGCTCATGTACTGTTTCTAATTCCATGGCCCATCAGGTCAGCTGGCTCGGACTGCTCATGTGGATGTTTTCTTCTCATCAATGCCAATCACGGGTCCAGCTGGCTCCGGACTATGGGCTCATGTAGAAGTTTCTAATTCATGGGCCAGATCACGGTCACACGCTGGCTCGACTGGCTTCATGTGGATGTTTTCATTCATTGCCAAATCACGGTCCAGCTGGCTCGGACTGGCTCATGTAGATGTTTCCTCAAATGAATGGCCATCACGGTCCAGCTGGCTCGGACTGGCTCTTGTAGATGTTTTCTATCATTGCCAATCACGTGTCCCTAGCTGGCTTCGGACTGGCTCATGTGGATGTTTCTCATGAATTGGCCAATCACGGTCCCAAGCTGGCTCGGGACTGGCCTCATGTAGATGTTTCTCATGAATGGCCAATCACAGCCCAGCTGGCTCGGGACTGGCTCATGTGGAATGGTTTCTCCTAATTCATGGCGCAATCACGGTTCCAGCTGGCTCCGGACTGGGCTCATGTAGATGTTTTTAATGAATGACCAATACGGTCCATGCTGGCTCGGACTGGCTCATGTGAGTTGTGTTCTCATTCATTGCCACTCACAGCCCAGCTGGCTCGGACTTGGTCTTCATGTGGATGTTATAATGAATGGCCAATCACGCGTCCAGCTGGCTTCGGACTGGCTGCATGTGGATGTTTCTCACATGAATGGCCAATCACGGTCCAGCTGGCTCGGAGGGCTCATGTAGATGTTTCCTCAATGAATGCCCAATCACGGTCCAGTGGCTCGGACTGGCTCGTGTGGATGTTTCTCATCAATGGCCAATCACAGGTACCACTGGCTCGGACTGGCTCATGTAGATGTTTGCTCCATGAATGGCAATTCACAGCACCAGCTGGCTCGGACTGGCTCCCATATTGGATGTTTCTAATGAAATGGCGCATCACGTCAGCTGGCTTCATGTAGATGTTTCAAAATTTCATTGCCAAATTCACAGCCACTGGCTCGGACTGGCTCAATGTGGAATGTTTCTAATTCATGGGCCCAAATCACGGTCCAGCTGGCTCGGACTGGTTCATGTAGAATGTTTCTCGTGAATGGCCCAATCACGGCCCGCTGGCCTCGGACACAGAGCTGAGCCACAAACCTTTGTTATCATTCTTTGCTTTCTTAGTGTTTCTTGGTATGTCTCTCAGCTGGCTCTCCCTTTCTCTGCACCCTCTCAAATGGTTCGCTCTCTCGGTGCTCTGACTTCTTCTATTAGTGATCGAGATTTTTTGAGTGTGATGGGAACTTGGTGTATATTGGTGTTCTGCTCTCACTCTATCCGCACAAGGTTTTGAGATCAAGGCACATTATGTCCTATCTCATAGGAATCGAGATCACAGGAGGTTTGCGATTATGCGCTCATTTTTGCTTCCACCAATTTCCAGACCACTTCTGTATAGTCGAGCCTTACTTGAGTCAGTCGATTTTGTCTAGCACGCTTGCGAGCTGTCTTGTTGTTTTCTGCGCGGGCCTGTGCGCGCGAGGTGTTGTCGAGCGCTAGTCCCTAGACATCGTGATTATGTTTCTGGAGATGCGCGGTGGCCTCTTGACTGGTCTTCTGGCGCACTCTCACTCTCCTCCTTCAGGTTCCGAGAGCGCCTCTCGATCTCTGTAGTGTGATTTAAGAGATGTTGCGCTTAGCGATTATTGAGTTTCCACTTCCGCACCAGGGTTTGCAGGCCGCAGTGCCCCACGGAGGCAGGGTTCGCTCTGCGCGCTCGACAGCGCGAAACAGGCTCCAGCGTCTTGCAGAGCGCCCGCAAGCACTTTTCTCTAGAGAGGATCTCGCGTGGGCCATGCTCTGCGTCCGCTGTGGCTCGGTGGCCACCGAGGGACACCGCGGAGTGACAAGCAGCTTGCCCGCGTCCCCGGAGCTGTGCCCTCCCTCCTGCCACCGGCTTTCTGCAGGATGGAAGGCGTCCTGGGACAGGATGTGTTATAAACAATAAATAATAATCTTCAGCGCGGGGAGGTGAGGGAGGGAAGGGCTCCCGGGGAAGCAGCCTCGTAAAAGGATGACGCAGCCGTGGGAAGGATGCCAGGGGATCTGGAAAACAGGTTCCGGGGGAAAAACCACCCTCCTGCCGGGCTCCTCCTGACACGGGCAGGGCTGGCTCTGCCCACGGCTCCCAAGCCCTGAGCACCCCCCAAAAACCCTGGAGCCCCCCAATAAGCCCCTGGAAGCAACACCCAATAAACCCTGAACACCCCCAAAACCCCTGAAACACCCCCAAAAACCCCGAGCACACCCAAAAACCCTGGAGCACACCCAAAAACTCCTGGAGCAGCACCCAAAAAACTCTTTCCGGGCTGCCGGAGCCTCCTCCAGCACAGATCACACGGGCTGGAAAAAACTGAGAATCCCAATGCCACCTGCCCCAGGGCTCAGCACCGATTTATTGATTTATTCTGC
>NDFG01000004.1:345370-363311 GCA_002167245.1 Sporophila hypoxantha | reverse complement strand
TTWAAAAAMMWTWAAAAMCCMAAAMMAAAMMAAAAAMMRARRAAAAAAAAWMYTWAAAAAAAAAGAAAAACAACCCAAACCAACAARTAAAAAAAATTAGAGCAAGAGGAGAGAGGAGAGTGAGAGCATCGGTGCCAGCAGCAGTGCCAGCTGGAGCCAAGGTACAGGGCATGAGTCACCCGGAGCTCCCCAGAGGGAGGGAACGGCTCCAGCTCCAAYTGCAGCGCCCGAGCCCGCAGACAGTGCGGGGGAAGCTCCATCTGCCCCTCCCGGGGAGCCGTGCAGGCGAGCACTGGAGGATTTCCACATCCCCCAGGGTGACATAGAGCCCAGCTGGAGCCAGCGTGCCCCCAGGTATACTCTCTAGCTGCCCCAGTGTGACCCCCAGGAACCCCAATCTGCGCCCAGCTTGTTGCCCCCCGAGCTGCCCCAGCTGTTGCCCCCAGGAACCCCAGTCTGCCCAGCTGTGCCCTCTGGCGGCAGATCATGGGGAATTGGGACAGGCACGGATCTGTGGGACATGGGGACAGCGGGGATCTCGGGGACATTGGGACAGCAGGACGGGGATTGACGGCGTGGGGACATTGGGAGCAGGGACGGACAGGGGCTAGTCTGGGAGGGGAAGAGCATCTGGGACATTGGGACAGCAGGGATCTGGGACAGGGGGAATGCAGGGATCTGGGGGACAGGGGACTGCAGGGATCTTGACGAGGGACAGCAGGGATGTGGACATGCGAGATCAAGGATCTGGGGACATTGGGACAGCAGGGATCTGGGGACAGGGGGACAGCAGGGATTCATGGGGACTTAGGGACGGGCCGAATGCAGCGGATCTGGGGCAGCATCTGAGAGGGGGACAGCAGGATCCTGGCGGACATGGGGGATTTGCATGGGATCTGGGGACAGGGGGACAGCAGGATCTGGGGACATGGCGACGCAGGGATCTGCTGTCCCTGCTCCTCGGGGGCTCAGGAGGGGACAGGCGCCCATGCCAGCTCGGGAAGGGTGGATGTCACATGCCTGGAGCCGTGGCAGGCAGGAGCAAGGGGCACTTCCCTGGGATCCACATCCCAGCCCAGGGAGGTCACAGCAGCCTCTGGCTCCTTCACCAGCTGACATGCAATTAATTAATAATGAGCAGTGTCCCACAGCCTGATCACCACAGCCAAACCCACAGCCTGATGTCCCAAGGCTTGGCAGAGGGACAGACCCCTCCATCCCTTTCCCCAGGGGACACCAGCACCGCAGAAATTCACTTTTTTTTTTTTATTTTGGCTGTCCCCTGCTGCCAGCGAGGTTAAAGCAGTGCAGCCCTGGTGGCACTGCCCGCCTGCAAGCCACGTGTCAAGGGCACAGAGAAGCAGCCCTTGGGGACGTGGTGCCACATGCCTGGGTTGTTTTTATTTTATTTTATTTTTTTTTTTGCCTGCGTCAAGCGAGCAGATTCCATTTTAATGTCACGCCCGTGCTGTGCGGCGGTGGGACATTCCTCCCAGCGTTGCCATGTGAGGCCAGCACGGTGTTTGGCTGCCCTTAAAGAGCTTTATCAGTTCCTGAAGTCACTTTGCAAACAGCGGCAGCCAAGGAGCCGGGGTGAGGGGCAGCCAGGAGGAGGAGGAGGGGGAGGAAACGCCAAGCAGGAAGAAAAAGGGCTTTGTTAATTTTAATGGGGTGTGTTATGTTCCTCCTTCATCTGGCAGATACGCCACACTGGGTGATGACAAGTTTGGCCACCCCGAGCCCCCCCAGGCTCGTTAAACCCCCCTCGGCCAGCAAGGCCCGGCTCTGCAGAGCCCTGCCAGGCCGGGCTGAAGCGCCGCTCTGTTTTCATCACGGAAAAGCCTCCGGGCGCATATTTTTGTAATTAGGCTCTTTCTGCTCAGCAGTTTTTGCAGCTGTGATGACACTTGGGTGTCGCCCCCTGCTTTCTCACGCTCTCCCTGCCAAGGCTGGGCCGCCGCCAGCGCCGAGGTCACCCCGCGGGCCTCAGCGTGCTCCGGGCCGGCGCTGGGCGGTGGCAGCGGGCCAGGGTCCTCCCCGGGCGGGGGGAAGGCTGGAGCAGCGMGCTCTGGGGCAGCGATGGGGCTCTGGGGTCACAGGAAGGGCCGCGCTGCTCCCGGCTGCCGGGCCCAGCACGTGGCCGGAAGGTTCTGGAACGGCTCCAGCCYGGGATGATCCACGCCCTGCTGGGGCCGCCTGGCCCGGAGCTCACAATGAGCTCCTTCCTCAGGGTCAGGCGGAGCTTCCTGCGCGTCCGGCTCTGCCTGCTGCTGCTTTTCCAGTGGCAGCACCGAGCTGAGCTGGGATGGGTCCTGTGCTGGTGTCCCTGCAGGGCCTGGATCCATCCATCCCCATCCCTGCAGGGCCTGGATCCATCCATCCCCATCCCTGCAGGGCCTGGATCCATCCATCCCCGTTCCTGCAGATCCTGGATCCATCCATCCCCTCCATTCCCATCTGGGCACATCCTGGATCCATCCATCCCCCTCCATCCCCATCCCTGCACATCCTGGATCCATCCATCCCCATCCATTCCCATCCCTGCACATCCTGGATCCATCCATCCCCATCCCTGCAGATCCCAGTCCCATCCCTTCCCTCCCTCCCTCCTCACAGCCATGGATAAGTCAGGATGCTCCCATCCCTCCCTCCCTCCTATCCCTCCAGCCAAGAGGAGCTTTCCCCTTTCCCCTTTCCCCTTTCCCTTCCCCATTTCCCCTTTCCCCTTTCCCCTTTCCCATTTCCCCTTCCCCCTTTTCTCTTCCCCTTTTCCCTTTCCCCCTTTCCCCTCCCCTCCCTAAATCCAGTGCCAAGTGGTTTTCCTGCACGGCAGACTGGGAATCCTGGAATCCTGCAATGGTTTGGGCTGGAAGGGACCTCAAAGATCATTTAATTACAGCTAAATCAATGCACTTAAGCATCAATTAAGTAGGAAAATCCAGGTTTTCTTTCCACGGGGGAATTTCCCTCTGGTGCCACTTGCAGAYTGAGCAGCCAGACCCACCAAAATCCCCCTCTGGAATCACTGAAGATCCTCTCTGGACACCAGGTTATTTTTCATGACCTGAAAAAAGCYTTTTCTTTATAATACAAATATATATAAATAATATATCACTTTATATATATATAAACTACTTTTATATATATATGTATATATATAAACTATACATATATGAAGTATATATATATATGAACTATATATATAAACTATATATATATATATATATAATTTTTAAATAATATATATATAATATCAATTCCAACCCCAAGCTGATTTTTCTGYTGACTCCAGGAGCTGAAACCTGGATGAAAACCACTCCAGGATGGGAAAAGCTCTGCAGAAATCAGAAATGAGGCTCAGCAGCAGCAGCAGGCTCRCCCTGAAAACTCAATCTTCCCCAGATCAGGGCAAGGAAGGAGCCAGCAGCTCTGAAGGAGCTCACCAAAGTGCTCTCATTTATTCTTATTACCARGCCTTGCATGCCAGCTTCCCTGGAAAGCTCTTCTGGAAAAATATCCAGAAGGAAATTAGATTAAAAAAAAGAAAAAAAAATCAATCAGAGCCTCCCTCTCTCCCAGCAATTCACAAATCAGCTGGGGCAGAGCCAGATCATTTCTGGCTGGGCTTTTATGAGTGAGGGGCTGGGTTTGTTCCTCATTTCCCAGGTGGRATTCACTCTGGAGAATTCCTGGAGCTCAGGCTTGGTGCTGGCCCATGGCACGAGGGATTTCCCCCTCAGAGCTGCCTCTCCCTCAGTTTTGGGCTGTTCCACTGGATATTTCCTCTGAGTTTTGGGCTGTTCTACTGGATATTTCCCTCTGTTTTGGGGTGTTCCACTGGATATTTCCCGAGTTTTCGGGTGTTCCACTGGATATTTCCTCTCCCTCAGTTTTGGGGTGTTCCACTGCATATTTCCCTCAGTTTTGGGCTGTTCCACTGGATATTTCCTCTCCCTTAGTTTTGGGCTGTTCCACTGGATATTTCCTCTCCCTCAGTTTTGGGCGGTTCCATTGGATATTTCCTCTCCCTCAGTTTTGGGCTGTTCCACTGGATATTTCCCTCAGTTTTGGGGTGTTCCACTGGATATTTCCCCCTTTCCAATCACCCCTCAGCCCAGGCTGGCTCCATCCCTGTTCCAGCAGCTCCAGAGGACTCCCAGCAAAGTTAATTTGGCTTTTCCATGAATATTTTAGCCCAAAGGCTTCAGCTGGAGCAGAGCAGAGCCTCTGCTCAGGCCTTGGATTGGGGGCCATGCTCAGGAATGCTGCAATTGCCATAAAACTCCTTTTTCTTTAACAGACCTTCCCTAATTTGGCCCCTCCATGCTCAGACATTCCCAGGAATATTCCCAGAAAATCTGGCCCAGCAGAAGCAGGAATGTCACAGCATTCCCTGTGGAACAAGCAGCAGAATGTGATTTTTTAATTATTTTTTTCCCCTGAGAATATTCTCAGGGCAGGTTCATTTTCCCTGTGAGTCCTGTCAGGAYGAGCAGGGACGAGTGGCAATAACAGGGATCAGAATTCCAGAGCCATTATCCCAGGGGTTATTATTATTTATTATTATTTATTTRTTATTCCCTGCTGGAATGGCACCTGGGGGTGCTCCCCTGTGCCCCAGACCCATCCCCAGCCGTGGGCAGAGCTYTGGGATCAGCTCAGGCTCTTCCTCCTCCCCCCGTTTTGGGGCTGCTAAATATTCCCCAGTGATTTTCCTGCCTGGCTGATGCCATTTTTATAAATAGGCTGCTCATGCATTTATTATCTCTCCTTTGGAGGCACGGTGTGACACAGAGCTGTCTGTTCCCAGCTCGGAATGCTTCTCCAAATTCCCAATAAATCAGGAATTGCTGCAGCACCGTTTGAGCTCCTTGTCAGAAGGGGGTGAAGGATGAGAAACCCACATTTAGAAAGAACTTCCAGATCTCCCTGTCCCAAACACCTCCAGAGCAGGGATGGGACTCAGAGAACTGGCAGGGATGGAAAAAGAGCTGGGATGGGCACTCCTGGTGGAAAAGGAGTTGGGATTATGGAGAAGGAGCTGAGATGATGGAGAAGGAACTGGGATGATGGAAAAGGAGCTGGGATGATGGAAAAGCAACTGGGATGATGGAGAAGGAACTGGGATGATGGAAAAGGAGCTGGGATGATGGAAAAGCAACTGGGATGATGGAGAAGGAGCTGGGATTATGGAAAAGGAGCTGGGATGTGCCCTCCTGGTGGAAAAGGAGCTGGGATGATGGAAAAGGAGCTGGGATGATGGAAAAGGAGCTGGGATTATGGAAAAGGAGCTGGGATGATGGAAAAGGAGCTGGGATTATGGAAAAGGAACTGGGATGATGGAGAAGGAACTGGGATGGCCCTCCTGATGGAGCAGGAACTGGGATGGGCCCTCATGATGGGAAAAGGAATTGGGATGAGCCCTCCTGGTGGAAAAGGAGTTGGGATTATGGAAAAGGAACTGGGATATGGCCTCCTGATGGAAAAGGAGCTGGGATTATGGAAAAGGAGCTGGGATTATGGAAAAGGAGCTGGGATGTGCCCTCCTGGTGGAAAAGGAGCTGGGATGATGGAAAAGGAGCTGGGATGATGGAAGAGGAGCTGGGATGTGCCCTCCTCGCTCCACCCTCTCCCACCAGGGATGCTCCAGGTCCCTGCCCGGCTCCAGGGAGAAGGGAGGGCAGGCAGCTCCGTGTGCTCTCCCCGCTGCAGCGCCGTTTCCAGGAAAATTTGCCCTTTCACAGCTGCTTCAGTGAAAATGTCAGCGAATGCCAAACGCCCGGAGCCACAAACGCCGGGCGCAGGAGAGGCTCCATAAATCAGGCAGCAGTTAGTGGGAAAAAATCAGGTTCCAAGGAGCAAAGCAGTGGGATACGGGGTTGGGTTTTGTTTTTGGGGGGTTTCCCCCCTCCTCCGAGGCAGGGCAGCAGCGTTTGAGTTCATTATGCGGCGCAGCRGTGCAGGAATCCACGCCATTGTCAGAGCGCGGCTGTGTTTTGCGGGTCGGGGCGGTGAGTGTGGCTGCGGGTGGGAACAAAGGCGCCCCGCCATCCCCTCGGCCTGCCCACAAAGGCGGGGGGCTGGTGGCCCAGCCGGGAGCCGGGCGGGCACAGCTGTGACCAATCCAACACAGCTCCCCTCAATATGGAGTGACCCCGGCGCTTTCTGCAACCTGCTCCGGGCTCATCCCCGAGCGCTCGCACAAAAGCCGGGAACAAACAAAACCTTTGTCAGCACTTCCAAGGCTTTCCCTCCGAGGGAAAAAAAAAATCTTAAATATTTCATTAGGCTCTTCTCGCGCCTTTCTATTTCCTTTTTTTTTCTTTCTTTCTTTTTTTTTTTTTTTTTACCTGCTCTGGGTTTTAAAAAAAAATTTAAAAAAAGCCAAAGTGGACATGAAAACAAATTGGACATGAAAACAAAGTGGACATGAAAACTCTGGGTGAACAAATGATTAAAGGAGAGGTTTAAAGGAAGGGAAGGGATGGGTTTGGAGGTGAGGGAAGCTCCTCGTGCTGCTGTCCTGAGTGGAATTACAAAGGGAAAAATAAACTCCCCCAGGTGGAATAGTTTTTAAATGAAACTAAACTGAACTTTAAATGAGWTTTGGAATAGTTTTTTTGTTTATTTAGGCAGACCAGCACYGAGAGGCTGCAGCCAGAGGGGCTGGGGAGGTTTGGAAAAGGCTCTTGGGTACCTGGTGGTCGCATTCCAGCCCTTGGATGGTGGGAGATCCTGAGGGAGGTCATGGAACCATGGAATGGTTGGGTTGGAAGGGACTTCAAAGTCAGCTCATTCCAGCCCTGCTGTGGGCAGGGACATTCCAGCRTCCCAGGCTGGCCTTGRGCACTTCCAGGGATGTGGAATCACCTGTGCCAGGGCCCCACCACCCTSCCAGGGAAGGATTTATTCCTGATTCCCATCCAAACCTCCTCTGCAGCCAAACATGTGAAGGCTGCAGGAAGAGGAGGTGGGGAAGGAAAAGCCAGAAGTCCCATCCCATCCCACTGATCCCATCCCATCCCATCCCATCCCGCTGATCCCATCCCACTGATCTCATCCCATCCCACTGATCCCATCCCATCCCATTGATCCCATCCCATCCCATTGATCCCATCCCACTGATCCCATCCCACTGATCCCATCCCATCCCACTGATCCCATCCCATCCCACTGATCCCATCCCATCAAATCCCACTGATCCCATCCCACTGATCCCATCCCATCCCGCTGATCCCATCCCATCAAATCCCACTGATCCTATCCTACTCCATCCCACTGATCCCATCCCACTGATCCCATCCCATTGATCCCATCCCACCCCATCCCATCCCCCTGATCCCATCCCATCCAACTGACCCCACCCCACCCCATCCCATCCCATCCCAAATCTCCCAATGACCTTTCCCAGGCTGGGAGGGCTCCCTTTGCTCCCCAGGCTCTCCCTCCACCCCTGAGGTCACAAACATTACAAACATGAAACACTTTTAATAACTCTGCCCTGCCACAGAGTCCATTCTGCTCCACTAAAGGACTCTGACAGCACTTTCCCCCCTTTTTTCCCCYTTTTTCCCCTTTTTCCCTGCCCCRAYTCCAGGAGCTCCAGAGGGGAAGGAGCCAGGCACAATGGCCTCACTCCTCTTTTGTTTCAGCCTTGATTTACCCCCCCCCTTTTAAGGACCCTCCTGAATAATTCAGTGTTATCACTCAGGATGATGCTGGATTATTACAAGGCTTCCTTCCCTCCCGTCCTCCCCCTCCTCCTCCTCTTCCTCCTCCTCCTCCTTCCCCCCCTCCCTTCCCATAACCTTTAAATTCTTTTCACACGTGAATGGGTTCAAAGGAAGTCGTGGAAGGCAAACACACAACGAGGAGGTTGCTGCTCTGCCCCTCTGCTGTCAGCTTGATAAATATAATGTGTCACCAATTAAAAACCCATTGCCATTCTGCTGCTGCAGCCCGGCCTCGTTAGGGCCCTCCTCCCGGGGTGGCTCCCAGGAGCTGCTGCTATCATTGTTGATAACAGAGGAGCTGCTTTTTCCCATCCTGGGCCATTTCAGGCCTCCACATTGGCATGTAAATAAGTTATTCACCCGGCATCACTTGCTGATAGAAAAATGACCATGAAACTCTTTGATTTTGGGTTTGCTCTTGTCACCGGCGCACAATGAAATCAAGAGTTGCAGTTTTCTGGCTGGGGCTTGTGGAGGGCTTTTATTATTTTTTTCCCTCCTTTTTTTTTTTGCCTTTTCTCTTTCCCAACTCTCCCCTTGCAGCATTTGTATGGAAATGGTGCCATCCCACGAATTAATGCCGGGGTTGACCTGCGAGGTGTCCCCACTCCAACAGAGCAGATCCTTGTTTATTTTTGCCCTCCCCAGGAACATTCAAAAACAATGTGGGTCACGCAGGAAAAGCTGTTGGCTTTTCCCCCTCATTTTTTTTTTTTGGGCTCTCAACGCCTTTGGAGAGGAGAAAGGCACCCCTGGACTCTTCCCCACGGGGAATCTGGGACAGTCCCACAGCTCTGCCTTGCCCCAGGGTGCAGCCAGGGAAATTTTCCCTGGAATATTGATGCATTCCTTCAGCCTCTCTGCCTCTCTCCAGCTGCTTTTCCCGGAGGGATTTGCATTCCCCTCGGCAGCTCCCAAACCATTCCTGTTTTCCCCTTATTCTGCCTCAATTTCGGGGTGCTGGGCACCTTTCCCAGGGGTCAGAGCTCACCCACAGCCTCTGGGAACTTCATTCCCTGGCACAAAAACCCCTGGGAGCTTGGTCCTGCCACTGCTGGGTCCCAACCAGGTGAAGGGGATTTATTCTGGGGCAAAGAGCTGTTGGGAATTAATTGGGAAAATCCAGGGAATCTTTTGGGTGAAACGTGGGGATCTGCTGTGGTCAGAGCTCCTCATTTCCARTTTAAGATCTGCAGTGCTTTAAGATCTCCACACCACCCTGAGCTGGGGCATTTCCAGACAGAAACCACCACCAACAACAACCTCTGAGGCTTTTTTTTCTTTTTTTTTTGCCTCTGTTTTGTGTTGCTTGGGCTTTTTTGTTGKTTTTTTTTTAACTTCAGCAGAGCTTTTGGGGAGGGATGGGAGAATCTTTCATTCAGGGGAGCTGGGCCCGGCGGTTTGAGTGATAAAGATGCTTCTGTGCAGCGTTTGAAGTGGAAATTCATGCAGATTCGGAGCCTGGATGCTCCCAGCAACGTTCTGGGAAGCTTTGCTTGTTAGATCCGTGTAATAAAAGTTCCTCCCTCCCAGCCCAGCCCAGCTCATCCCCGGCCTCTCTCCGGGCACAGTCTGGAATCTCTGCAGCTCCCCCTCGCCTGCCAAGCACCACCTGCAACAGGGGGAGTTCCCTGGAGCTGGGAGACAAAAGGATTTGCAATCAAAGCCTCGGAACAGGGGGGGAAAAAGGAAGGAAAAAAGGCATCAAAAAGTTTYTCCACGTTCTGGGCTGGCTGGGAAAGAACTGTGGGGTTTTCTTGCCTCATTTACAGGCTATGGGAATGGGGATGTCTCCCAAATTCCCTTATCTCCCTTTTTGGTGGGAAGAGGATGATGGAATTTAATCCTGTGGGACACAAATTTGCCTTTCTGGGCAGTGTTGTCATTGCTTGGCTTCCAAGAGAAACGTTTTGATTTTGGTGTGGAAAAGTCAGGATTAAACTCGGTGGGTGAAGCAGAGGGAAGAGAACAAATTGGAATTCTTACCTTGGATTCCCAATCTCATTCCTCTTTTTGAACCGAATGGATTTTGAGGGAGTTGAGAGGTAAAAAATTCCACAGCAGAAGTCTGTGAGTGAATCAGGGCTTTGGAATGAGATGATCTTTGAGGRCCCTTCCAACMCCAAACCTGGGATTCCAACCCCAAACTCTGGGGTTCTATAAAGAGAATTTCATTTTTCAGAAGTCCTGAAAGAGAGGGGGGAGAAACCCGTGGCCTTGTGGGGGAAACGAGAGGGGAGATGTGGGGTGAGAAAATCCATCTGGGGAGGGGTGGGAAGGGCAGGACAAGAGTTTTGCTCTCCAAGGAAATCCTTCCCCAGCAGGTTTTGGGCCAGCAGGAACAGGGGAGGAAAGAGAACTTGAGGCATTCAGGAAAACGCTGGAAATGCCTTAAAAATTACAATTACAATTAAATTGCAATTCTTGTGCCACCTGAAAAGCCTTTCTGAGCTTTGTACCCCACTCAGGACCACGGGATGACTTTTCCCTTCCTCCTCCTGAAATTATTCCCTCCACCTTTGGTTTGCCACCCCCAAACCCAGGCCGGAGCCCCGATTTTCTGCCACTCCCACTGCTCCTGCTGCTGCCTCGTTATTCTTTAACTTGGCCAGGCCCCGTTTCCCTGCAGAGCCCCGGGGCAGGAGCCGGGAATGTTTATCCCGGGAATGTTTATCCGCTGTCCCAGCCCCGGGGTCACCCCGGGGATTGTCACCCGAGCCCCCCTGCCCTCCTTAGGGATGCACCGGGCTGTCAGTAACGAGGCCACGAGGTTTATTCTCCCCATCTCAAAAGATAATCTGGGAATAATTGGGACTTAAGGAACTGGTGGGAATCTGATTTTTTGGCGGCGCTGCCATTCAGGAAACAGATGGACATCTTATTTCGCCCTAATTTGATGGGCTTGCTTGACAAAATGGCAGAGGTTGCACTTTGCTACAATAATCAGCTGCCACTCAGACTTTGTAAGGGGCTTGTGGAGGTTTCTTCTTAATTAGAGCGTGGCTCCCTATCGGGGAGGAGGTGATTCCCAGCAGCTTCCCTGCCTCTGGAGCCTGGAAAAGAGAGGGGAAAACCGAGGGGGTTTTCGGGTTTGTGTCASATTTGGGGGGTTTTTAAAAGTCTGGTTTGGAAAGTGGAGCTTGGGAGGGAGCTCATTGTGCGGGATAATGAATTCATGGATTTGCTCCCTCTGCCCCGGGGCAGCTTTCCCTGGGCTGGGGGGCACCTTGGGAAGCTTTGGAAAGCCTCGGGATTATTCCCGGGTTTGCAAACCCCACTTTTCACTTGCAAAATCTTCCCAGTGCTGCCGTTTAACCCCTGACCTCCGGKGCTGCTTCCCATCCCGCTCCAAAGGGATCCTCTGGGATCCCAGCTCCTCTCAGGCTGCTTTCCTCGCYGTTCCCTCGGCAGCTGAAAACCCACTGSGAGCTTTGTTAATGAGGCAGATATAATTACCCCCACCCCAGGGAAGTGCTGGAGTCACCATTCCCGGAAAAGCTCAAGGATTTTGGTGGCACTGGGAGAAACGGTTTGGTGGGAATGCTGGGGGTGTTSGCTCCAMGGTTGGATTTCAGGATCTCAGAGTTTTTGCCAAACTTTTCCCAGAAGTCTGGGACTTTGTCCCAGACTTAATGACTCTGTGATTCTGTGTTCAAGCCCCTCAATCAGGTGCTGATGGATTAAAGAGCTGCCACCAAACCCAGACACATTTGATGTCCTTTTTGCTTTCCTCATTCCTGTCCCCTTGGAGACTCCATTTTTTACCTTTTCCCAGCAATTTCTGTGGGGAAAGCTGAAGTTATTGGGCAACCCAGGGACTCCAGACYGGGAGAGGRTCCAGCCCCAACCTGCYCCGTTCTGCACACRAGGAATAAAGGGAATTCCAGGGGGATCTGTGGAATGGGGGGTGCAGGATGCACAGACTTCCCCCAGGGGCTCATCTGGCACTCTTGGCTGTGCTGTTGGACATCCATCAATCCTTGGATATCCATCAGTCCCTGGATGTCCATCAACCCCTGGSTGTCACTAACTCCGCATTTCTTGGTGTTTGGGAGCAGTGAAAAAAGAACCCACTGAGCCCTTTTGGGTTGGAAAGGGACTTGAAGGTCATCCAGTGCCACCCATCCCATGGGTCCCACTGTCCCAGGTTGCTCCATCCAACCTTGGCTTGGACAATTCCAGGGATGGGGAATCCACAACTTCTTTGTCCCTCTGGTTGTGGCAGCCCCTCTGTCCCTGGTTGTGGCATCACCCTGAACCTCTCAACCACTTCTTCCCCTAAAAACCATCCAGAGGAGCAAACCCTCCTTCTCCATGAAGATCCTCACTAAAAACCACTTTCTCCTTGCTGCCCATCAGCTCGGGGATGTTTTTTCTCTTTGCAAACCTCCAGGGTGACCTTCGCACTCCTCCAGGCTGCAGAGGAGCCAAAGTTTACAGCAAGGTCATTCCAGCTGCTCCAGACACAGCCCAGGCCGTGGAAGGGATCCCAGGAAACTCCTCAGGGATTCCAGAGCCCTCCACCCACCTCGGAGCGTCCCCTCTTGATTTATTCTCCCMGCAGATGAGGTGGTTGCAAGGATTTCAAGAAGCCCATCTAATGGAGTGCTGGAAATGATAAATCAGTGGGGCTTTGTAAAGGTTATTACTTTAAACAAAGAGGGGCTTGAATGGAGCCAATTAAACGGCACCTGAATTGATAAACAAACTGCTTATTGTCGGGGGCTATTCTGCAGCTCTGGGGGTCCCCCCTCGCTGGAGGCCTGGGGATAAATTTACATGTGATTGGAGTTTAATGGGCCGCAACAGGCCTCCCATCCCATCGCCATGGCAACCGGCCCTTTCTCCAGCTTTTAAACAGTCTGCACTGGCCTTTTATGATTGTCTGCTGCTGGCAGCCCGACGGGGTGGGCCTGCCTTGTAGCAATTTGTTTCTGTCCCCGGGCACGGCCCGGCCAGGCCATGAATATATCTGGGGGGACACGGCGACAAAGGGCCGGGCCGAGGGGGCTCCATGGAGACCCTGGCACTGGAATGGTGACATATGGTCCGTGCTGACCCCGGGCAGCCCCACAATGAGCAGCCCTCAGCTCCTTTTTGGTCCCCGGCCCGCTCAGGCCGGGCCTATTCACGGCTAGGCCAAGGCGGCGGGGCCTAGGCCGCTCCCCCCGCGTGTTTGGGGGCTTTGCTCCCGCTGAAATCTCRGCACTAAAGGGAGAATGGGAGAGGGGAGGAAGGAGATAAAGGCAGGAAGAAAAGGCTCTCCATGTCCCAGAGATGTTTGCTTTCCACTTGATTGGAAGCTGAATGGGCGCGGGTCGCAGCGGGGAGAGCTCCTGGGGTTGGAGTSCCAGAGCGGTTTGGGGTCAAAGGGACCTGAAATCCCAAGCAGTGCCATGGGCAGGGACRCCTTCCACCATCCCAGGGTGCTCCAAGCCACCCTTGGACACTTCCAGGGATGGGGCAGCCATGGCTTCTCTGAGAATTCCATCCCAGCCCCTCATCACCCTCACGGGAGKGATTTATTCCCAATATTCCATCTAATCCTTCCCTCTGGCAGTGATTTTTCATGGAGCAATGGAATAAAGCCTCAGGGATGCTGATTTTATCAGAATATTGGCATTTTTCACCCTCCCTGTGTCCTGCCCCTCCATCCCTTATCCCCAGTCCCTCTCCAGCTCTCCTGGAGCCCCTTTGGGCACTGGAAGGGGCTCTGAGCTCTCCTTTTCTTCKCCAGGTGAACATTCCCAACTTTTGAAGGGGGCTCAGGGTCCCCCTGGCCCTAGCTCCTGCATGGATCCCCCCTGGATCCCCCCCTAGATCCCCCCTGGATCCCACCTCAATCTCACCTGGATCCCACCTGGATCCCACCTCAATCTCACCTGGATCCCACCTGGATCCCCCTGGATCCCCCCTGGATCCCCCCTGGTACCACAGCCAGCACTGAACACATCCCACAGGTACAAGGGACTGCAGGATATCCACCCCACCCCCAAATCCCATTTTTTTCAGGTGACTCAGGTGTCAGAGCAGCTGGGTTKGTCCCTCCCTGACCACAGCAGGCACCTCGTGACTGTAAAAGCTGATTTCTGGTAAAGGCCCCACCTGCCAGCTCTGCTCAGTGACCCCACAAACCAACAGGATTTGCATGTGGACACCTAATCCTGGGCTGTTCTTCCTCCAAGTCTGAGGGAGAGCCCTGGGCTKGGATCTCTGGTGAATTAATCTGGGAGCCAGACTCAGAAAAGTCAGCAGAAAGAAGCTGCCACACCTGTGCTGTGCATGGAGAAAAAACTGGGCAAGAAAAKAATCTTTTAAAATCAGAAATTTCCCCCCAAAAAAAAGCTTCCTTAAGCAGGGAAAATGAAAAATCCCCTCAATAATTGATGTACCAAACTTTGCAATGCTCACAAAAATGTGGATTTTGTGCCTGGAGAGGAGAATTTCTCCCAAAGGTGGCTGAGCTGGGATGCTGGGGGTGCTGTCAGAGCTCAGCTCCTCCTCGCTGCCCTCCCCAGCCCTGGAGCTGGTGTGAAGGGCCTGGGATCAGCTGCATTCCCCCTTTCATCTCAGGTGTGACTTGGTGTCCAGCTGCACCACCAGGGCCCCGTTATCCCCTTATTTCCTGGCAGTTTGGTGGTTCAGGCACAAATTCCAGGGTTTCCTCCCTGTCCCAAGGTGTTGTGGCACTTGGACAGGGAATTCCTGCAGCCAGGACTGGGAGAGCAAAGACTCCAGGGTCCCTCTTGTCTCAAATGTCAGAGTTCCTCTTGTCTCAAAATTCCAGGGTCCCTCTTGTCTCAAAATCCAGGGTTCCCTCTTGTCTTGTGGCACTTGGACAGGGAATTCCTGCAGCCAGGACTGGGAAAACATAAAATCCAGGAGTCCTTYTTGCCTCAGGAGTGTCACAGCACTTGGAGAGGGAATTTTTGTAATGAAGGCTGGGAGAGCAAAAATTCCAGAATTCCTTCCAGTCTTGAAGTGTTGCAGGATTCAGAGAGGGAGTTCCTGTAGCCAGGAGTGTGACAGAGCCATCACAGAGGCTGCTCTCCAGGAGATCTCTTCCAAATCTCCCTGGGACACAGAAATTCCATCATTTTCTCTGCCCTGATTCCTGCAGGTGCCTGAGGTGCAGGTAAMTGCCTTTGCAGCAGGRTCTTWAAAATGATGGCAATTAAACYAGTGAAATCCCCTTTGTGTGGGGAAAAAAGCTTTATTTTCATTAATATTTTATTAATATTTTATTAACATTTTATTAATATTTTCAATAATATTTTCAATAATATTTCCATTAATATTTTCATTAATACATCTCAGAGTTGTTCTCAGCTGGAGATTTAACGCCTGAGTTTGAAATCTCCCAGCTTCTCCCAGGAAAAACCAGCTCTTCTCTTTGGAATTCTGAAATCCTTTTTTTGGGACATTGCACCCACTGAAATTCTTTATTTGGGGTATTTATCAGCCCGTTTTGATGTGGCTTGGGGTTTTTAAAATCAGTTTTTGAAGGAATCTTATCCTGGATCCRTGCAGGGCAAGGAGGCAGCAAAGCTCCCCCCAGGACACCAAAATTCCCTCTCCTTCCCTCGCCATTTGCTTGGGAGGGATTTTCCTGCCAAGTTTATGGCCAGGCCTTGCATTTGAAAGGAAAATTGCCCTTCTTGAGCTGGTGAGAGCAGGGGAAGAAACAACACGAAGCAAAAGGGGAGGTGAAAACCCGGCCAGAGGCTTCCAGCTGCAGGAGGAGCCCGCGGCGTGTCCCGGATTTTCCCATCCCAGGCCGGAATTCCGGCGGGTTTGGCTTTCTAAACAGGATCTGGGCCAWGCAGGACATCCCCGGGCCTGAGCAGGGGGGTTTCATCAGCAGGGAGGAGAAAAGGAAGGTGCTGAGGCTGAGGATGGAGGGSAGGAAGTGACGCCAATCCCGCCTCACATCCCCACATTCCCCTCAAGTTTGGGGGGCCCCGGCCTCCCGTTCTTTGTTAATTATCCCMACATCCCTCCTGCTCCTCAGCATCAGGGCAGGCTGGGCTTGTGGAGGGAGAAAACCCAGCCCAGCTTTTCCTTGGGATTGCTGTGAGAGGGGGGTTTTCCACTGGAAATCTGGGAATTTGCACCAGGAGGAAAAGGCCACCATAAGGAACTCCTTCACCAGSGAAGCCTCACCCACAAAGCCAAAGCAGAAGGCTGAGAATGTTTTTGATTGGGATGAAAGCAATAGAAATAACCCCAAAGAAAGGAGGAAATCCTGGTTTATGGCGTCCATTTGGTCCTTAATGGGATCATTCCCGYGTTTCCCGCAGCCTTTAACATTTGGGCCGGCCATAAAGGGCCCTTTCCTCCTCTCTGCCCTCCTTCCCTCCCCAGATGGCTGCTCCAGCCTCCCACGCCACCCGAGCCCTTGGAAAATCCTTTCCCAAAGCTGCTGCCTGCTGCTCTCTCCCTATCCCAAAGCTCTCTGCTCCAAACTGTCAGATGAAGCTTTTTGGGACTTAGAGATGAGAGGTGTTTTAAAAACTTTTATTCTATTTTCAGTGTTACATGAAGGGTGAGACAATACAGATGTTGTAATTCATGCTGTTACAATCAGAAGCCGAATATTTTTTATTTTTTATTCTACAAATTCATTTCCCACACAAAATATTTTTTATTCACCCTGCAGRATAATCAGTGTCTCCCATAAAAACGTTTCCAGGCTCCCAGAGAATTCCATGTGTGTGCCACAGGAAAAAAACAGCTCCAGCCCTGTAAACACAGCCACTTCCTGCCCTGCTCCCAGCACACAGCAACGCTGACCCAAATTTACCCCCTYTCCTCCAGAAATCCTCCTTGCTTTCACACATTTGCAGCCAGGTGGAAACGCCAGCTGCTCTCTGCAGGGCTGGGCTGTTCCAGGACATTCCCAGCCTGTCCTGCTGGGGAATTTCAGTGGCTCTGGAGAGGCAGAGTCAGTCCTGTCCCACACCTGGGACTCCACGTGTCTGGCACCAGCAGGAGCTGGCAGCASAGCTCTGCAGCCTCTGCAATGTCACAGGGGAAAAAATGAGAAGGAATCGCTGCTTAAAATGGGGGAAATCTGATTTTTTTTTTTAAACATACAGAGTGGCTGCAAATTAATTTCTGGGAGTCCTGGCTTTTCTTTCCCTGGAATGCATTAAACCCTCAAAGGCAGAGGGAAGGGCTCCTGTTAAATAACCCCAGGGTCTGGCAGTGTGTGAGGGAATTGTCACCTCTGTCCCCTCTCCCTGGCACTGCAGGGTCCCTGAGTGCCACCCCCACACSTGGCCAGGTGTGGGCCCAGGGCTGGGTTCAGGGCAGGGAGTTTTGGGGACAGCTCTGGGGTCAGTGTGGCACAGCTGGAGGAGCAGGGACAGTGGCAGCCCTGGGGACAGGGCAGGGACAGTGCCAGCCCTGGGGACAGGGCAGAGAGTTTTGGGGACAGCTGTGGGGTCAGTGTGGCACAGCTGGAGGAGCAGGGACAGTGCCAGCCCTGGGGACAGGGCAGGGCCTGCTGTCCCAGCCACACAGGAGCTCTTTCAGCCCAGAGCTGCTGCCAGGGATTTCCCAGGACGCAGACTCCCCGAGGGCTGGGACACACGTGCCACGCTGTGCCACCGCTGGTGGCTTTGGGGATTTGGGGTCAGCCCTGAGCTCTGGGATGGGCATTTGTGCAGGACAGACCCAGCAAATCCCTGCCCTGAGACACCCAGCTGTGCTCTGGGGGCTCAGCCTGTGTTTGTGGGGAATACATCAGCTTGAAATGCAATTTAAAAGGTAATTTAAAGTCTAATTTAAAGCATAATTTAAAGCATAATTTAAAGCATAATTTCCCCCCTTTTCTGACAAAGAAATGGAGCCAGTGCTGAGTTCTGGGCACTCCCCAAGCCCCCTCCTTCCTCCTCTGCTTTCCCTTCCCATCCCGGGAATGGTGCAGGGCACAAACCTGGGAAATGYGGGGCCAGGGTGCCCTGTGAGCCCCTGTGAGCCCGAAGGGCACCGGGGCTGGCAGGGAGCGGGGGCTGGCTGCACACGGGCGGCACACGCCCGGCGGGGCGGCAGCAGCCGGTAATGATGGCTCGGTTCCCGTAATCAGCGAGCAAATAACGCGGCCACGCCCGGCAGAGACCGGCCCGGCCAGCCCGGCAGGTCCGGGCGGGGGCAGGAGGGGCACGGGGAGGCTGCTGGCCATGGGAACCTCGGGCTGGGATGGG
>NDFG01000004.1:315365-327076 GCA_002167245.1 Sporophila hypoxantha | reverse complement strand
GTGTGTTCCAGAAAAAACCAGCTCTTCTCTTTTGGAATTCTGAAGATCTTTTTTTTGGGGACATTGCACCACTGAAATTCTTTATTTGGGTATTTATCAGCCGTTTGGATGTGCTTGGGTTTTAAAATCAGTTTTTGAAGGAATCTTATCTGGATCCGTAGCAGGCAAGGAGCAGCAAAAGCTCCCCCAGGACAACCAAAATTTCCCTCCATATCCCTCGCCATTTGGCTTGGGTAAGGGATTTTCGCCCCCCGCATGCCAAGTTTATGGCCAGGCCTTGCATTTGAAAGGAAAATTTGCCCCTTCTTGAGCTGGTGAGAGCAGGGGAAGAAACAACACGAAGCAAAAGGGAGTGGAAAACCGGCCAGAGGCTTCCAGCCTGCGAGGAGGAGCCCGCGGCGTGTTCCCGGAATTTTGCCCATCCCAGGCCGAATTCCGGGCGGTTGCTTTCTAACAGGATCTGGGCCAAGCAGGACTCCCCGGGCCTGAGCAGGGGGTTCATCAGCGGAGGAGAAAAGGAAGGGGCTTGGGCTGAGGATGGAGGGGAGGAAAGTGACGCCAATCCCCGCTCACATCCCCACAATTCCCCTCCAAGTTTGGGGGGCCCTGGCCTCCCGTTCTGTTGATAATTAATCCCCAACATCCCTCCTTGCTCCTCAGCATCAGGGCGGGCTGGGCTTGTGGAGGAGAAAACCCAGCCCAGCTTTTCCTTGGATTGCTTGTGAGAGGGGGGTTTTTCCACTGGAAATCTGGGAATTTGCACCAGGAGGAAAAGCCACCATAAGGAACTCCTTCACCAGGGAAGCCTCACCCACCAAAGCCAAGCAGAAGGCCTCGAGAATTGTTTTGATTGGGATGAAAGCAATAGAGAATAACCCCAAAGAAAAGAGAAATCCTGTCTATGCGTCCATTGCGTCCTTAATGTATCTTCCGTGTTTCCCGCAGCCTTTAACATTGGGCGCATAAAGCCCTTTCCTCCTCTCTGCCCTCCTTCCAGCTCCCCAGATGGCTGCTCCAGCCTCCCACGCGCACCGAGCCCCGTGGAAAATCTTTCCCAAAGCTGCTGCCTGCTGCTCCTCTCCCTATCCCAAGCTCTCTGCTACCAAACTGTCAGATGAAGCTTTTTTGGGACTTAGAGATGAGAGGTGTTTTTAAAAAACTTTTATTCTATTTTCAGTGTTACATGAAGGTGAGACAATACAATGTTGTAATTCATGCTGTTACCAATCAGAAGCCGAATATTTTTATTTTTTATTCTACAAATCATTTCCCACACAAAATATTTTTTATTCACCCTGCAGGCATAATCAGTGTCTCCCATAAAAACGTTTCCAGGCTCCAGAGAATTCCATGTGTGTGCCACAGGAAAAAAACAGCTCCAGCCTGTAAACACAGCCATTCCTGCCCTGCTCCAGCACACAGCACGGCTGACCCAAATTTACCCCCTCTCTCCAGAATCCTCCTTGCTTTTCACACCAATTTGCGGCCAGGTGAAACCCAGCTTGGCCTCGTCAGCGGTGGGCTGCTCCAGGGACAGTCCCAGCCTGTCCTGCTGGGAATTTCAGTGGCTCTGAGAGCAGAGTCAGTCCTGTCCCACACCTGGGACTCCACGTGTTTGGCACCAGCAGGAAGTGGCAGCACAGCTCTGCAGCCTCTGCCAATGTCCAGGGGAAAAAAATGAAAGGAATCCTGCTTAAAATTGGCGGGAAATCTTGATTTTTTTAAACATTACAGAGTGGCTGCCAATTAATTTCTGGGAGTCCTGGCTTTTCTTCCCTGGAATGCATTAAAACCCGCACAGGTGGAGGGCAGGGCTACTGTTAAATAACCCCAGGTCTAGGCAGTGTGTAAGGTTGTAACCTCTGTCACCGCTCCCTGGCACGCAGGTGCCTGAGGTGCCACCCCCCCACACCTGGCCAGGTGTGGGCCAGGGCTGGGTCATGGCAGGGATTTTGGGGACAGCTCTGGGTCAGTGTGGCACAGCTGGAGAGCAGGACAGTGGCAGCCCTGGCCCCGAACAGGGCAGGGACAGTGCCAGGCCCTGGGACAGGGCAGAGAGTTTTGGGGACAGCTGTGGGTCAGTGTGCACAGCTGGAGACAGGGACAGTGCCAGCGCTGGGAACAGGGCAGGGCCTGCTGGCCCAGCCACACAGGAGCTCTTTTTCAGCCAGAGCTGCTGCCAGGGATTCCCAAGACGCAGAACTCCCCGAGGCGTGGACACACGCTGCCACGCTGTGCCACCGTGGTGCTTTGGGGATTTGGGTCAGCCCTGAGCTCTGGGATGGGGCGTTTGTGCAGGACAAACCACAAATTCCCTGCCTGAGACACCCAGCTGTTGCTCTGGGGGCTCAGCCTGTTTGTGGGGGAATACATCAGCTTGAAATGCCAATTTAAATGTAATTTAAAGTCTAATTGAAAGCATAATTTAAAAAGCATAATTTTAAAGCATAATTTCCCCCTTTTCTTACAAAAGCAATGAGCCAGTGCTGAGTTTGGGCACTCCCAAGCCCCATCCTTCCTCCTCTGCATGTCCCTTCCCATCCGGGACATGGTTGCAGGGCACAACCTGGGAAATTGCGGGCCAGGGTGCCCCCCCCCCCCTGTGAGCCCCGTTGAGCCCGAGGGCACCCGGGGCTGCGGGAAGGGGGGCTGGCTGCACACGCGGCGGGCACACGCCGGCGGGCGGCAGCACCGGTAATGACTGGCTTCGGGTTCCCGTAATCAGCGAGCAAATAACGCCGGCCCACGCCCGGCAAGAGAACCGCGCCCGGCCAGCCCGCAGGTCCGGGTGGGGGCAGGAGGGGCACGGGGAGGCTGCTGGGCCATGGGAAACCTCGGCTGGGATGGGCTGGGATGGGATGGGCTGGCCGGGGTGGAGAGTGGATGGGATGGGATGGGTGGGATGGGATGATGGGATGGGATGGATGGGATGGGATGGAGATGGGATGGATGCGGATGGATGGGATGGGGATGGGATGGTGGGATGGATGGAATGGATGGGATGGGATGGGATGGATGGGATGGGATCGCATGGGCATGGATGGATGGGATGGGATGGGATGGGGATGGATGGGTGGATGGGATGGGATGGATGGGATGGGATGGGATGGGGATGGATGGAGATGGGATGGGATGGGAGCGGATGGGATGGATGGATGATGGGATGGGATGGGTGGGTGGCATGGATGGATGGGATGGCGATGATGGGATGGGGATGGGATGGGATGGGATGAGAGGGATGGGATCATGGGTGGGATGGGAGGGGGATGGATGGATGGATGGGAGGGATTGGGATGCGGATGGGATGGGATGGATGGGAGGGTGGATGGGATGGTGCGGTGGGATGGGATGGGATGGGAATGGGTGGATGGGATGGGATCCACTGGATGATGGATGGGATGGATGGCGGATGGGATGGGGGATGATGGGGATGGGATGGCGATGGATGGGATGGGGGATGGATGGGATGGGATGGGATGGGTGGATGGGATGGGATGGGTGGGATGGATGGGATGGGATGGTGGGATGGGATGGGATGGGGGATGGGAGGATGGGATAGGGATGGGATGGATGCGGATGGGATGGGGCTGATGGGTGGGATGGATGGGATGGGATGGATGGATGGGAATGGGATGGGCATGGGATGGGATGGGGATGCGGATGGGATGGGAGTGTGGCTGGGGATGGGGTACTCGAGGAGCGGACCGACCCGGACAGCACTGGAGGATCCTGGGACAGCACTGGACAGCACTGGGAAAATGCTGGGACACCATGACAGGCCATGGACAGCCATGGCGACAGAACTGGGAGAATCTTTGAACAGCACTGCGACAGCACTGGGAGAGATTCCTGCGACAGAACTGGATACCCCTGGGAATGCTGTCTGGACACCCCGGGACACCTCAGGGAACAGCCCTGGGACCCCTGTTATCTGTTAATTGGGCAGAACTCCCTACAAAAATCTGCCTCCGAGGTATTTTCAGGAGTTCTCTGCTCCCCCCAAGCACGGAGCCCTTCCCGGCAGCCAGGGCAGCTCAGAGGATCTGCAGCAGGACAGGGATTGAGCACTGCCCCTCCTGATCCCTGGCAGGCTTGGGCCCCTCTCGGAAGCCCCAGCCAGCACCCTGGCTGTGTCCTTTTGGATAACAAAGGAGAAGGATTTCTCTGCAGGCAGCATCTCCCCACCAGAAAAACCCCGTCCCTGTCAACCTGCAGAACGCGGAGCCCTGCAGCTGCTCTGACACCGAGCAGGGAGGAAACAACAAGCAGAAATCAACCCCTGGAGGGGAAAAAAAAATAATAATAAAAAAAGCAACGTGTCTGGAAGACAAGTGAAGGCAGGCAGTGATGGGCAGGAGCAGCCCTGCCACTTGCAGAGTCATAGTTTCAGGCACAGGAAACTGAGCAGACAACGGATGAGGCATACCTGGGGAGGCTCAGCTCAGCTCGGGGGCTCTGACAGCTGGGGGGGCAAGTCCTGGGCACAGGGGCTGTGAGCACATCGGGATCCCAGCCCCGGAACAGGGGCTGTGACACATCGTGGTTTTGGATCCACCCGGGAGACGACCAGAACACATCAGGGTTTGTGATCCCAGCCCCAGGGACCGGGGCATGTGAACATCACATCGAGGTTTGGATCCCACCGGGGCACAGGGAACACATCGGGGTTTGTGATCCCAGGGAACGACGAACACACAGGTTTGTTGAATCAGCCCCGGGAGCAGGCGTGAACGAGTTTTGGTAGATCCAGGCAGACTGGGGCCATGAAACACATCAAGGGTTTGGATCCCAGGGGAGGGACCATGAACAACAGAGTTGTGATCAAGATACTCATCAGTTGGCCAGCCAGACGGCCTGAACACAGCAGATTGCCGAGGCTGAAAGCGTTCGGGACCCTGCCCAGGGAGCGAAGCTCTGGGCAGAGGGCTTTGCTCACCTATTCTTGGGGGTTCTTGCCTCAAAATCCAGCCCTGTCAGCACCCTCTGTCCGTGCCGGTGGTCTCTGAGCCAGGTGGATTCCCAGAGTGAGGGTGAATGAAGAAGCCCTGGAAAAATTCCTGAGCCCTTCTGAGCTCAGGAATCCTTTCCCGCAATTTTAAGGTCGTTCCCTTTTTATTTTAGGAGGCCAGAAGAATGAAACCCATTGTGGGAAAGCTGGGAAAGGCAGAGGCAGGTCCTTAGTCCTACTTCCCACAGCCCACAGGACCCCACAGACCCCACAGACCCCACAGACCCCCAGACCCCACAGACCCCACAGGACCCCACAACCCCACAGATCCCACAGACCCCACAGACCCCACAGACCCCACAGACCCCCACAGACCCCACGACCCCACAGACCCCACCGATTCCCACAGACCCCACAACCCCACAGGACCCCACAATCCCAGACCACAGACCCACCAGACCCCACAGACCCACAGACCCACAGACCCCATCCCCACAGACCCCCGACCCAGACCCCACAGACCCCACAGCCACCCCACACGAACACGCCCACAGACCCCCAGACTCCCACAGACCCACAGACCCCACAGATCCCACAGACCACGCCCCACAAGACCATCAGCCCACAGACCCGCACAGACCCACAGATCCCCACAGATCAGATCACATCCACAGACCCCACAGCCAACCCCACGACCAGAGCCCCACAGACCACCCACAGACCTCACAGACACAGATACAGATCCACAGACCCCACAGGACACCCCACAGATCCCACAGACCCCACATGACCCCACGACACAGACACAGACCCACAGAATTCCCAGCCCACAGACCCAGTCCACAGACCCCAACCCCACCCAAGATCCCACAGATACGACCCACAGACCCCACAGATCCCACAGGACCCCACAGACCCCACAGACCCACAGACCCCACAGATCCCACAGATCCCACGACCCACAGACCCACCAGACCCCACAACACCCACAGATCCCAGACCCCACACCCCACCAGCACCCCACCAGACCCCACAGACTCCACAGACCCAACAGACCCCAACAAGAATTCCCAGTGACCCCACAGACCCCACAGACCCCACAGACCCCACACTCCCACAGACCCACAATCCCACAGGTTCCCCAGATCCACAAACCCCCACAGATCCCACAGACCCCACGAATCCCACAAGATCCCAACCACAACCCACATGACCCCAACAGACCACCCCACAGCTCCCACAGACCCCAACAATTCCCACAGGTCCCCAGATCCACAACCCACAGAATCCCACAGACCCCACAGATCCCACAGACCACAGACCCCACCTCTCACAGCTCCATGCGATCCCACAGACCCACAGGCTCCCGGGGTCTGGGATTTCTGTCCCACAGGCCTGGATAAGACTGGAAAAATACCCCAAAATCCATGGAGTCAAACCTTTAACCATGCTCACCGTGAAGCCAGGTCCCCACTGTGCTGCACTCACACATTGTTTTGGACATTTCCCAGCCGATTCCAGCGCACGTTCCCTGACCACAGGAACCTCGGAACGGAGAGGAGCAGAGAGAGGGGAGATCCCGAGTGGGACGTGGAGCATCCAGGCAGGAATTTCCTGATTTTCCCTCCCCACATCTGACCTGGGGCGGGGAGCAGCCCCTGCTCTCCCACGCAGCAGTGGAGCAGGAGGAGCAGGGGTTTAGGCCTGCTGAGTGCTTCTCCAAACCTGGATCTCACACTGCCAGCATTCCCTTATCCCTCAGAGGCACAAGGATTTTTATCTTCATCCAGAAAAAAAGCCCCCCCAAAATGTATAGAAATAATAGATATATATAATATAATATAAATAATATAAATATAATAAAAATAATATAAAATAATAATAAATATATAATATAAAAATATAATATAAATAAATATATAATATAAACATATAAAATAAAAATACTATTAAAATAATTATAATATATATATAAAAATATATATAATAAAAGTATATATAGAAAATTATTAAAAATAAAAAATCCATAAAATCCCAGCTGCCTTAAAATAAACCTCTTTTCCCAGCCTTATGCTAATAATTTACTCTTATTCCAGTTTTACTGGACTCCTTTCAAGGGCTGCCCCCTCGGTAAATGCACATAACTCAGGCCAGGAGGATTTCCTCCCCGCTGTTGACCTTTAATGTGGAAAGCAGAGGTGTCAACGAGCGGCTCAAAGCCCCGTGGTGGCCCCGGAGAGTCCACATCTGGCCTGGATCTCGGCGCTTAACGCGTTTTAACTCTTTTGCCCCGAGCAGCTCCGGATTTCCCTCGGCAGCTCTCGCCGGAAGCCGATCTCTCTCTTTTCCAGGGAGTTTTGTGCTCCCCAAATTGTCCCCCTGGCCACGGAGCTGGGCACAAAGGGCACCAAGGAGCAGGGACACGGCACAGGGGACAGAGGTGCCTGCTCAGATTCCGGGGAGCAGCCAGGCCTGGGCATTGGGAGATGCAGCAGCAGAACCCCCAGGATTTGGGATTTCCACCAGGAAGCCCCAACAGCTCCCACAGCCCGGCCCTGACCATTCCCAGCAGGAATTTCCAGCACGAGGAGCTCTGCCCAAACCCCCCCTGCCTTTCCCAGGGGTTTGAATCCCTTCCCAGGCCYGTCCAGCTGCAGAGGAGCCCTGCTGCCCCTGCAGAGGCTGCAATCCCTGCAGCTGTCACTCAGAGCTGCTGTCAGGCACAGCTGTCACGTCAGGCCGGCATGACTGACAGCCCGCGTTGTTATCTCTGATGTTATCTCTGCATGTGTCATCCCTGCCCGGCCTGGCAGGGCAGCCCTGGGACGCTTCCAGCATCCATCCCTTCATTACCAGCCCCATCCCAGCCCTTCCTGCACATCTGGGAGATGGGATCTGACAGGGCACGGGGTGGGCTTGGCTCCCAGGAGGCCTGGAGGGGCAGCGCATGGAAACCGGGAATTTCCATCCCCTGGAATTGCAGGCAGGATGCAGAGAATGGCAGGAAAATCGCTGCTCCTGCTCAGGATATTCTAGGATTCTGTGGATCTGAGAGCAGGGCTTTGCCAGGGGTTTTAGCAGGGGTGGGAAAGAAGAAAAACAATGGGAAATGAGGAAGAAGAACAATGGGAAATAAGGAAGGAAAGCAATGAGGGAAAAGGAAGAAAAGAAATGAGGAAAAAGGAAGAAAAACAATGGAAAAGGAGGAAGAAAACAATGGGGGAAAAGGAAGAAAAGTAATGGGGAAAAAGGAAGAAAACAATGGAAAAGAAGGAAGAAAAACAATAGGAAAGAAAGAGGAAAAGCAGTGGGGGAAAAAGGAAGAAAAGGAATGCCAAAGAAGGAAGAAAAACAATTCGAAATAAAGAGGAAAAGCAGTGGGAAACAAGGAAGAAAAGCAATGGGAAAGAAAGAAGAAAACAATGGGAAAGAAGGAAGAAAAGAAATGGGAAAGAAAGAAGAAAAGAATGGTAAAGAAGGAACAAAAGCAATGGGAAATAAGGAAGAAAAGCAGTGGGAAAGAGAGAAAAAGCAATGGGAAGGAGGGAAGAAAAGCAATGGGAAAGAAGGAACAAAAGCAATGGGGAGAAAGGAAGAAAATCAATGGGAAGGAAGGAGGAAAATCGATGGGAAACAAGAAGCAGCTCCCTTGGGCTGTGTCTGTGCCTCGTTCCTGCACTGACCTTGTCCCTCAGACTCCCCTGCCAGGGCCTGGGCAGCTCCCCCAGGGCACCTGCAGCCCTGTGAGCAGCCCGGGTCACCTTGGCAGTGCCAGCAGCCCAGCCAGGCTCCCGCAGGGACATTTCACCCTTTCCCACCCCGTGGAGCAGCTCCAGCTCCCCCCTCTGCTGCCCTTTGGTGCCCACTATAAATACCCGGCCCTGGAGGTGTCTGAGCAAGTTTGGAGTTAAATAAAGCACCCCGGGGCCTCTCCCAGCGCTGGGTGCAGCTCTCCCCAAACAAACACAGGGCTTGCCATGCTCAGCACCGGTGGGAAAAGAATTCCCAGCGGGATTATAGTGGGAAAGCTGCTCAAAAAGCAATAGATGCTCAAAAAGCAATCGATGCTCAAAAATCCGTGCTGATTCCTCTGGGTGCCACCGGGAGCTTTGCTCAGCACCTGGGTTGGTTCCCCCTCCTCCCTTTGCCCCCCAGTCCTGGGATGCTGGAGGATCAAGGGGGATCCTGCAGACCCCAGGAGCTCAGTTTGCCCACGTCCCACACGTGGGAACACCAGGAGCAGCCAGGGGAGCTGGAACAGGAGCAGGAAGGGTGAAAAATCCCAATGTTCTCATTAAATCAGCGTCCCTGTGGCTTTATTCCATTGCTCCATGAAAAACCCTGGGATCACACTGCACATCCCACTGGGTCAGGCTTTGGTTTAGGGTTCCCAAAGAGGAAACGGGGTTTTGGTGCCATTTGTTGGCCTCCTCCCRTGTGAGAGGACAGGTTTTAAACAGAGTGACACCAACCCAAGGTCACAATCCGAGCTCCCTGTCCCAGCTGATCCTGTTTTGTCTTCCCGGAGAAAACCTGGGAGCTGCCCTGGGTGAGCAGCCTGGATTTATCTGGATTTATCCCGGGCTCCCTGGACATGGAAACAGCTTTAATGAGCAGCCTACAACCCGGGGGCTGCCTCCAGAACCGGAGCTCCGGTCAGCTCCTCATGCTGCTCGTTGATTTTGGGGTCTGGGGGAGGTTTTGCCTTCATCCCTGCGCCTCAGCATCCCCTCCCCTGGCCCTGGTGCTCCCGAGGATCTGGGAAATCCCAGCAGAGCCCCTGAGCTGGGGATTTGCTGCTGCTTCAGCACCCAAACCCCTCTTGGGCTGCTCTGAGCTGCCTCTGCTGATCCTCTGTGGGTTCTGGGGCTCTTTTCCATCTGCTCCRCTCTATTTCTGTGCTCGGCCTTGGAACCTTCCCCTCCTCTGGAAACCAGGCTGGTTACAAATATCTGCCTGGGAGGAGCTCTGCTGCTCCCCGTTTCTGCTTTTCCACAGGAAAAAAGCAGATGGAAAAGAGCCCTGGGATGGCAGAATCCATGGGAGCAGCAGCACTTCCATGGGAGCACACCATGGAATGACAGAACCCATGGGAGCACACCATGGAATGACAGAGAGCCATGGAATGACAGAACCCATGGGAGCAGCAGCACTTCCACCATCAGAAATCAAACCCAACGCCGCCGACCCGGCTCAGGTGAGGTTTCCACTGGCAAGGAAGGAAATAAAATAAAAGATCAAATCTTCCCCTCCTCTGGAAACCAGGCTGGTTACAAATATTTGCCTGGGAGGAGCTTTGCTGCTCCCCGTTTCTGCCTTTCCACAGGAAAAAGCAGATGGAGAAGAGCCCTGGGATGACAGAATCCACACCCCCAGCATCAACCTGCTGGTTTGATATTTTATTTCCCTCCCTGCCGGCTCTGGCAGTGGAATCCTCACCTGAGCCGGGTCGGATTTGATTTCCYGATGGTGGCTGTGCAGCTCCCGTGGAATGGCAGAGGGAGATAGAGCAGGAATCTGGCGCCGAGAGCCGGCTTTGAAAGGGCCGCATTCCTGCCCCGCCGGGCTAAGAGGGGCTAAATGGGAAGATCTGATTAAGCGTCTCAGTGCGCTGACCCTGACCTCAAAGAACGCGCCGAGGCTCGGGAGGAACTTCATTTCAATTAATCAGCTTAACAGCCCGAGCAAAGCTGCCCGCGTCCATTGAGCCGGGCTCCCGCTCCTCCTCCTCCTCCTCCTCCTCCTGCTCGTGGGATTGCCCGAGTCACCGCCCGGGGCTCGGGGATGCCTTCATCCCCTCCTCGGGAGCCTTTGGAATATCAGGGACACAGCCCCAGAGCCCCCAGCCCTCCCCAAGCCCTGTCTCTTATACACATCTAGATGTGTATAAGAGACAGGTGGGAAGGAAATGTGGGAAATGTGGCAATGTGGGAAATACGGGAAATGTGGGCAATGTGGGAAATGAAATATCGGAAATGTGGGAAATGTGGGCAATGAGGGAAATGTGGGCAATGTGGGAAGTTGGGAAATGTGGGCAATGTGGGCAATGTGGGAAATGTGGGCAATGAGGGAAATGTGGGCAATGTGGGAAATGTGGGAAATGTGGCAATGTGGGAAATACGGGAAATGTGGGCAATGTGGGAAATGAAATATCGGAAATGTGGGAAATGTGGGCAATGAGGGAAATGTGGGCAATGTGGGAAGTTGGGAAATGTGGGCAATGTGGGAAATGTGGGAAGGAAATTTGGGAAATGAGGGAAATGTGGGAAATGAAATGTGGGAAATGTGGGAAATGTGGGAAATGTGGGAAGGAAATATGGGCAATGTGGGAAATGAAATGTGGGAAATATGGGAGGGGAAGGGTGGCTGTGCCCCTTTTCCAGCCCCTCCCGTGCTGCCCTCTCCCTGCAGGGCAGGGCAGGGATGGAGATGTGGCTGCCGGAGGCAGAGGGTGAGGAAATGCCGTGGGAGGCGGGAGGATAATCCCAGAGAGTGACACGGGATCATGGAGTGGGCCGGGCTGAAAGGAGCCTTGGAGCTCTCCCAGCCCCCTGCTCGGTGGGAAACTGGGAAGCAGAACCCAAAGGCAGCAGGACAGGAGCTGGGGATGGGGAAAAGGCTCATCCAGAGCTCGATTTTTTCCAGGGTTTTTCCTTTTCCCCTGTAACAGGACAGGCCTGGGAGCTAGGTAAGGGAAAAAGGGCCATCATCCAACGAACCTCCAGTCTTTTCCAGAAGGTTTTTGTTTTTTTTCCTTTTCCCA
>NDFG01000004.1:282228-304710 GCA_002167245.1 Sporophila hypoxantha | reverse complement strand
ATGGGTTTCCATCTGCTCCGCTCTATTTCTGTGCTCGGCCTTGGAACCTTCCCCTCCTCTGGAAACCAGCTGGTTACCAATAATCTGCCTGGGAGGAGCTCTGCTGCTTCCCCGTTTTGGTTTCCACAGGAAAAAAGCAGATGGAAAATGAGCCCTGGGATGGCAGAATCCATGGGAGCAGCAGCACATCCATGGAGCACACCATGGAATGGAACCAGAACCATGGGGCAGCACATCTCCATGGAATGACAGAACCCATGGGAGCAGCAGCACATTCCATGGGAGCACACCCATGGAATTGAACAGAACCATGGAGCAGCCAGCACATCCATGGAGCACACCATGAATGACAGAACCCATTGGGAGCAAGCACATCCATGGCGAGCACACCATGGAATGACATTGAGAGCCCTGGGATGACAGAACCCATTGAGCAGCACAATCCATGGGAGCACACAGTGGAAATGACAGAACCCAAAATGGGGAGCAGCACTTCCACCATCAGAAATCAAACCCAACGCCGCCGACCCGGCTCAGGTGAGGTTTTTCCACTGCGCAAGGAAGAAATAAAATAAAAGAATCAAATCTTCCCCTCCTCTGGAAACCAGGCTGGTTACAAATACATTTGCTGGGAGGAGCTCTGCTGCCTCCCTGTTTTTGCTTTTCCACAAAAAAAGCAGATTGGGAGAAGAGCCCGGGATGGCAGAATTCGCCCACACCCCCAGCATCAACCTGCTGGTTTGATATTTTATTTTCACCTCCCTGCCGGCTCTGGCAGTGGACCTCACCTGAGCCGGGTCGGATTGATTTCCTGATGGTGGCTGTGCAGCTCCCGTGGAATGGCAGAGGGAGATTAGAGCAGGAATCTGGCGCCGAGAGGCCGGCTTTCGGAAAGGGCCGCATTCCTGCCCCGCCGGGAAGAGGGCTAAATGGGAAGATCTGATTAAGCGTCCTCAGTGCGCTGACCCTGACCTCAAGAACGCGCCGAGGCTCGCGGAGGAACTTCATTTCAATTAATCAGACTTAACAGCCCGAGCAAAGCTGCCCGCGTCCATTGAGCCGGGGCTCCGCTCCTTCCTCCTCCATCCTCCTGCTCGTGGGATTCCCGAGTCACCGCCCCGGGCTTCGGGGATGCCTTCATCCTCCTCGGGAGCCTTTGGGAATAGCAGGGGACCACAGCCCACAGAGCCCCCAGCCCTTCTGTGAGACCTTCTCCAGCTCCCAGGCTGAAATTGGGGAAATTGTTGGGCAGATGTGGCAAATATGGAAATGTGGCGCAATTTGGGAAATTGGGGAAATGTGGGGCAATTGGTGGGCCACTGTGGGCCAATGTGGGCAATGTGGCGAAAATGTGCGGAAATACATGGCAAATGTGGGCAATGTGGGGCAACGGGGGAAATGTGGGGAATGTGGGAGAATCTGGGAAACTGCAGGAAGGAAATAATGGGAACTGTGGGAAGAAATTGGGAAATCGGGCAATGTTGCGGGAAATATGGGAAAATAATTGGAAGTTTGGGAAATGAGGGAAATGTTGAAATTGGAAAAGCGGAAATATGGGAAATGAAATGTGGGAAATGCTGGCAAAATGTGGAAATGTGGGAAGGGAAATATGGGCAATGTGGAAATAGAAATGTGGGAAAATATGGGAGGAAGGGGTGGCTGTGCCCCTTTTCCAGCCCCTCCCGTGCTGCCTCTCCCTGCAGGGCAGGGCAGGATGGGAGATGTGGCTGCCGGAGGCAGAGGGTGAAGGAAATGCCGTGGGAGGCGGAGGATAAATCCCAGAGAGTGACACAGGATCAATGGAGCGGGTCGGGCGAAAGGAGCTTGGAGCTCTCCCTAGGCCCTGCTCTGGTGGAAACTGGGAAAGCAGAACCCAAAGGCAGCAGAGAGGAGCTTGGAGGGGGAAAGGCTCATCCAGAGCCCTCGATTTTTCCAGGGTTTTTCCTTTTCCCCCTATGTGACCAGGGCAGGCCCAGGAGCTGGGAAGGGGAAAGGCCATCCAGAGCCTCGATTTTCCAGGTTTTCCTTTTCCCTGGTGACCAGGACAGGCCTGGGAGCTTGGGAAGGGAAAAAAGTCATCCAGAAACTTCCAGTGCTTTTCAGAGGTTTTTTGTTTTTCCTTTTCCCCTGATAACCAGGGCAGGCCCGCGGGAGCTTTGGAAGTAAAAAAGGCTCATCCAGAACCTCCAGTGCTTTTCCAGATGTTTTTCCTTTACCCTTGATAGACCTGGGAAGGGGAAAAAAAAGCTCATCCAGAGCCTCGATTTTTCCAGATGTTTTTCCTTTACCCCTGATGACCTAGGGAAGGGAAACAGGCTCATCCAGAGCCTCGATTTTTCAGGGGGTTTCCTTTTCCCTGTAACCCAGGGCAGGCCCCAGGAGCTGGGGAGGGAAAAGCCCTCATCCAGAACCTTACCAGTGCTTTTCCAGATGTTTTTCCTTTACCCTGATACCTGGGAAGGGAAAAGGCTCATCCAGAAGCCCCGATTTTCCAGGGCGTTTTTCCTTTTCCCCGGTGAACCAGGGGCGAGGCCCGGGAGCTGGGAAGGGCTTTGATTCCTTGCCTGAGTTGTGGGACGTTTCCCTGCTCTGGGACGGGTTTCTCGGGAGTGCCCGCGGGCAAGGGGTCAGGGCGCTGAAAAACGGAGCCGCAAGCCGAGGCCCCCGCCGACAACATATCCAAGCGGGTTTAATGCACCCGGACGCCCCATGCCCGGCCCCCGTCGGCTGGAAATGGCATCGTTAACACCTCTGCGCCGCATCCTTATCCCGGTGGAACGAGGCGGCAGCTGCTCCAGCTCGGCTCGGCTGAGGAGGAATCTCCGATTTTTGGAGGGTTATTCTCTCCCCCCCAGCTCTCCTTCCCGCAACCACACCCGATCGTTCACGATTCCCGGAATTTCCTGGAATTCATCGCTGGCCGTTTATCGCATTTCCCTTTGGACTTTCACCTCTGGCAGCCGCAGCAGCTGTGCTCTTTCCCTGCACCTTTAAAGGGGTAAAATGTGCAAATTTAGAAGCCTCTGGAAAGGCCCTCGGGAGCTTTGGAGGGGCTCGGCAGCGCTGCTCTGGAAGGGAAACAACCTGGAAGGGATGAGGTGGGAAAAGAAATGGAAAAGTTGGTGCAGTGCGGTCACAGGAGATCAAAACGCAAAGCACCAGGAAGTTTCTACAATCAAAAATACAAAAAAAACCTTCATGCGGAAATATTCGCGGGTGGAAGATAAACAGAAAAGAGTTATTCTGAGAGGACAGAAGCAATGGAAAGAAAGGAAAGAAGGAAAACAATTGGGAAAGAAGGAAGAGAACCAATGGTAAAGAAGGAAGAAAAGCAATGGGAAAGAAAGAGGAAAAGCAATGGAAGGAGGGAAGAAAAACAATTGGGAAGAAAGAAAACAAGGGGAAAAAGGAAGAAAATCAGTGGGAAGAAGAAGAAAAGCAAATGGAAAGAGTCAGGCCACAGAAGAGCCCGCTCGGAGGCAGAGGCAGCAGTGAGGGACTGAACGGAGCCCGAAGCATCTCCCGGAGCCACGCCGAGTTGGATTTGGAGGAATCCTGTCCTCGGCAGGATTTTGGGATTCTGGGGCGCACAAGCACCCAGCTGCTTGCCCCCCTACACGGCGCAGGTGGCAGAGGATCGGCTCTGGCGGTCTCTCCGGGGCTGCAGGTGACACCGTGGTGACCAATTCCAGGCATGTCACTGCAGCGGCAGAGCCGCGTCCCCGGGGCGCCGCGCTCCGGGTCCGAGTTTGCGCTGCTCCCACCCGCTCCGCGACCCGCTCGGATTAGAGAGAGGATTCGCTCTGCCCGCACTCGGAAGCACGGGGTTTGCTTCCCAGACCCGCTCGGTGTAAAGCAGCGGGGTTTCTCCGAACCCACATCGGGAGCAGCGGGTTTGCTCTGGCCCGCACATCGGGGAAGCAGCGGGATTCGCCTCCAACCCGCTCGGGAGCAGCGGTTTGCTCCGAACCCATCTCGGGAGCAGCGTGTTTGCTCTGCCCGCACTCGGGAGCAGCCGCGGATTTGCTCCAAAGCCACTCCGGGAGGAGCAGGATTCGCTCCGGGACCCGCTCGGAGCAGCTTGGCGATTTGCTCTCCCGCACTCGGACAGCGGGGTTTGCTCTGCCGCACTCGGAGCAGCAGGATTTGCTCTGCCCGCGCTCGGGAGGAAGCAGGTTTGCTCTGCCCGCGCTCCTCAGCCCTCCCAGCAATAAAGGGAATGGCGGATCGCCGGTGGTAGCCGGGCCGGGGGCGCGGGATGCCCCAGGAGGGATTTGGTCGGGCAGGCGACAGCCGGCTTTGCATCCGCTGCTCCGAAGCCCTCGGCTCAACAGGAAGAGGAAGGTTGCAGGGTGTGGGGATGGAGGAGGAATTGGCCGTAAACACGATTTTAGTCCTGTGATTGCATAACGAAGCCTCACTGGGAAAACCTCCCTGATTCAGATGGATCCCGGCCGTGCCCGCTGATGGAGGCTTCTCAGGACTGATCGATGGCGCGCAGGACATTGCCGGCCTGATCTACCAGGCTCGAGGCAGCCTAGTGCTCCTTTATCGAGCCGCGCCTGACATCAGGAACTGTTAAAAAATGCCTTCAGGAGCCTGATAATCTGCTTGTTTATACCCCGCAGCGCACGCAGCCACAGGCCCTGTTCGCACAGAAGCTGCAAGGCCGTCTGTTATTAATGGGAGAGGCCTTTGAAGGATGGAATTGCATTTCGTTCTTTAAAAAAAAAAAAAAAAGATAAATAAAAAATGCCTGGGTTTGTGTCGTTGGATGCTCCATGCAAATCTCAGCTCTTTCTCGGAGCTGGAAACGCTTGCTGGTTCTGCCCATCCCACCAGGGAACAATCGCGGGCGTCCTGGAAGGGGGGAAGCAGGATCCCACAGACCCCGCGGAAGAGGGGATCGGGAATCAGGATGCCCACAGACCCCCGGGAAGGGATGAGGGAAATCAGGCATCCCACAGACCCCCAGGGAATTCCCAGGGTCCCAAGCGAAATCAGGATGTCACAAAAAACCCCTGGACAATCCCAGGGTCATGGGAAGGGAAGATCGGGGAATCAGGATCCCCAAAGACCCCAGGAAGAGGGATCAGGGAAATATCAGGACCCCACAGACCCGCGGGCACGGGTGTGAGATGCTCTGGCACGTCCCAAAGGGGGGAGATGATGCCTCTGGCACTCCCAAAGCGGGGAGATGATTGCCCTCTGCACTCCCAAAGTGGGAGATTTGATGCCTCTGGCACTCCCAAAAGCTGGGGAGATGGTAGCCTCTGGCACTCCCAAAGGGGAGGATGGTGCCTCTGCACTCCCAAAGTGGGGGAGATGATGTCTGGCACTCCCAAAGGGGGAGATGATGTCTGGCACTCCAAAGGGGGAGATGATAGGCCTCTGGCAGCTCCCAAAGGGGGAGATGGTGCCTATGGGCCACTCCCAAAAGGGCGGGGAGATGTATCCTCTGGCACTCCCAAAAGGGGAAGATGATTGCCTCTGGCACTCCCAAAAGGGGAGATGATGCCTCGTGGCATCTTCCAAAGGGGGATGGATGGCCTCTGGCCCACCCCCAAAGGGGGGAAGATGATGCCTCTGCACTTCCCACCTCGCCTCCCGGCGTTTCCCCCGCGGGTTCCAGGCCAGCCCCGGCTCCCAGATGCGGGGCAGAGCGCACAGAGCTCGGCCTGGCACCCCGAGCGTTCCCCCCAGTGGCCTTTTCTCCGCGGCGCGGCCCTTTTTAATTGGTGACAATTGGAAGTGGCTCATTCTCCGTGTGCGAGAGGCTGCAATTGCTTCCACTTGGCCACGATTCAAGTGCCGGGGGTGAGTCAGAATGGGTGGCAAAACTGTCTTTTCCTCAGTCCCCCCGCTCAGCGGCAAAGAAAAAGCCACAACCCCGAGTTATTCTCTTTTATGAGGTGGGCATTGTGAGGCCAGGCAATTGAATTTACAACAGCATTGAGTATCAGAGTCTATCTGGCCCTGTCAATGAGAGCGCCGGGGAAAAAAAAAGCCACACATTAACCCTCAGCTCCGAGTTCCCAGGCGCTTCAATAGGGCTCCCGAGCTGCCAAAGAGCCCGCTGCATACTCGATGAGACCCTTTATACCTCCTAATTACCCTGCTGACAATAGGGACGGGCTCTCTGCCGCTTTTGTGGGCCCGGAGGRACTTCTGTGCAGCCCACCCCCACCCCGAGGCGGAGATTTGGGGATCTGGGGAGCAGGTAGCAGGCTCGAGGTGTTTGCTCAGCTCCCAGCTGCGGGTTCTTTTAGGAATCCTTCTTCTGGCTGCAAAGCTCAGGGGATATTTAACATCCCCCCCTCAGCCCCATCACTTTCCCCCCAGTTTCTTACCCAAATCCCTTCCAATTATCCTTAAATAAAGCCATAAAGTCCAGTCCTATTCAAATTTTTTGAGCTCGTCCTTGCCCACTCTCAAACAAAATGAAATGGTGGAAAAAAAAAATCTATTTCAAAGAGTTCCTTTATTGAAACACCTGCATTTTTTTTCTCTTTTCGTTTTTGGAAGTCTTCGACACAGGCACGCACACACCCACAGACCAACGGGATACAAACAACTTTGGCATCATAACTTTTTGAATATTCGTTACAAAACTATTTCTCATTTATTTTTTTTCTTTTGTTCGTTTCTTTAAAAAAAGTATCTCAAATAAAGGCATTTTAAAGGAGTAAAAATACAAGTCGAGATCCCAACCTCTGAAAATAATAAATAGCACGTTCATAGCGAGGTCCTTTTCTTCCTTTCTGCTTTAAATCTGCTTTAAAAAACCCCAAGACATAACAGGGGCTCCATACAACGGAGCCAACGAGAGTTCGTTGTTATTTTTTTTGTTGTTTTTGGAGACGGGAACGACTCGGAGGAAGTCACCAGGGTCTCCAGACGGATTCACTGCGCTCTCCAACGGGGCTCCCGGCCTGCGAGGCCGGCCCGATGCTGCCCCCAAATGATGTCAAGCCTTGCACCGGCGACGCCGAGGGGGTGGCGGCCGCGTTCCCCGAGCCGCCGCCCGCCGCGCTGGCGTTGGCGTAGAGAGGAATAACCGGTCCGGAGCTGGGCGGGAAGGCCGGGCTGGGGATCAGGAAGGCGAACTGGCCGTCGGTGGCCGGCACCAGCTGGAAGCCGCCGTAGACCTTGGGGGACAGCGCCTCGGCGGGGTTCAGCTTGCAGGGCACGGGCACGGCGCCGGCGGCGCCCGGGGGCAGCTGGACGTGCAGCGGCTGCTGCGCCAGATGTGCGGGCTGGGCGGGCGGCGGAGGAGGAGGAGGAGGAGGGGGGTAGTTCATGGCCACGATCTGGCCCAGGCACGCCGCGAGGTGGCTCAGGAGCCGCGCGCGCACGTCCGCGTTGACCCCTTCGCAGGTGGACAGGAACCGGGTCACCTCGTTCATGCACTCGTTGAAGCCGGCCCGGTACTTGCCGAGGACCGTGGGGTCGGCGCTGAGCGCGGCTGTGGGGGGGGGAAGGAGGGGGCGGCAGGTGAGTGGCAGGTCCGGAGTACCGGCCCCTGTCCCCAGCGCCCGGTCCTCTGTCCCTAAGCCCGGTTGTGCAGCCCGGTTCCCGGTTCCCTGTTCCTAACCCCGGTTGTGCAGCCCGGTTCCCGGTTCCCTGTTCCTAACCCCGGTTGTGCAGCCCGGTTCCCGGTCCCCTGTCCCTAAGCCCTGGTCTGGAGCCCGGTTCCCGGTCCCCTGTTCCTAACCCCGGTTGTGCAGCCCGGTTCCCGGTCCTCTATCCGTAACCCCTGGTCTGGAGCCCGGTTCCCTGTTCCTAACCCCGGTTCCCGGTCCCCAGCCCCGGTTCCCTGTAAGGAGCCCCTTCCCGGTCTCCTGTCGCCAGCTCCCGTTCTCTCATTCTCAAATCCCCAGTCACTGGTGCAGAGCCCGGCTCCCGGTGCCTTGCCTTGGGACCGGATCCCCGTCCCCATTCTCTGTCCCCGATCCCTTGTCCTCAGCTCCCGGTGCAGACCCCGATCCCGATGCCCGGGCCGGATCCCGGTGCCCTGTCCCCGTGCCCGGTGCCCCCGGGGCCGGCACTCACCGGTCATCTGCGCCCGCTGCAGGTTCCGCAGGTGCTTGACGGTCATCTCCAGGATGTCCGCCTTCTCCAGCTTGGAGTGCCGCGAGCTCTGCGGGACAAGAGCGGCTCGCTCAGGGCTGCCCGGCCCGGACACCGCCCGCTGTCCCCCCGGTGTCCCCGCGGCCCCACTTACGTCCTTCTTGAGCGCGTCCAGGATGAGCGTCTTGAGCTGCCCCAGGCTCTCATTGATCCGCGCCCGGCGCCGCTTCTCCATGATGGGCTTGGACGACTGCGGGCAGAGCGGAGCCGGTCAGCGCCCCCCGCACAGCCCCGGGACCCCCACACCGCCCCCGACCGTCACCGACCTCAGCACGGCCGCGGGCTTGCCGCCATCCAGCTCCGCCGCCACCGTTGCTGCGCCCCGACCGGCACCCTCCTCCTCCTCCTCCTCCTCCTCCATTTACCTTCCGGTGCTCGCTGGCGCTCCGCGGCTTGTCCGGCGTGTGGCTGGCGCTGGCGGGCGCGCCGGCGATGGGCGAGGCGGTCGGTTTCTCCATGCCCGTGTCGGCGGGCATGGCTGAGGCACGGTGCGGCGAACGGGTAGGAAGTGAACGGCGGGGAGAGCGGCACGAACCGGGGGATGGTAGGCGGGGAGAAAAGGAGAAACCGGAGGGGGCGAAGCGAGCGCGTGCGGCGGCGGGCGCGGGGCGCGTGCGGCGGGCGCGGGGCGTGAGGCGGCGGCGCCCCCCGCCCCTCGCCCGCGCCCTTTTATAGCCCGGCGGCGGTGGCGGCGGCGGCGGCGGCGGCGCCCATTCGTGTGAACCCGCCGCCGCCGCCGTTCCCACACTCGCGCGCAGCCAATCAGCGCCCGGCCCGCGCCCGGCGCCCGCGCGTCCCGCGCTGCCATTGGTCAGCGCCTCACCCCCCCTCCGCTTTCCACCCCCCATCCCTGCCCCGCGCGGGGCGGGAAGCCCCGCCCCGCCCCGTCACGCGCGCGGGGAACGCCCCCTCCCCTCAGCGCGGCCACGTGGGGTGAGGAAGGCGGGGGGAGCGCTGTGTGAGTGTGAGGGGAGGGGAGGCGGAGTGTGAGGGCAGAGCGCGGGCGGGGCTGGCCCCGGCACCGCCGCCGCCGCCGCGCTGGCCCCGCTCGCCGCCCGCCCTGCCCGCGCGCCCTGTGACACCCGGCCCGGGGGCGGTGGCGGCGGCGGCGGCTGGCGCGGCACGCGAGGCCGCGGCCGGCGGGCGGCCAATGGGCGGGGGGTGCGGGCGGCCGCGCGGGCGCTCTGCGCGCCCATTGGCTGGCGGGGGCGCCGCTGTCAATCACGGCCGCGGCTCGCGCTCTCCCTCACGGTTCCCCCCCGGTTCCCCCCGTTCGCAGCGCGCTCCCCCCGTTCGTTCCCATCCCCATCCCCATCGCTGCTCTCCACCGCCCCCCCGTTCTCCCGTCGGAGCACGTGCCGAGCGCTCCCGGCTCCATGGGAAAACCCCGCCCCGCCGCCGCCCGCCAGCGGCAGCCGCCCCGCCGCACCGCCCGCGGGGCTGCCGCCTTCCTGCGCGGCCTCCCTGCCCGCTTCCCGCTTCCCCCCCGCTCCCCCCGGCCCCCGGCCAGCCGATCCCGGCGGCGGCGGAGCGGGAGGAAGCTGGCTGAGCAACCCCCAGCGCCTTCCCGCACCCCCGGTGGTGCCCGGTGCGCCGCCACCCCCCCGGTTTAACCGGTCGGGAAGGGTCAGGACCCCCCGAACTCTTGAGGGACCCCCATTCTGCCCCCTCGGTCCAAAAGCTGCGGGAATTTGGGAAACCCCCAAAAGCTGAGGGGGCTTTGGGAATCCGCGAAAATCTGGCGGGAATTTACCAAAACCCCAAAAGGTGAGGGGCTTTCTTGGGAATCCCAAAATCTGCAAGAATTTGGGCAAACCCAAAAGCTGAGGGCTTTAGGAACCCGAAAAGCTGAGGGCTTTGGAAACACCAAATCTGTGGAATTTGGGAAACCCCAAAAGGTGAAGGCGGCTTTGGAATCCCAAAATCTGCAAGAACTTGGCAAACCCCAAAAGCTGTGGGGCTTCATGAAACCCCAAAAGCTGAGGAGCTTGCAGGAACCCCACAAATCTAGCGGGAATTTGGGAAACCCAAAAGCTGAGGGGCTTTAGGAAACCCCAAAAGCTGAGGGGCTTTGGTAACCCCAAAATCTGCGGGAATTTGGGAAACCCCCAAAAAAGCTGTGGGTTTGTGCTGGTGGCTGGAGGGTGTGGTGGTGCCCACTGGGCTCGGTCCTGTTCCCATGACCCAAAAAATCCCTTTAAGGTGGGACCCCCAGCACGGAGCAGCCCCAAGCTCTGGCGCTTTTCAAGCCCTGCCTGTTTGAGGCCTTTCTGGGAATGCAGCCCTGCTGTGAATCTCGCTGCTGCAGGCTTTAATCTTTTAATAAAAATAATAATAACATTTTAATCAGAAATTGGGAATTAGCTCCGCACAGGCTGATGGCTCAAAGGAGGGTTCCTGGGCTGGAAAGTGCTGCTCCTTTTCCCCCCCTTTCCTCACCCATTCTGAGGGTAAAAATGAGATTTTTTTGTGTGTGGAAACTCTCAGGAAAACACGTCCGGTTTTTGCAGCTGAAAACCTGAGGGCGACCCCGCTGAGTTTGTGGGAATTCTTTGGGAGGAGCAGGGAACCACACGTGGAATTTAATCCTCACTGTTGGCCCAGCTCCTGGTGTGCTCTGAATTCACTGCAGTGAGTGATTCCAAAGGGGAAAAGGGAAAAAGGAAAAAGGGAGGGAAAGAAAAGAAAAGGGGAAGGGAAGGGAAGAAGGAGAGGAAAGGGTGGAAGGGAAGGGAAGGAGGGAAGGGAAGGGAAGGGAAGGGAAAGGGAAGGGGAGGAGGAATGGGAAGGAAGGGAAGGGAAGGAGAAGGAGGAATGGGAAGGGAAGGAAGGGAAGGGAAAGGGCACAGGGGAAAAGGGAAGGGAAGAAGGCAAGGGAAGGAAGGGGGGAAGGGCAAGGAGAAGGAGGGGGAAGAAGGAAGGAAGGAAGGAAGAGGAAAGACAAGAAGGAAAAGGCAAGGAAACGGAAAAGGAACAGAAAGAAAGGACAAGGAAAAGGAAAGGAAAGGAAAGGAGGAAAGGAAAGGACAGGAAGAAAACAGCGGAAAAAGGAGGGGAAAAGGGGAGCAGAGAGCGAGCGCGGAGCGTTCCCGTCCCGCGGCCGATTCCCAGCCCCGGCCTTTCATCTCGGAGCACGCTCCAAGGTGCTCTGCCCCGCCGGCAGCGGCGGGGAAGCGGCTCCACTCTCCACGCGACATCAAAGGCTCCAGGAGCGATCCAATTCCCTATCCAGGAGCCTTTTCCTCTACTCTCTCCGCAGGAAGTACCGCCAGCAGCAGCATTTCCGGGCTGAATTATGATTTCTGCTGGTGGGAGGTGTTGTTTTTCTGGAGGAGTCCGGGTCGGCAAAGCGGAGCCCATTCTCTGAAAAAGTGGCAGGTGTGTCCCCGGGGAGAAATAAAATTTATTAAAGCTTTGTATTCATTGCAAAGGTTCGGGGCTCATGTTTCCTCTGAGGACAATAAACTGCCCAGAACAACACCCCTTGTGCAATCTCTTTAGAAATAAGCGGCTGTAAAAATCTGGAGTGAAATAAGTCATATAATAAATAACACATAATAATAATAAAAAAATTGGTCCCTCCTTCTGCAGCTGCGCTCTGAACGCATTAATTACATAATTTAGCACTAAAAAAAAAAAAAAAGTCACGACAGAGATTCGCAAACCCAACATGCAAGTGATGCAATTCCCAGGCTGCGCTGTGCTGCTCTCGCAGGAATTCCAGGCAAGCTCGGGAGCCGTTCCTGCGGCTCGAGCCCCCGGCATCCCCAGCATCCCCGCTCTCCGCCTCCCAGCCCTCCGATCCCGGGGAACATCCTCATTTCCGCAGCTCACATGGGCCGGGATTCTGCCCTCTGCCAGGACTGGCCGTTGGATTGGTTGTATGTGTTGGTGTTTGTTTGGTTTTTTGGTTTTTTTTATCCCACTAAACCGCACATTGGATGTCCCAGGGCCATGGTTTTTTTGTGGTTGTTTTGGGTTTTTTTTTTTTTTGTTTTTTTGTTTTGTTTTTGTTTTGTTATCCCCACCTAAACCCAACACTATTCTCAGGTCGTTCCCATCCCGCGGGGTTTTTCACCCTTTTAGTGGCGACTGATCTGCCCCAAGGGGACAGGAYGGGGACACAAACACCCCCTGGCACCCTCCAGCTGTGGCCAGCTGTGCCTGCCCCGAATTCCCACCCCTGCAGCTGCACAACTCCCGGAAGGAGCCCGGAAAATTCCCTGCTGGCACWCTGGGAAGAGATCCCGAATCCCAAAACCGGGAGTTTTGGGGGATATCAGGAACAGGGGGGGTTGGGATGGCAGCGCTGCTGGGCACAGCCTCTCCTCCCCGAGGCTTTTCTCCCCTAAGCCGCTTTTCTGCAGCCCGGCCCACATTTTCCATCTCTTTTCCATCTATTCTATCCCCCGCGCAGGGTCCGCGGGAGATGCCAAGGGAACGAACGCAGGAGTGGCGGATCCCGGGATGGCAGCTCTGCCCCGCGGGGTTGGGCCCTCGCGGCTGCAATCGCGATTATTTCACTTCCCCTCCTGCAGCTCCTCCCCGGGAGCTGCCCCAGCTCGGGGTAATTCGCGTTTTCCAGTTGTGCTGGGATGTGAGAGCCTTTAAACAACCTCTGGATGGAGACCTGGGATTTTCCCTCTCAGGGCTTTGTGTGCAAAGTCCCTCTGTGGGCATGGCCTATATATTTAATCTTGATCCCTTAAAAAAAAAAAAACCAACTCGCCTCCATACATGTTTTTAAATAAAAACAGCTTAAAAGCTTTGAGTTCTGCCGGTGWGAGACGAGTTATTCATGCCCATACCGGGGCTGAGGGGACAGGGCACAAACGCTGTGGCCGTCCCGCTCGTCCCTTTGATCCCAAACCCCATTTCATTGCATCCAGCCGCTCCAAAGCTGGAACGCCGCTGGAAAGCTGCGCAGCCACGGGGGGAAGGGGCTCCTGAAGGATCCCGGGGCTGCGCGGGTCCGTGCCGCTGTCCCGCCCGCCCTGGCGCTGCTCGCTCGGCATTGCTGGGGCCGCTCCGCGCTGTTTGCGCGGGGATYGGGCGCTAATCCCCCGGGATTCCCGGCCTTGATCCCACCCGTCACCCCGGGATGCGGCGCAGGGAATGCTGCGCCACAAATGAAGACATTAAGGGCTGGCAGCTCGCGAGCAGCTTTTGCTTTTTTCTTTTCTTTTTTTTTTTTTTTTTTTTTTTTTTTTTTTTTGGCGGCCCATAATGGGGAACAAATTACAGCGCAGCCTCCAGCCCCGAGCATCCTCCCGTGGCCTCTTTTGTCCCCGCGGAGTTTCCAGCTCCAATCAGCTGAAATTAATTAGCAGGGGTCATGTGGCCGCCAAAATCCCCGCTCCRAACAAGCCCAGGGCCAGGAAGGGGTTTGGGGAAATTGTGCCGGGAAGTTTTCGTGTCCTGATCTCTGTCCCGCTCCTGTCCCMTCCCTGCTGAGCTCTGCTTCTCCAGTGCCAGCTGAAATAATTCCCAACAGCAGCAGAGCAGGGAAAATCCCCAGGGCTGGCTCCAGCTCGGCCAGCTCCCAAAATCTCATCCAAAACCTGGATATTTCCAAGGCTCTGCAGTCAAGGCCGGGYCTCACGGGCCAGAGGCTCTTCCATCTTTTATTTAGATCTGATATTGGTAAAAAAAGTGATGGAAAGGGCTGTAAACATCGGGAATGGGCAGTGGGGGAGCCGCAGATCCCTGGRATTGTTTGGGAATCCGAGGATGCAGCTCAAGGACATCACAGGGTGGYGATGGTTGGGCCTCGAGGCCTTTTCCAACCTTTAACACTCCAGGATTCCCTGATTCCAGGGACCCACAGCCGTGCCCCAAGGGGTGCCAAGAGCCTCCCTCGTTCCTGAATTCCTCCCTGGATTCCAGGAGAGCCCAGCCTGCTCCAAATCCCAGCAAACCCMGGAGCTCTGGGGGCTCCTCCGGCTGAGAGGGGAAATATCGCCAAGACAATTCCTGTCTGCACCAATTAACTCCTCTTCATCCCACCCGCTCCTTTTGAGGGCTGGGAAGGAATCTCACCCCGTTAGAAATGGAGATTTTGGGTTTTTGGGGGCTTTTTTCCTCTTTTTCACGAGGAAGCAAATGGGCTTTAATTTCTTTTCTCCCCTCCTTTCCTCCTTCCCCGCCCTTGGAAATTCTCCTAAAAGGAAATTGCGGCGGCGTAGACAAAACCCCTTTTTGGGAGGTTTTGCCCCGGTTTTGTCTCTCTCGGCGCTGAGAGCTGAGGAGGAGCCGGCGCACAGAATAGCCCAGCTGATTGAGACAGATGTTCCCTTCTTCTGCGAGTGCCAAAAACTCTGCCCAGGCGCGGATCTGCTGACTTGCCCTTCCCTGGAAAACATCTTGAAAAGGCGGCGGGGATGAAAAGAGGGATTGGAGCCCGGATTTTGCACAGCCCAGGGTCCCTTTCAGGTGTCCCGTTCCTCTGGGGACAGAGAAAAGGGGCTGAGCCTCAGCCCTGCGTGTGCAGGAGGCAGAAAACGGAGTCAATAACAGCCGGGGCAGAAATCTCCTGCCACGCCTGGCACTGATATTGCTCTTCATTATCTGAGGGGCTCGAGCCCAGCACAATTCCAGCTGCCCCCGAGGCAGAGCTGCAAATCTCCCCTGGGATGCGTGCAGGCGGGGATGGGATGCTCTGGTGGGGTTTTAAGTGAGGATTTTTGGTGGGCACTCAATAAAAATGTCCCCATGAGATGGGGTGATGGTGGCACCGTCCCTTTCTGTGCCTGGCACAGCTTCCCAAGGGATTCATTCATGGTGGTTCATCCCTCCTTGGGTGGATGCTGCTGCTTCCAGAGCTTGGAAGAGCCCGAGTGTGTCTGGGAGCAGCAGCGATGGTTCCCAAGGGACACAGCAGCACGGAAAACTCACAGAAATCCTTTTATCCCTCAGGTGTTCCCGCAGAGCAGTAAAGCCCGCCCTGCTCTGCCACCCCCACATCCCCCAGCCCCTTCCCTCCGAGCTCCTCCATCTCTGGCCCCACACCTGGGGAAAAGGAGGGAGGGGAAAAGCCACCACCTCTATTTGCTTTTCTTGGAGCAGATTTGTCATTTTGCCATCTGCAGGCGGGCGTGCTCCCCCACAATGGGGTTTGTTTGACTTCCCTGCTAAAAGGGTCCCTGGGTTTTTTTTGGTTTTTTTTTTTTTCCAGGCCCTGTCCAGGGCTTTCCCCGCCTCATTCCTTTCACCGGGGCTGTTGATGAGCTTGGCCTAATCAGATTAACTCAACCCAGACACAGCAGYGGCAGTTTATTCTCTTTTAAAAGGACTCCACGGCTTCCTACAAACTTTTTGTAAACTCTTCATCTCCGGCTCGGCTCCTTTGTAAGCTGGAYCCAATGGGGCCTTTGAGAGCCCGGCAATGAGGAGCTGTTAGAATGGGTCACTAATCCAGAAGAGGGGAGAAATTCCTTTAAAGCCGCGCACTGAGGCGGCGGSAGCACCCGCGGGAAGAGGGACCGGAATTCCCGAGCAGCCGGGACATGCCATTCCAGGCCTGACACGGAGTTTTCTGGGGAAAGCCCGGCTTGTTTGCACACCTGGACGTGTCCCTGGGGGCTGGGACACGCTCTGGGCTCTGTCCTGTGCCCCCTCCCATCAAACCACCCTCGGGAGGAGCAAGGAGAACAAAGCAACAGCTCCAGCATTTTGGAATTTGGGGTCTTCATGACGTTATTCTTCTGGCAGGCTCCAGGAAAAAATCTGTCTGGGACTTTCACACAGCAAAATTCCTGATCCACATCCAGAATCCCAACTGGGACCTTCATAGAGCAGAATTCCTGATCCAATCTAGAATTCCTGATCTAATCCAGAATTCCTGATCTAATCCAGAATTCTTGATCCAATCCAGAATTCCTGATCCAATCCAGAATCCCAGCTGGGGCGTTCATATACCAGAATTCCTGAACCGATCTAGAATCCTGTCTGGGATTTTCACACAGCAGAATTCCTGATCCAATCCAGAATTCCTGATCCAATCCAGAATTCCTGATCCACATCCAGAATTCCTGATCCACATCCAGAATCCCTTTTGGGACCTCCACACAGCAGAATTCCTGATCCAATCCAGAATCCCAGAATCACTAATGTTGGAAAACCCTTCCAGGTCACCAAGTCCAAGCTGGGCCCAGTTTGTCCCCACCCTGTCCCCAGCCCCAGGCAGGAGTTCCTTGGGCACCTCCAGGGATGGGGACTCCAAACCTCCTTGGATGGCACATTCCAGACTTCCAGGGCCTTTCCAGGAGGAAATTCCTCCAGCAGGAATTCCTCTTCCTCTCATCCCGTCACTAAATGAGGGCGGGGGCTCCTTGCTGGGATGTGTTTGGAGATGGATCCTGGAACAACCTGGGCTRGTGGGAAGWGTCCCAGCCCGTGGGACATGGAATGGGAAGAGCTTTAAGGTCCCTTCCAACCCAAATCATTCCATTCCTCGGTTCCCCGCTCCTCCACAGCCATTCCTCCTTGTAGAAAAAAAATCAAAACTATTGAAGTTCCTTCTTTGCGTCATTCCAGACCTTTTCCCCCCGAGATTTCCCTTTCCGTGTCCGCCGTGACTTTGTGATCGGCGCCTCGGGGCGGGCTCATTGTGGCGAGCATTCCGTGGCATTCAGGGCAGTTCCCACCTCTTTAGAGCCGCACAGAGCAGATTAACGTTGTGACTTCACCCCCCGCCATTGTCCCCGCGGCTCCCAGCCACCCCGCGCCTTTGATGGAACCTGCCCCAGCCAGAACCCGGCAAAGAAAACCCCACAGAGCGCACAAAGAGCGCAGCAGCTCCCTGGAAAATCCCCCGTTGTCTTCCGGCAACACGATGCTCATTTTTCCTGGTATCAGCTTTATATTAAAAATTCAATGGGATGGCACAAAGCGTTGTCTGGGCCGGGAGGGGCGGACAGGACAGCCAGCCTGGGCCACCCCCCGGCGGTGACAGCGCTGTCCCCTCCCTGGCTCGGGGGCTTGCCTGGGGACAATGGCACTCGGCTTCTCCCGGAGATTTCTGCTCTCCAGGGTTGGAACCTGAATGCCCCAAATGTCCTTTGAGAGGGGAAAATGTTCATTTTTGTTCCCGTTTCTCTTCCTGAAGAAATGATGAGTGAAAGCTGTTGGRAAATGAAATGGGAGCAAGCGAGTGGAGGGTTTGGATTTGGATTTTGGTTTGTTCTTAAGCTGAGTTTRACGTGGCTGGCGGCTCCAAGGGACGCTGTGGAGCGTGGGAGGAAGGAAAACGGGCACATCCAGAGAGAAGTGACCAAAATCCCAGGACATTTTAACCCGTGAKGTCCCAAAAATCTGCCCATGGAGTGTGACATCAACCCAGCGCCCCCAAACGTGTCCCCAGCAGGGATGGTGATTCCCACTCCCCTGGAAAGGGAATTGCTCCCACTGTGGAGGGGCTTTTCCAGCAYGGAAAACTCMAGCAGCCCCTCTGGASAACGCCAGGACCATTCAGCCAGCTCAAGGGGACACAGAATTCTCAATTTTCTCAATTTTCCAGGCTCTCCCCAGGTGTCCCAGCAGCCGCCTGGTCAGTCCTGGGCTGGGATGTGACCCTGGCTCCACAGCCTTGTTCTTAGCCCAGGTTTGAACAACTGGAAACCTTTTGTTAAATAATAATAATAATAATAATAATAATAATAATAATAATAATAATAATAATAATAATAATAATAAAAAACAGGGAAAGAAAGGAAACTGGGGCTTGGGAAAGCCGGGATTTGTCCCGATCTCATGATATGCTAATTGGGATTTTAACAAGGATTGCCCAGCGCCGAGCAGGTGGCCGGGGACAACTGGTGACAMCGTGGCTGTGGTGACATCAGGAGAGGCCGGGGATGCTCCGGGCTCCTCCCGGCCCAGCTCTGCCTGCCCGTCTGCCGCCCCATGAATAATTAATCAATTAATGAGACACCTCCGTGCGGCACGCGGGGGGAGCTGGAGTTAAACCGGGAGCTGGGCAAAAARCGGGAGCTGGAATGGGGCGGGAGTTTTGGGATTAAACACCAGAAGTGGGGTCAGGATGGATATTTGGGATGGGGATAGATGGGAAACCAATGGCCACTGGAGAGGACAGGGAGCTGGAAGGAAATGCAGCAGAAGGACAAAATGCAGCAGAATGGTGGGAAATGCAGCAGGAACTGGGAGGGAAATTCAGCAGGAGGTGGAGGAGCGCAGGAAAACAGAATCAGCAGAAATGGAGAAATCAGACAGCGGAGAGATAATAGAAGCGCGGAGATGGGTAAAAATGACAGACGGAGAAATCGGCATGAATGGGAAAATGCCAGCGAGATGACTGAAATGCACAGGAAATTAATGGGAAATGCAGCGGGAGTGGACTGCAAATGCAGCACGAACTAGGACGGAAACGTGTGACAGCCCGCGGAGAAGAAGGACGAGCATCCCCTCAGGCGCTGCCATCCCCTCTGGGCTCCCGCGGGCCGCTCCTGCCCTGGAGCGGGATGGAACCCGGCTCAGCACCGAGGGCCGGCCGAGCTCCAGCCGCACACCCCCGCTCCTCCCCGGGATGCTCCAGCGCTCCTGGGCCCGGCCGCGACCCCAGATCCTGCCCCAGCAGCCAGCCCTGGGAAGGCCACGCGGGGATGGAGAAGGCGTCGGGATTTGGGAATTCCAGGCAGGAATCTGGGCTGCAGACAGAGCCGGGGGAGGCTGCGGGCTGTGTGAATCCTCCATCCTCTCCCGGGCATACCAACACCCCCCTCCCCGGTCCCCGCTGCCTGGCAGGGGGAGAAAGGCTTTAATGAAATATTTAAAGGCCGGCGTCTTAAAATAAATTCCAATCCCGGCTGAAATTTCACAGCGGCTGCTAAATGTCTCTGTCTCTCGCTCCAGGACTCGGGAGAGGGGAGAGGAACAATCGCTGCCCTTGCRAGGGGGTGAAAATGGGCCGTGCTGGGCTGGGGGGACCCGGAGCCGGCCGGCCCGGAGGGCTGCGAGGTGAGGGATGTAATTAAAAGCCCCGGGGGAGGCAGAGAGGGAGGAGGAGAGAGGGGAGAACAATAAATGGACGCCGCTTCTCTGGCGGCTGAGAGCTGATCTTCCTGGACGTGGAACATATGGGATTTTCAATAATGGATAAACACTTCCAGGGGGACCTGCAAATGCGGGCTTTTAACGAGCTGTGCCTGAACCCCCCCGAATTCACCTTTTCCCTGCTGCCCCAGCAGYGCCCAGGCCCTGGCACGGCTGCCACAGACCCCGAGGGCTCCRGAGGGAAAATGAAATTCCCCCGAGCTGGATTTGGGCCAGGCCAGCAGGGCCAGCTCCCCKCCGGTACAAAATTCGTATAAAATTTATAACATAATTTATAAATAAAATTCTTAAAATAAAATTTATAAAAGAATTTATAAATAAAAATCTGATAGAATTTATAACATAATTTATAAATAAAAATTTTATAAAATTTATTTTAAAAATATAAATAAAATTTTTAACATAGAATTTATGAACTAATTTCTAAATAAAATTCTTGTAAAATTTATAAAATAATTTACAAATAAAATTCGTATAAAATTTATAAGTCAAATCCTGATAGAATTTATAAAACATTCCTGTGGAATTCCCAAAGCCCCTCGGGCTCCCCAGGACAGAGCTCTGGATTGTGCCTCTTTTCCAGGTGATCCCTCTGGAAAATGGATGGGATCGGGAGATGGGGTTGGGMGATGGGATTATCCCACCAGCAGGGCTCGGGTTTTGCCGAGCCCCAGGGGTGACAATCAGGAGGAAATGTCCTGGCAATTGTCCCGGCCAATGTCCTGGCGCTGCCCTTCCTGCTGCCCCAGGATCTCCATTCCATAACCCAACAGCCCCGGGCACCAGGAATCCCAGGGAATTCTCATCCCAGAAAAACGCGGCTCAGCCTCCCAGACCTGAGCAGCTGGAGCCCAGAATTCCACCAAAACCATCCCCAGATCCCAAACCAGGGAACGCCTGAGGAGCAGAGGGGGCTCCTGGCGCCACTGATCCCTTCCCATGGGTGGGTTTAACCATTGGCACCCCGGATTTTCTCATTCCCCCCCAGAGGAAGCTGTGCCCACCCAGCAGAACCCCTGGGACGGGCAGAGGGGGAAGAGAACTGGGGAAGGGTTCCCCTCCCTCCCCATGGGGAAAATCCCACCCAAATCCTCCATCACAGGGCATGACCCAGCTGCTTTTTCCTTGGAATTGCAAAAAGAAGGAGAATTCGGGGGTTTCAGCTGAGGCCAGAGGAGGAGGCAGCTGGGTGGGAGTGGGCACAGGGTGGGCACAGGGTGGGTTTGGGCACCTCCATCCCCGGCCCTGGCAGCTCTGGAGGAAAATTCACATTTTAATCCTCTGGAGCAAGCAGCAGGGGAGGGAGCAGTGCCCAGTTCCTCTGCAGAGCGTTAAAGCAAATCCCCTTTGGAGCTCAGCTCTGAGCTGCACAAATCCCCCGGAGCCCCCACGCTCCCTTTTCATGCCCTGCTCTCTCCTCGTGTGCCCGTGCCTGGGATCGTTTGTGCCTCTCCTCCCTCCCCTGGTGCCCACCAGGGCTCGCCCTGGGCTGGGTCTGGKGCTTGGGCTGGTTTCTGTGGGGCAGCCTCGTGCCTGACAGTCCCTGGGGAAGGAGAAGGGAGCTGGAGCTCAGCCAGGTTTTGTCTGCTGGGGTTAAAGCTGGAGAGCTCCTGAGCTGAGCCTGGGGAACTCTGGANCCCTGGGGAAGGAGAAGGGAGCTGGAGCTCAGCCAGGTTTTGTCTGCTGGGGTTAAAGCTGGAGAGCTCCTGAGCTGAGCCTGGGGAACTCTGGAGCTCATCCCATGAGGATTTAAAGCTGGAGAGCTCCTGAGCTGGGCTTGGGGAACTCTGGAGGTTATTCCGCGAGGATTTAAATTGGAGAGCTTCCAAACTGGGCTTGGGGAGCTCTGGAGCTCATCCCACGTGCATTTAAAGCTGGAGAGCTCCTGAGCTGAGCTTGGGGAACTCTGGAGGTTATTCCACGAGGATTTAAATTGGAGAGCTCCTGAGCTGAGCCTGGGGAACTTTGGAGGTTATTCCATGAGGATTTAGATTGGAGAGCTTCCAAACTGGGCTTGGGGAGCTCTGGAGCTCATCCCATGAGGATTTAAAGCTGGAGAGCTCCTGAGCTGAGCCTGGGGAACTCTGGAGGTTATTCCATATGGATTTAGAGCTAGAGAGCTTCCAAACTGAGCTTGGGGAACTCTGGAGCTCATCCCACGCGGATTTAAAGCTGGAGATCTCCTGAGCTCAGCTTGGGGAACTCTGGAGGTTATTCCACGAGGATTTAAATTGGAGAGCTTCCAAACTGAGCTTGGGGAGCTCTGGAGCTCATCCCACGTGCATTTAAAGCTGGAGAGCTCCTGAGCTCAGCCTGGGGAGCCCTGGAGCTTATTCCATATGGATTTAGAACTGGAGAGCTCCCGAACTGGGCTTGGGGAACTCTGGAGCTCATCCCATGAGGATTTAAATTTGAGAGCTCCCAAACTGATCTTGGGGACCTCTAGAGCTCATCCCACATGGGTTTAAAGGCTGGAGAGCTCCTGAGCTGAGCTTAGGGAACTCTGGAGCTCATCCCACGAGGATTTAAATTGAAGAGCTCCCAAACTGGGCTTGGGGACGCCTGGAGCGCAATCCATGCAGATTTAAATCTGGAGAGCTCCTGAGCTGAGCTTGGGGACCCCTGGAGTTCATCCCACGAGGATTTAAAGCTGGAGAGCTCCTGAGCTGANGGAGCCGATCAAGCCCCGCATCCCCGGCTCCTGTGACCCCCCAGGATCCCCCTCCCCACCTTCCCTCCCTCCAGGGCCCTTTGGAGCCGCCCCAAACCCGCCCGTGGTGCTCGGGGCGCCGCCCCTTTGTGGCAGCTCACCAGCGGCCCCTGCCCATCTGTCAGCCCCGGGCACCGAGCTGGCACCGGGGCTGGCACAGAGGCGCTGGAGGAGCCTTAATCCGCTCGGCTCCGCGATAATTGCAGCCCGGTGACAGGGGCACTGAGTGGAAATTGATGAATGTAATTAAAATCCCAGGAGGAGAGGGCCGGGGAGACGGGGAGGGAGGGAGGAGAGCGGTGAGGAACCGAGGGAGGTGTGGGGAGAGGAACCTGGSCTGGTTTAATTAATAAAAAAAAATAAATCTATGAACTTATTGTTGATAAATTTTTATATTTTCCTCTCTTTAAAAAATTTAAAAATCCCGGCCTGAAGGACAAACAGACCCAGCAGCTCTGAGCTGATGTGRGAAGCCAGGATTGCTCCAGCCCTTCCCACCATAAATCTGGGGGTGCCCAAGGAAGGGGCTGCCAAAGCCATGCTCCTGATCTTTGGGGTGCCTCAGGCTCCCA
>NDFG01000004.1:236421-254839 GCA_002167245.1 Sporophila hypoxantha | reverse complement strand
ACCACCACATGTTTAAATATTCTATCACAGACTTAAAGCAAGACATTTTCAAACTTTCCCTTTGGTAGATGCGCACATAAACCAATGGAAAACAAGTTCTAATTCTATAAAATCCAGCGCCCGGATTTAAAGACTTTTCTTAGTCTATATTGATATATCCTAAGAAAATAATTTGATGGAATTATCATTTTGAAATTATGCCTGAATTAAAATCAAATGTTCAAGAAAGGCCATTCTCAACACTCATGCGCTCATCAGCAAGGCTTCCTACTTTCTTGTTTTCTTTTTTTTTTCATCAAATATAAGAAAATCAGAATTTCACAGACGCAACCTTTCAAAACGACGTTTTATTTTCTCTCTGGATCTCACCTCAGCCCAAGTGTTTTCAGTGGGAACTTCTATTTACTAAGGAATTTAATTCAAATGCCTGACTTAATGATGAACGTTCAGAGAAAAGCAACTAAAAGCAAATCTTCCTCAAATTTTATAGACAGTTTCTTTTCTGAAACAAAATGGTAGAATAGCACTACAGGAAATACAGGATGAGTAGAAAAATGCTTGAATAAGCAACAAATGCATAAATCTAAATACCGTTTTTCCCCCCATTTGCCTTTGACACTTTACCTGTAACTGACTGTCTACTACATGATTGCTACTTTCTATCAATACAGAAGAAGCCAGGAAATGAAGCTGCATCAAAATAGCAACCATGACAATTACTTTAACAAAAGTATCAATCCAGTTCTTACATTCTAGTGTTTCTTGCTATAACAAAATAATTGTTGAGCCCTTACTGCATGCTAACCACCACTGGAGAGTGAGGGACAGGGAAAATGGTAAATACAGGACGCATAAACAATGCATTTATTGTCTAATTGCAATTATTACCCAACAAAAGGCTTTAATTAAGACCTCTCATGGAAATCAGAACTGCCCCTGATATCTTCTGTGGGTAGGAAAAGACACATGCCTGCCAAACCCAGAAAATGTATTGCAAGATATGTTATTTATTTTTATCTTGTAATTTTGTAGTTCAACATAGGCCACTATCTGTGTTGTTTTTACTTGATGTTCTGGTTGTCTGCTCAGTATAAGAAATGGTTAATGCTGATGAAGCCAGACACAGAAAGCAATGAGAATCTTGATGCCCATAATTGCAACCAAAAATGCATGCTAAATGTATGTCTGAGGGGGTTGAAGAACAAGAACACAAGGAGCTTAATCGCACTTTGTAACCAAAGTTTTTCCTCCATTCCTAAGCGAAGGCAGTTGAGTTGAAGGAATACAAAGTCATCCACCTCTTTTTGTCAACATCTGAAAAGGTGGCTAAGGTATCTTAGCACTGTCCAGAAAGCAAAGCTTTGCAGGAACAGTAAATGCTATGATCACAATTATTCAACTATCACATAGCTTGTGATTCAATGTCCATTTCAGTCACACCTACTTCAATAACTGGGATTGGAAAACTAAGTAAAATTCTGGGATTAGTTTTCAAAAGCAAACAGATTACACTAAATACTATGAAAACTTGCTAAGTATGCAAAGACGCCTTAGGCAGCGCTGGCCTATACACAGGGGAATATGACCACCCATGTGGGAAGACACATGAAACATCTCACTAAAAAGAGCATGAAGAAATGTAATTCTTCAGGAATACACCTGGGATTTTTTTGTTTGAGCTTCATTGTTGTTTGTTTCTTAAATAATGGAACTGCCACCTACTTGGAGATCTGTAGATTAGTTTGGAGGAAAAAAAAAAAAAAAAGGAAAAAACCCATGGATCTCAAGTTGCAGAAAATTAATACTGTATCCAAAAGTACTTCTTAGAATGGCCTCAAAAGAAAATTTTTATTTTTGCGTATTCTGCTAAGGCTTAGCCCCAAGTATTGTTTTCATACTATTATCAATCTCTCACATTGCAAAGTGGCAACTAGAAACGTACCTTCTCAATACAGCCTTTCAAAGAATCTCCTCCTTTAAATTAATTAAATTATACCTGTTTGGTTCAAGAGAGCTGAGGCCAAAAAGTCAGATTGCATTTGTTTCAACACACTTTAAAAAATGAATTTTTAATCGTGTTAATTATCACCCAATGTTTTTCAATCCAATCGGGTGGTTCAAACCCTTGAAAACCTATGATCAGAATCTTAACTTTCTTGTATTTTCGACTGATTGTATTACAATGAATGTGAAACTTTATTACTCCTAGCTTTACTGACTTTAGTTTATACAAACAGGCTCACAGGAGCAAAACTGGAAATGTTTGTAAAGGCCAACAATACCAATCAAGGCGAACAACGTAATTGTTCCAATTGCACTGTATATATAATTTGTTTTGTTTTACAGAACGAGATACCCTCCTTTCTCTCCTCCTCCCTCCTAAAACTAAGACGGATTTTTGGAAGGATTAAGGCTCTGCTCACCTAACAATTACCAGAATATAGCCTTGACCCTGCTTGAGCTTTCGACTGGCCGATACGTTCGGCCAAGGTTCAACAAGCTCCACCTACACCAAAAAATCAACAGAACAACAAAATGGTTTGGGTTGGAAGTGGCCCTTAAGACTGCATCCCCATTTCCACACAATTAAGCCATCCAGGCACCAAAAACACCACAGTTCAGCTAAGGTTGGCAGACCAGGGCCCTACACCTGTACAACCTTCTCGAAGGAGGCTCACCTTTCATGAGCACAACGTCATAACACATCTTGTGGTAGTACTCATGTAGGGTTTTTATATTATTATTTTTTTTTCCAAAAAATACAGAGTCCCAGATTGTATCTCATCTCCAAATACAGTTAAGAGGCATACCTAGTTCCAATAAAAAATTCAATACGACATGTATACTAACACGGTATGCCCATAATAGCGACCACAAACAGAATAAAAAAACTAAGATTTACATTTTGTTATCTGCAGCACGTGGAGGTGGCTCCCAAAGCGACAGGGGACACAAATGGAGAGAAACCGAATTGAAAGCTCATGCCCGGTTGAAACTATGCCTTTAATGTTTCAGCCCTCCTTCTGCCAGGCCTTTGATTGCTTCACCTCAGCCTTTGGGGTATTGGAAGGGATGGGGTTTGGACGTTCGCAGGGAGGTGGGTTTTGTTGGAATCGGAAATCCCTGGCTCCTGCAGGTGGGGGAAGCTGGGAAGCACGGGAGAAACCCTGGGGCTCTCCATTTTTCGGGGTGCTGTGGACCCTCAGGGGTAATGCAGGTGAGACAGGGAGTGAGATGGCGGATGCCACAGGGAAATCAATCCACCTTATCCCACACCACATCCCAAATCCCTCCCTGGGAGCAAGCGGGATTCCCACAGGGATCAATCCCCACCCTTCCCGCACACACATCCCAAAATCCCCTCCTGGAGCAGCCTTGGGAAATCGCTACCATTCCCCTGGGGAAGCCTCCTCAGGGGAACAATCAATTCCCTCAAACCCATCCAGCCGTTCCTGGAATCCCATCCCTGTCAACAGAGAGCTGTCCCGCACCGAGGAGCTGCTCAAGGGACAACACCCACAGGAGCTGGGTAGCAGGGGCTGCTGCAGCTCCAGGAATCGGGAACAATCCCCGCTTTTAATGGAACAGCGCACAGCTGGGGCGCAGGGCTGCTGGCAGCTCCAGGGATCGGGAACAATCCCCTGTTTTAATGGGAAACAGCGCCACTGGGAGCAGGGGCTGCTGCAGCTCCGGGGATCGGGAACAATTCCCGCTTTTAGTGGGAAACACAGCGCACAGCTGGAGCAGGGGCTGCTGCAGCTCTGGGAAGGCTCCGGGATTCGGGAACAATCCGCTTTTAGTGGAACACGCGGCTTGACATCCGGGGAGCAGGGGCGCTCCAGCTCGGGAAAAACAAATAATCCCCGCTTTTTGTGGGAACACACGGGCCTGACATCTGGGGGAACGGCGGAAAACAGGAAATTTCACTGGCAATGGCGTTGTTCCTCCAGGACACGGGGATGCTCATGAATGGGCCACACGGGATCCAATGAGAATGGCACTTGGGAATGCACGCGGGAATGGCAACAGGAATAACCCACCTTGGGAATGCCATCAGGAATTGTCGTGGGGGAATGCATTGGGCATCACAATTGGGAAGAACGCCACAGCGAATGCCTAGAATGGCATGGGAATGCCATTGGGAGTCCACTGTGAATGCACGGGGAAATCGCCACTTGGGAATGCGCGGAGCTCGGGAATTCCGAGCCCAGGGCGCTGGATGGGCACCGGCTCCGTGCGGAGGGTGGGGTCCCTCAGCGGGGAGGGGGCCGGGGGCGCTCGCCGCTGCGCCGCCCGTTGGTGTCGCCGCCGTTGGTGCCCGCCGCCCCGTCCGTCCCGCCGTCCACGGTGGCGCTCGTCCCTCTGCCGGTCCCTGGCCGGATGGAGCCCCGGCGGATTCCGCGGCTGTGAAATCCCTGCGCAGCCTGGGAGCTCGGGACGGGAGAAATGGGTTGGGAATGCAAAGGGATGCCAGCGCAGCCTGGAGAGCTCGGGACGGGAGGGATGATCCATCCCGGTCGGGTCCTGGGTGGTGATGCAAGCAGCCTGGGAGATCGCGCGAGGGGAGGGTGGGCTGGTGATGGGGCAGGATGCAGGAGCCTGGGGAGCTCGGGAGCGGAGGGATGATCCATCCCGGTCGGGCTGGGTTGGGATGCCACAGCCTGGCAGGAGCCCGGGGGGGAGGGGATGATCCGTGCCCGGTCGGGCTGGGTTTGGGATGCAGGGATGCAGGCAGCCTGGGAGCTCGGGAGGGGAGCGGATGCGGTGGGATGCCATGGGATGCAGCAGCCTGGGAGAGCTTTTCGGGGAGCGGAGTGGTTGATGCCGTCCCCGGTCGGGCTGGGTTGGGATGACAGGGATGCCAGCAGCCTGGCAGAGCCTCGGGACGGGAGGGATTGATCCGTCCGGTCGGGGCTGGGATGGGATGCAGGGATGCAGAAAAAGCCAGCCTGGGAAGCCTCGGGGAGGGGAAGGGATGGGTTGGGGGGATGCAGGGATTGCAGCAGCCCTGGCAGAGCCCGGGAGCAGAGCGAATGATCATCCGCGGTTCGGGGCTGGGTTGGGGTGCAGCAGCCTGGCAGAGCTGAGTGACAGAGCCCTGGCATGGTTTGCACGGAGGGCACCTTCAGTCCCACCCCATTCCCTGGGCAGGGACGCCTCCCACCGCCCCAGGGCGCTCCAAGCCGCGTCCTTGGACGCTTCCGGGGATGGGGCATTTCTGGGCAGCCCCTGGCTGTGTCTGAGCACCCTCACAGGGCAGGATTTCCTTTCCCTAATTTATCCTGACCCCCAGTCCGTGACCCTGCGATTACCCCGTGGATCTGCCGGGGCAGGGATCCCTTCCTCAGCCCTCCCGCAGCTCCGCGCTGCGGAGGGAGATGCCCGCGCTGTGCCCACATTTCCCTGCTCGCGTCCCTCCGTGTGCCGCCGCTGCCGGGGCCCGCTGCCAGCCCCGCTGTCCCCGTGCTGTCCCCACCGCCCTCCTGGGCACCCTCTGCTGCTCCGCAGCTTTTTCCCCCGTTTTCCTGCGCTTTTCATGGAGCTGCAGCACGGTTTCCATCCACGAGAGGCCACCTTCCTCTCGCGTTTGCTGCTGCGGCGCCGGGAAAGGCTCGGAAGAGGAGCCTGGATGTTTCTCCCCGTTCCTGTGGATGTTTCTCCCAATTCGAGGCTTTTGGGGATTTCTCGCCCAGCTCCTTCCCAATTTTTCCTCCCTTCTTCTTGCCAGGAAGAGAGGAATTGGTAAGAAACTTCTCTGGAGTTTTTCCTTGGGGTTGCATCTCCTTAAATAATTTCTTTGGCATTGCAGAAAAGCCTGGAGGTTTCCCACCTCTGCTGTCAGCAAATCCAGCATCTCCTGCCATGGGAGAACCTCAGCTGGGAATTCCAGGATGGTTTGGGTTGGAAGGGACCTTCAATCCCCTCCCATTCCAGCATCTCCTGCCATGGGAGAACCCCAGCTGGGAATTCCAGCATGGTTTGGGTTGGAAGGGACCTTCAATCCCATCCCATCCCATTCCTGCCATGGGAGAACCTCAGCTGGGAATTCCAGCATGGTTTGGGTTGGAAGGGACCTTCAATCCCATCCCATTCCTCCTCCTGCCACGGGCAGGGACCTTCCACTCCCCCCTTCAGAAGGATCCGGGGGCAGTGTCCTGCAGGATGAGCCTGCAGAGAGCTTGGAGCAGATCCCAGAGCCRCTGTGATCCCTCCCAAGCTTCCCCATTCCATGGAATGACCCCGGCAAGGAGGGCAGTGACCCCTCCAAGCGCGCCCAGGGGACAGGAGGGGACCAGAAATCCCAGGGGGAAAACTTCAAACCTCGGTGGGGCAGGAAATTCCCCCTGGGCAGGAGCCAGAACTTCCCCGGGCAGTGCCCGAGCCCAGGGATGGGGAATATTCCAGAGGGATGGGAATGCTCCAGAGGGATGGGGAACATTCCAGAGGGATGGGGATATTCCAGAGGGATGGGGAATATTCCAGAGGGATGGGGAATATTCCAGAGGGGTGGGGAATATTCCAGAGGGGTGGGGAATATTCCAGAGGGATGGGGATATTCCAGAGCCAGCTGGGCACCATCCTGGGTTGGTGCCCTGTGCCCTGGCATGGGCTCTGGGTCCCTCCTGGGTTCTGTGGATCCTGCAGGGCAGTAGAGGGGCTGGGCTGGCCTCACCCTCCTGGTTCCTTTTCCTCTCCTCTCCCCGTGCCAGCACCTTCCTCACTCATCCCAAACCCCCAGTTTCCCTCTCTGCACTGCGGGATCCATTGATTTTCCAGTCACTCCCATCCTGGCTGTCCCCCCACTTGTGGAGSTTTATGGGATTTGGTTCCACTCAGCCCTGCTGCTGCCAGGGGCTCCAGCCAGCCCTTCCATTAAATCTCCTGGCTCAGCCCCGTGCTGATCTCTAATTGAGCGTTCTCTGCCTGCTGCTCAGCCAGCCTTGGGCGCCTTCCAGGGCTGCAGGGAAGGGACAGGACGGAGGTGGCACTGCCCTCGGTGGGGTGAGGAACAGGGGGAGCTCTTCCCTGTGCTGCTGCCTCTSCGGGGGCACGGATGGAGGTGTTTCCTCCTGGATGTGGCACAGGGAAATCCACTTGGATGGGACTTAACAAATGGATGGACTATGACCCCCTGACTGAAGGAGGCAATGAAAGGGGAAAGTCCTCGGATGGAAAACGGAGACATCAGGTGACCATTCCTGAGGTGCTGGACAGGTTTCCCAAATGAGAGAGAATGAAGGGGAAAGTCCTGAAGGAAAACGGGATCAGGTGACAGTTCCTGATGGCTGCTCGGACAGGTTTCCCAAAATGAGAGAATGAACAAGGGAAAGTCCTGAGGAAAACGATCAAGAGTAATCAAGTTCTGATGGTGCTGGACAGGTTTCCCAAAATACATAGACAGAGAATAGCCCCCTGGATTTCCCCAGGGCAGGCTGGAGCACCCTGGGCAGTGGGAGGTGTCCCTGGAAGGCAGGGCTGGAATGGGATGATCCTGAAGGTCTCCCACACCCCAAACCATTCCCTGATTGCACCAAAACAAGGGAGGGGCTTCACCTGCAGAGAGCTTTGCCCCCCTGCYCTGGGGCCTCTTCCAGAGCCCTCTGATCCCAAATCCAGGCCCAGCACTGGGATTGGGCCCATCCTGAAGCACTCCTGGCTCTGGCAGAGTTCTGGGAGAAGGGGAAGGGGCAGAGATGCTGCTCCCACCCCCCTGCCCAGCTCCTGCTCTGGGCTGGAGGCCTGGACCCCCCAAACTGGGACAAAACCAGTGCAGGAAGGATGAACCCAGCTTTAAAGTGKTTTTTYRYTGGGGTGGAGCAGGATATCAGAGCAGGGGAGGGTTTCAGCACCAGCCAGCCTGGTTTGGCCRCGTTTGCTATAAAAAGCAGAAATTTAATGAATGTTTGTGCCCTGCCAGCCTTTCCCAGGCTGAGCATCCTCGCAGGAGCCGCCTGCCCCTTCCCATGGAGGTTCCTGGGGCACTCCTGGTTTCCAGCAGGGTTTGATTGACTCAGTGATGGAGCCAGCAGAGACAGGGAGCTGCTTGCAGCAAATCCTGCCTGACTGGACTGGGAGCGAGCCCTGGGCAAGGCTCYGGTCCCGGGCTGAGCTTTGATTTGAGCAGATTTCCTTGCCTTTCATCAAAGCCTCTGGACTCAAACTTCTGCCTTTTCCATTTGGGAATATTCTCCTTTGTTTTGTTCCCGTGAGCGGGATGGGACCCGACAGCTCTGCAGGACAGGATCCTGCTCCCCACCCCAGAGCGGTTTGGGGTGCCAGGGGCTTTGAGATCGCCCCATTCCCACGGGCAGGGACACCCCCAGCACCCAGGGCGCTCCAGCCCGGCCTTGGACATGCCCAGGGATGGGGCAGCCACAGTTTATCGAGCAAATCTCCTCCACCCTCCCCTACAGCTCTTCCAGCCCTGGAATGGGGGCAAAGCAGCCAGGACCATAGCTTGGAGCGGGAGCCGGGCTGCAATCAGCTCCCTGCTGCCCGATGCCCCCGTGCCAGGCTGCCCGGGCACGGCCAGGCTGCCCCAACCCCGGGGCAGCGCTGCCGCTGTCGCTGCCCACGGGGGACACGGGCGGGGCCGCTGCGCTGCCAGCCCGGCTCTCCAGCCGCGATTATGTGTCTGGACAAGCCCTCGGCAGCTGTTTTCCAGCTCTTGCCTAACAAAGAGCACTTTCATGGCTCCAGGAAAGGAGCAGCAGCGGGGTTTGTGGCTGAGCCAAGAGCTGAGGGGCTCAGCAACGCTCTCAAAGGGGGTGTGGGCACTCGGCGTGGCACCCACTGGCTCTGTCCCCCTGGCATTGCCTGCCCCCAAACATCCCCAAGCCTTCCTGGGGATGCACCGGCCCCACTTGTGCTGCTGAAGCCGAGCCCAGCCAGCCCGGGGCCGGGAAATTCGGGTTTTGCTGGTGGGCTCAGCTTTTCCCCCTCTCCCCCCTGCTCGTCCCCCTTCTCCCAGCTGGAGCACCACGGAGAGCCGGTCCGGAGCCCTGAGTCAGAGCAGCCCTGATGGATGAGGCTGCAGCTCCAGAGAGCACTCGGGATGATTGCAGGGCTGCGCCAGGGTGCGCTGACACAGGATCCGGAGCCTGCTTGGCTCCGCTCCCGCTCCCTGCACCAAACCCGGGGCCCGCGGGGGGACCGGGTGCCTCCCAGGTGCTTTCAGCTCAGCTCAGGGCAGCTTTGGCTCCTGGCAGGGCTCAGGGAGCTTCCCTTGGCTGCCCTTCTCCCCCACGGCCCAGCTAAGGAGATTTGGAGGGGARAGGATCAGAGAATCAKGGAAAGGGTTGGGTTGGAAGGGCCCTTCAGAGCTCACCCAGCCCCACTGCCCTGCGCTGAGATTCCCCTGGATTTTCCCTTCCTCCTCTGCCACTTTYTGTTGGGGCTCTGAAATTCGGATTCAGGGCTTTGCAGGGGATCCAAGAGGCAGATCCAGGGAAAGGAGCAGGCTGCTCTCCATCCATCCACGGATCCCTCTATGGATCCATCCATCCGTGGATCCTTCTATGGATCCATCCATCCCTCCATGGATCCTTCCATGGACCCAGCCCTCCCTCCCTCCATCCGTGGATCCATCCATCCATCCCTCCATGGATCAATCCATGGACCCATTCCTCCCTCCCTCCATCCATCCATCCATCCATGGATCCTTCTATGGATCCACCCATCCATCCATCCATCCATGGATCCATAGATCCATCCCTCCATGGATCCTTCCACTCATCTGTCCATCCATGGATCCATTCATCCATCCATCCATCCATCATCCATTCATCCATCCCTCCCTTCATCCATCCATGGATCCATCCCTCCCTCCCTCCATCCATCCATGGATCCATCCCTCCATCCATCCATGGATCCATCCCTCCCTCCCTCCTCCTCCTCACCCTCCAGCTGCCCATTCATTCCCTGGCTCTCCCTGCGGCTGTTTCCCCCCTGGGAAGGGGATTCCTCCCCAAACCCYGCTCACTCCCTGGCCAGCAGGCACAGAGCACCCTCAGCTCCCCTTSTCCTGCTCCCCCTCTCCYTGAGCTGAGCAGGGAGTGAGGCAGGGAATGATTCCCGGGGGTTTTTTGGCGTTTCAGCCTCTCTGGGACAGCATCCCCGGCGTTATCCCCATTTCAAACCRGGACAGAGCAGGAGGAGGGCGCTCGGCGCCGCAGGCGGGGCAGAACCGCGGCAGGAGCGGGCAGGAAGAGGTTAAAGCGCTCTGCCCGCGCCGTGTGTGTGCGGAATGACGAACGCAGAGCCGAGCTCGGGCAGAGTCAGACCCGGCGCTGCCTCCTCAGCGCGGCCGGCAGGATGAAATATTCCCCGGTCATCCCCTCTGTGTGACTCACAGACTGATCCCAGAGAGGAGAAATCTTCYCAAACCTCACACTTTCAATGTCTTTTTTATTCTCTTCCCCCCCACCCTTCTCTCTTTTTCTCTTTTTTATTTTTCTTTTGCCCACGCAGCAGCTGCAGGAAGGGTTTGGGATAGAATTCCACACAAAAGCCTTCATCTCCTGGAGAGCCCGGGCCAATAAATCCTGCTTGGAGGATGAAATGGGCTCGGGGGAGTGTGACACCGCGATTTGGGAGGGCTGGGTCCCTCTGTGCCCAGCCCTGGGCACTCCAGCAGCTTCCCAGGGGTTGCCAAGGGCCCTCGCAGGGACTGGGAAAACCTTGGCTCCTGCAATCCTCCAGAAAAAAAAAAAGAGGGAGAAAGGGAAAAGCTGGATCCCTGCATGCTCTGAATCTTAATCTTTCCTCTTTCAGGGTCGTTCTGCTTCCCAGCACAAGCCGTGTTTTCCATCAGGGAAAGCCCTGGAAGCTTTGTGGGATGGGGCAGTGCCAGCCCTGGGCACCCAGGGGCCCCCTGGGATCCCCCAGAGCACAGGGAATGGCACTGGAGGCACCTGGGGCTGCCCTGGCTCTGGGATTTCAGATTCCTGTGGGTTTAAAGCTCATGGCAGAAGGAAATGAGCGGGATTTGCCAGGAGGAGCTGTGGATTCAGCCCTGGATTTGCCCAAGGAGCAGCCTGGGGAGGTGGGAGGTGTCCCTGGAATGCAGGGGGAGGGATGGGATCGGCTTTKAGGTCCCTTCCCAGCCAAACCACTCCAGGATTCCCCATTTCCCTCGCACAGGGCCGGGCTCTCAGCTCCTTGKGATAAATTTGAGCCAAATTTGACGTTCCAGAGATGGTGACATCCCCCAGATGTCCTTGGCATGGCGTGGCCAGCTGGGAAATCCAGACCCAAACAGCTGGGAACACACTGGGACAGGGAATTCTGGAATTTAAAGCAGGAAAGGTTTTTGGTGCTCTACTCCAGATATTCTTCATTTCTGCATCCACAGCTCCCACATCAGATCCTGGGAATTCTGGGGTGGGATGAGAGGAGAGACTGGGGATGGCCAGTCCCAGCTGGACAAAATCCCCAGTGCCCCTTACACAGAAAATGGGCCCAGAAATTGGAATTTAAAGCAGGAAAGGTTTTTGGCGTTTGATTCCAAATATTCTTCATCTCTGCATCCACAGCTCCCACATCGAATCCAGTGTGTGGGATAAAAGGAGTGATGTCCWAATTCCTGGACTAAATTCCCCGTGTCCCTTGCACTGAACACAGGAATCCCTCTGGAACTTAAGCCAGGAAAGGATTTTCTGTGTTCCACTCCAATTATTCCTCAGCCCCCCGTTGCACCCACGATTCCCACCCCAAATCCCACTCCCCATCCCGAGGCTCCCCCCATCCCCTGAGCCTGCCAGAGCTGCATTCCCCTGGCTGGCAGGGCAGAAGCGCTGCGGCTGCACTTTCCCTGCCCAGCTAATCCCATTTGTCTCCTGGCTGCTCCCAAAATGCCTTTTAAGGATTCCCAGCAATGCAGCAGAGAAATCCATTTGCAGGCACGAGGCAGCCAGGAGGGGAATTTTGATTTCCCACTTAYGAGAGGATGACAAGGTGAGGGAGCCGGGGGAAGATTGATCGCCCAGAGAAGCATTTTTACTCTGCCCAATTAATCCTGGCGTGGCTGCAATCAATCCAGGGGCGGGAGGAATCAGGTGGGAACGCTTCCCTCTGCCGCTGCCTGTCGCGGGGGGATGGATGGAGGCATTTTCTCCTGGACGCAGCACGGGGAAATCCACTTAGGTTGGGATTTCTGGGAGGAAAAAAAATGGATATCAGGGGCCAGGGCTCTCTTTTCCCTGCGGGGAGAGCAGATTGAGGCCATCAATCCACATTAGGGAGGCTCTGTGGCCACATAGAATTCCAGCAGGAGGAATTCCAGCAGCCCCCAGGCGTTCCTGAGGATGGGATTTGATCCTGGGGGATCGTTTGCCCTCAAGTTCACGCTGGGTTTTCCTTCTGCTCCTCTCCCTTTTTCCCTTTTGATTGTGGTTCAAAGAACCTCTCCCTTTTCCCCTTTTGAYTGTGGTTCCTTGTGGTTCACTGGGTGCTTTTGCCCCTGAGCTGGGGTTAAGTYAAACCCTGCTGGAGGTTCAGGGCAGCTGAACCCAGCCCTAAAACACCTGTAGGGGCGTGGGGGGCTCTGGTCCCAAGGATTTGGGGCTAAAAATCCCAGAAATCSCAGCCCTTGGTCCCATGCCAGGCTGAATTCCTGCCGCCCTGTCATTAGAGCTCAGCACCCGCCCTGGTTTGGGGTTTTCTCCTGGACTCCAGGGAATTTGGGCACATTCAGCACAATTCCCTGCTTCTCCTGCCTGTGGGACAAAGCCTGGATCCCAGGGGCTCCAGGAGATCAGCTGGGAGTTTTTAACCCTGTTCTCACCCAGTTTTTAACACAATTCAAGGCTGCCGGCCCAGTTTGGGGAGGAAAGCACTGAATTCTCAATATTTTTTCCCTCCAGGTTGTGAATTTAAACCAGAAAAGGTTTTTAGTGTTCCACTCCAGATATTCTTCATCTCTGCATCCATCCCACATCAAATCCTGGGACAACCCAGAGAATTCTGGGATGGGAGCAGTGACTGGGGATGCCCAATTCCATCTGGACAAAATTCCCAGTGCCCTTTACACTGAACACAGGAATTCCTCTGGAATCTGGGGATGAAAAAGCCAAATTCTCGATTTTTTTCTCCAGGATGTGAGAAGGAGGAACTCCCTGTGAGTTCCTTGATATTTTTGGGGAAAGGCCCAAGTTTTCCTATGAGTTCCTTGATTTTTTCTTTGGGAAAGGCCCAAGTTTTCCTGTGAGTTCCTTGATTTTTTTGGGGAAAGGCCCAAATTTTCCTATGGGTTCCTTGATTTTTTTTGGGAAAGGCCCAAGTTTTCCTGTGAGTTCCTTGATTTTTTCGGGGGAAAGGCCCAAATTTTCCTATGGGTTCCTTGATTTTTTTGGGAAAGGCCCAAATTTTCCTATGAGTTCCTTGATTTTTTGGGAAATGCCCAAATTTTCCTATGAGTTCCTTGATTTTTTTTTGAGGAAAGGCCCAAATTTTCCTGTGAGTTCCTTGATTTTTTTTTGGGAAAGGCCCAAATTTTCCTATGGGTTCCTTGATTTTTTTGGGAAAGGCCCAAGTTTTCCTGTGAGTTCCTTGATTTTTTTGGGAAAGGCCCAAGTTTTCCTGTGAGTTCCTTGATTTTTTTTTTTGGGAAAGGCCAAGTTTTCCTGTGAGTTCCTTTGATTTTTTTTTGGGAAAGGCCCAAGTTTTCCTGTGAGTTCCTCCTTGATTTTTTCGGGGAAAAGCCCAAATTTTCCTATGGGTTTCCTTGATTTTTTTGGGAAAGGCCCAAATTTTCCTATGAGTTCCTTGATTTTTTTTGGGAAAGGCCCAAGTTTTCCTGTGAGTTCCTTGATTTTTTTTTTGAGGAAAGGCCCAAGTTTTCCTGTGAGTTGCTTGATTTTTTTTGGGAAGGCCAAGTTTTCCTATGGGTTCCTTGATTTTTTGGAAAGCCCAAGTTTTCTGTGAGTTCCTCTTGATTTTTTTTGAGGAAAGGCCCAAATTTTCCTATGGGTTCCTTGATTTTTTGGGGTTTTTGAAAGGCCCAAGTTTTCCTGTCGCCCAGCACAGCAGAGGGACAGAGTGACTCCCCCTGGGGGTGAAACCCCCGAGTGTGGGGCTGCTCTCAGCCCTCAGCCCCGCTCTAATTAACAGATTTACTAATTTGGGACTCATCATCCCGCAGCATCCCAGGGGCAGCTTGTTCCAGCTGCTCCTGAGGGACATCCAGAGGGTTTCTAACAGCACACAAAAGGAATTTGACAGTGGCAGGAGGCACCGGGAGGGATTAAACTTGAMAGAGAAATAAGGGGAAAAAAATCACATTAAATCATTTTAGAGCTTATAGAGATGGAGCAGGGATGGGGACGCTGGARATCAGGGATGGGGACGCTGCTGTCACCTCTGGGGCTGGATTTTCCTCACCAGGGCCTTTATTTGCTTTCCAGGCAAATCTTTGGCTCCAAGCCCTGAGGGGCTCCTGCCCTGACATGTGGGCAGTGCCAGGCCCTCCCTTCCCTKCTCCCTTTTCTCCTCCCTTTCCCTCCCCCATTTATTCCCCACTCCCTCCAAAAACCCTTGGAATTCCCACCCAAAGTCACGCAGCAGTGTGAGGAAGCAAACCCTGCCCAATTCCTCGCAGTTTTCCCGAGATATTTTCATTTTCCAGGGGCAGACYGAGCCWCCTCCAAAGGCATTTCCAGAAGTTYTCCCRAGCCCCAGGTTCACAAGGAAGAGCTGGGACAAACCCCGGTGTTTTGTGTATTTTTGGGAGCTGCTGTTTATTTGTTTTGGGCGCTGATTTGCCAAGGAATTCAGTTTTCCCACAGAAACATCCCAGGTTTTTTTCTCCTGTTTCTGCTTTAATCAGCTTGAGGCTCAGCAATTCCCTGTGGGAATGTGCTGCTCCCTGCACACTGGCCCTAAAAAAGGTGATTTTATTATTTTCCTGCCTTTTGGAAAATCCTAGTCTTTCTGAATCCCATGAAACCCCCACAAGCAGATTGAGATCCTGACATCTCACCTCCACCAAAAAACCCCTCAAGGCCAACTAATTCCATTCAAACCACACCAGATTGGGGCAAAAAACATCAAAAAGAGAGCTGTGAAATCCATTTTTCTCCTCACATCCCAGCTCTGAAAGCAGATGGAGGGGTGGGGCTAAMAGGAGACAAGTCAAACCCAGAAAATTGTCAGAATTCAGCAGAAATAATTCCCCCCCTCTCCTCCCCTGCCAGGTTCTGGAGCAGGGAGTCCCAGCTGGTTCCTTCCCCCTCGAGCTGAGCTTCTTTCTGGGATTTCCACTCCAGCAGTGCTCGAGGAATACAATAAAAATTAATTATTAAAACAGCAGGATAAAAAAAAAAATATCAGCTGCCAGGGCACTGAAATATTTTTAGCTGATTGCTGGAGTTTAGAACAACAACAGGAGTGGAGTAATGGAACTCCTGTGTCAGGGGTTGTGGGGCCTGGCCTTGGCTTTGAGGGATGGGAGCTTCCCAGYGCCCCACAGCCAAAAAATCCAGGGTTTTGGGGGAAGTTTTGGGGTGAGAAAATTGAGTTCTGTGGATTTTCTTCAGGTCACTTCATCCTGGAACTTTTGGGGGAAGTTTTGAGTGGAAAGAGCTCTGGGATGTGAGGCCTGTGGGACCTGGCCTTGGCTTTGAGGGATGGAGGTTTCCCAGTACCCCTCAGCCAAAATCCGGGGGTTTTGGGGAAGTTTTTGGAGAGAAAATGAGAATTTTCTTTGGGTCACTTCATCCTGGAACTTTTTGGGAGAAGTTTTGACTGGAAAGAGCTCTGGGATGTGAGGCCTGTGGGGCCTGACCTTGGCTTTGAGGGATGGAGGTCTCCCAGTGCCCCTCAGCCAAAATCCAGGGGTTTTGGGGAGGTTTTTTTGTAAAAATGAATATTTTCTTTGGGTCACTTCATCCTGCAGCTTTTTGGTGTTTTACAGTGCAGGAAAGTCTGGCACATTTGGAAACTATTTCCCACTGGGTTTCCTGCAGGCCTGAGCAGGCTCTGGGCTATTTTTTTGGTGAGAATTATCTCCCTGAAGCCCTTTTTGATAAGGGTTTTATCCCTGAGGTGATAAAACCCTGCCTGCTTTGGATCAGGCAGCCTTCCCTCAGTGCTGACCTGGGAAATTCATCAATTTTCCAGGGGAGAAATGGAATCTGAGTGGAAAGAGAAACTGGGAGCCTGTGGGTTACAACTGTGGGGAATGGGATTAAAGATTATTAAACGTGCCAAGGTGCTTTCCCTGCAAAACCCCACAGGATTTGGGATCTTTCCAGGCAGATTTATGGGATCTTCTGGCTGCTCATCCTCTTCAGGGACAAACTTTGTAATACACTCAGCAAGATTCATTTATTTCTACATATTAAATAAACGAAGTAAAAGGGAGGAAAAAGGAGTGTGGCACCCATGGGGCAAACAGCACAGAGCACTCAGGATTTAGGGAATAAATTATTTGAGAATTTCGGGAAGAGAGAGGAGCACACAGGGCAGGATGCTGCTTGTGGGTTGAACCTTGTTCATCACAGGAGGACAGGGGACACCTCAAGGGTCACATCCTCAGCTGGCAGGCGGTTAAACTTCACCCTGCGGACCAGGAGCTGGGCTGGGTCACACCAGGAGAATTTCTTAGGGCCATCAAGTGAAACGAGGGGATTTTTCGGGCCATCAAGTGAAACGGTCTCGTAAAACGCCTGTTGGGCCGGCTGATTTATGTATGGAGGGCACAAACAACATCCCGTCCCCCGGTGCCACTTAACTTTTTCATTTTCCCATCTTGCCCTAATTGCTGGGTACGTGTGGGGAAATCACCCCGCAGCCCCGGGGAGCCGGGGCCAATGGTCAGGGGCTTGGGACAGCCTGGCGATGGAGAAAAGGGGTGGGATGAGTTGATTTTAAAGTTATTTTCCAGCCACTCCATGGTTCCACGGGTGGCTCGTCACAGCTCGTGTCAGTGCGGGTCACCCTGTTGCCAGTGGATGGATCCCCCCTGGTTTTGTGGGGGGGGGGGTCCCAAAGCAAAGCAGGACCAGCCCTGCCTCAGTTTCCGCCGCGGGGAAAACAGCGGGAGCATCTTTGGGGTGGAATTGGGGGTGACAGGGAGGGAAATGCCGGGGTGGTGACCCCTCTTTGAGCATCTCGGGGGTGCGGAGATGGAAGAGAGGACAGCAACATGAAGGGCTGGGGACAGCTGCCACTCAGAGTGGGGGTGACGGGGGACAAACCCACTTTGGGCATCTCGGGGGTGCGGGACGGAGCCAGGGACAGCACAGAACAGGGCTGGGGACAGCTGCCACTCAGAGTGGGGTGTGACAGGGAGGCAATCCACTTTGGGCATCTCGGGGGCGGGGCATGGGTGAAAGGACACCCCGGGCCAGAGCTGGGGACAGCTGCCACTCTCTCGGTAGGCGGTGGCGTTGGGCCGGCTGCGGGTCCCTACACCTTTAAAAGTCTCCTCACGTTGCGGCGCTGATTATCCATTAACCGCGGCTCCCTTTCCTGGGGGCGGCGTTCGCACGAGCGCTGCCAGCAGGGCGGGCGGCGGCCGCGCTGTGCCTCGCCTCACCTCCCTGCCTCCCCTCCTCTCCCCTCCTAAACCCCCGCTCCCTCCTTATCAGCAATTCAGATTGCATTGCAAATCTGCGCGCTTTCTTCCAGGGCCGCGGCACGAGCGCCGAGCGCCTTTCCCGATCTCCTCCTCCTCCTCCTCCTCCTCCTGGGATTTTTCCTCCTTCTCCCCTCCCCTCGCTGCCTGCCTTTCCCTCCCTCCCTCTCTTTCTTTCCTCCTTTCACCTCCTGGAACAAAAGTTGGCCCTTTCGGCACGCTGCGCAGCGCTGCATGGCGAGCGGGGCCGCTTTGTCTGCAGGGGCTCGGCGGCCACGGCCCGGGCCGCCTCCGCCATGGGGCGCGGCTGCACTGCCCGCGCTGCTGCCCGCGCTGCTGGCGCTGCTGGCGCCGCCGGCCCCGGCCCGCGCCGCCTGCCCCGAGCGGGAGCTGGAGCGCCCGCGAGGAGGAGGCCAACGGTGGTGCTTGACAAGGGCACGTGGGAGGAATGCATGAACGTGGACCCGGTGCACCACAACCTACTCGGTGCAAAGGTTGAGAGCTCTGGCCCGCGCGCGCGTTCGGGGGGGCGGGATCGGGGGTTTTGGGGCTGTGGAGAGGTTCCGGCTGCTGTGTGGCCCGGGGGGGTGCGGGGATCTCCAGAGGTTTGCTTTTATATGGGCATTTCCCTCTCTGGCTTCGGCGGAGATGCGGAAGCTGCCTTCCCAACTTTCCGGGAGGCGCCGGGAGCCCGCTCCTGTTGACTTTAGCGGCATCTCGAGTTTTCTCGCAGCCCGGGCTATTGTTTAACCCCAAACCAACCTGGCTCGGGCTCCGGGGGGATTTTAATCTTCCCCCCGAAGCGCAGAGACGCTGAAGTTCCCGAAGCACCTGACAATCCCA
>NDFG01000004.1:224371-236396 GCA_002167245.1 Sporophila hypoxantha | reverse complement strand
CATAGGCATATTCTGGGTGCCAGGCAAGAGAGGTAACAATACAGGGAAAAGTTGCATTACCCTTTGCTAAATCTTTGAACAACAGAACAGTTTGAAATAATTGTTGAATCCTCTCTGTTACCCCGTGTCCCTCAGTGTCTCAAATATGAATTATTGCCAAAGCAGAGGCCAGAAGCAGGGAGAGGGAAGGCAATGACCCTGCGGTGTCTCACAGGGCCTGGCTGGCACCGTTTAAAACACACACCAAAGAGCTGCCTCTGATACAATGGGAGCAGGAAGCCCAAGAGCCAAACATCCTTCACACTCAGTACATGCCTGGGAAGTTGGGTTTTGGCCACAGGAGGTCATACAGCTTTCAGAGGTGCTGCCTGGCACTTGGAGAGGGGATGTTCAGCATCCCACCCACTCCTCTCAAGCCCCAGGGCTTTCGCAGAGCCAGGCAGCCACAACTCGCACAGTGACCAAGCTCCCCAGCAACTCTGCTTGCTCCCCTCCTTTGCTATGTCCATCAACCATTCCTTAAAGAGGACTGAAAGGAGCACCAGACATGTGCTGCAGGTATCAGCCCCTAAAAACATCTCCGACAGGAGGCACATGAGCAAATATATCATAGAGAGCATCAAGGAAGAAACAGGAGCGTAAAAAGTGGCAGCCTTATAAATGCACCTTTTGACAAGTTTTACTTTTCAGTTTCTTAGCTTAAAGTGCTTTAAATAAAAGTGCGTCTTTTGACAAAAAAGCCTTCAGCTTTCCTCTAAAACAGTGGACCTTTGGCCATGATGTGGCCATGAAGTAAAGGGGGTTTCTGTATCCAGTATCACTCCTTCTCCCCTCTGAATCCTCAACCTGATTCACATGGAAGCTCCTTGGCGCCAGAAACCCTTCTCCCTTGTGCCTGCAGGATGCACAATACAGCCTCACAGTGCTTCATACTACCAATGCTACAGCAAGGTCCGCCATGGCATGTGGATGGATGGATGTGGATGCTCAAGTGCAATATCAACTCTGTCTAGCCAGAGAAGAGGAAAAAGAAACCAGAAACAAAACCCTGAGCACATTAGTCGACTGTTAACTGCTCTGTTCCAGAAACAAAACATTGAAGCCTATTTACTGCAGGGAGATTTTGTGGTGGTCACACTAAGATCAGCAAGAAATCCTTTGAAATGACACATACATACACATTAAAAGTGGAGTTATTTTACCTTTCCCCTGGGAAAGCGATTACTGCTGTCAAGTACACCCCTCTTCTTACAGCCACGATGTTCTGTTTAAGAATACCTAATCAGAAAAACATTCAGAGGTATTTAATCAGGTTTTTGTTTCTCTTTAATGACCTAATGTTTTGGTTTGCATCTGCTGCCCAACTTCAGCTGGGTAGCAAATTTTAGTAACTGTCAGCATTTAATTATTATTTAACACAATTTCTCTACCTTCCTACAGGTGAAGAAATAGCTTGAAAAATGCATTGTGAGACAGTTTTTTAAGCCATTGAACCATCGCGTGTTATTTAGCCACACTAGGAATTACATGCAAGGACACCCAGATGCCCTCCCCAGTCTGCAGCTCCACAGTCCCAACCAGAGGGACACGTGACCAAGGGACAGCCTGGAGGACGCAAATTACCCTACCCGAAGCTCAATAACCTGGGATAAGCTCACAAAAGATGTGCCAAAGAGCGGGAATTAAAGCACCTGTTGGTTGTATCTTAGCCATAAACAACAAATCATTACTGTTTCTTTTTGGTCACTTAAAACCCATTTTCCTAATTTTTTCCACTCCTTTTCTGAAACTAATCTTGTAGCCCACAACAGGCTACAGGGAAGTACATGTGTTGGTTCTAATGCAGACTTCAAAACAGTTTGTTTCATTCATACAGTGTGGGGGAAAAAAAAAAAAAAAATTTACCCAAAAAACCTGCGCTTCTTATGAATTTCAAAAAGAAATCAAGAAGCTGAGCTCAATTGGTAAGCTCCCAGCATCATGAAGTGTGCCACTGCATGGTGTTTTGCAGACAGGACACGTGCATGGAAGCTCCCTTCCACTCCCAGCCAAGTTTGCGTGTGCGTGAATGCCTGCCTCCCTGTTCTCCTCCAGAAAAGCAGGATTTAGCTTTGGCCCTCACAAAAACCATTGGAAAATGAGTCTGCCCAGCAAAGCAGGGCTTGTGACAGCCAGTGTTAAATGTGCAAAGAAGGAAGGGCTGTGAGGACACACATGGATAACTCCATCTTCCAGAGTGGATAGAACAGTCAGCCACACAGCTAATTAAAAACAAGCCTTAGTTCTGTAGATAAGCAATCTAAGAGAACACTAAGAGGTTTATCACCCAAGGTAAAAAAAAACAGAGCCCAAAACTGGATGCATACTGCTGGACCTGTGTCTATAGAAACCACAGTTTAGACTACTTAGCAGAGGATCCAGCTACACAGGTGACTCTTTATTTGAGAAACACAAACACCTCTGCTGTCTGGGGTATGCTGACCTTTGCATACAGTCCACACTCCCAATTTAAAAGAGAAACATTATATGGAAAAAAACAAGAAGAGAGGCTGGCAGCCAACAGGCAAGGTAACAAATTTTCTGCAACAGGCGAGCGTAAAAAATTCATTTCTCTGATGGCAAAGCAGGGCTTCTCTTACACAGCTGGCAGGAATGAAGCATTGCTCTCCCAAACACTGAAAAGGCGAAGTTGTGGATATGGCGATTTTAAATCCAGATGGTCACCATCAATGGAACTTAACTGTGATGAATAAAGAAGGCAGCTATTTCATCTGCTAACATTAGCTCTTCCAGAGTGCCATTTTATAAGTCCACATGCCCAGAAGCATAAGTAGCAGATATGCACCCTTAAGAGCCTAATACAACCCAAGTTTTGCAGGGGTGGAGAAAAAAGAGAAATAGCACTTGGCGTATTACTGAGCACCAGTATTTGAATGTCAACTCTTTAGGCTGTCTGCACTGCATGCTGACAGAGCTAGCAAAGGAAAATGGATAATGATAAACCTGCTCGATTGTGCTCTCCTGATAGTGCCGATGATAATCCCCTTAGTGGAAAGGTGTCTGAAGCAGAGATATTTCTACTAAAATAAGGAGATATCCTGGGAATAATTTCTGGCAAAGTGATCACAAAGGAGATATGGCCAGAATGTAGAAATGGATTTTGTACAGGCAGATAAAATGTCCGAATAGATAGAAGGTGCTCAAAATGATTATCGTGAGGGCACCTATACGAGCATCGCCACTACACCGTATAAGAAGTTTGTTCACAGATTATATTAACCTCTGATAGAGATTAACCATGTGAAACGTGATTGCTATAACTCCAACTCACGCCCTCGCTACACTGGCTGTGGTTATTAACATTTAATGTGCAGAAATAAAACAATGTTGTATTAAAGCTCTCTAGCAAAAAAGGAGCTGCCTTCCCCCAGCTATCCACCTCTGACTTCAATGGAGATTGCATTATTTTATACCACAAGATAGAAGACACAGAATATCTTCTTGTGCTTCTACTGAACAAAAATTCATGAAAATCAATTCATTATCTTGACTCAGTAAATCACTTTATTAAGATGAGATAACTAAAGGCCAGTGGTAATAAAACATATTGTAATAAACTCCTGTAGATACATCTTTCTATAGCATTAACCATGTTTTCTTCTTCTTGAAGCTCATAGACAAAGCCAGTTCTTTAACTCGATACTTAGCCTTTTATTAGCGGAGCGGGGGGGATAGCTTTACTAGCTATCAAAAAAAAAGTCTTGTAGTGATCCTCCCATCTGTCTGTTTCGCTCCTTAAAAAGTTTCGCCAACCAAAAGACAACCAAATATAAAGACAAATATAAAACCAAATTATAAAGTGTGTGCTGCAGCTTACTGTGCAGCATGGTGGCCCCAAGACAGAAACTCCAATGACATGTTAACTTGGGGAAGGCTGCCTACCTGGCGTTCAGTCACTGCACATCAGAGCCTCCCCAAGCACAAACAAGTGTGTTGACAGCCCATCGTGCTCCTGTAGTGTCACAAGACTCTGAGATCAGACCTTTCAGGGGCTTAAGAGACTGCAAGTCAATAAAGACAAATACAAATGCCCCCCAAGGCCCAAGTCTGGCCCTCTCGCTCTCCTCCCTTATCGGCCAGCTCTCGGCCTGAATGTTCAAACAAACAATGGTTTGTGTGTTTCAGAACACAATAAAGACATCCACAGTTACAACAGCCAAAAATCTGGTGCAGCACAGCGCACACCTTGTGTTGCACAAGATCTTCTCATTCCACTGCCTCCAAAGAGCCATATGTGCCATCATTCACACTGCCAGAATTGGGAACAGGGCACATAAATCACCTTGGGTAATTCCAATGAAGATGCACTTGACAGAGCAAAAAATTTCTGAGGATCAGCCAAAATTCTAACACTTTACTACCACTGGGATACAAGTTAGTGATAACCATTATCACCATCACGGTGTATCTAGTGACAGCAATGGTCACCACCCAAATTCTACATCCATAACCACCACTGCCACTGTATCCCTAGGGAGCTCCCGCTGAATACACAAAGGTGGAATTGAATATAAACTATTGACATGATTCAAATGCCCAAGGTATTTGGTTGAGGCAAAATCTTCAACTGAAATCAGCTAGAACGTATCACAATCAATAGATCTTGCGATGAGAAGGGACAAGCCTTCATAGTTATCTTGCCAGTGTTTCCAATGCCCATAACGGGCGATCAGAATGCGAAGCTTTTCCAAAGTGCCATGCTGCCTTACTTCCTCACCTACAGACATGTCCCAGCTAGCTGAACCTCTTGCCCCCTCTGCATTGGAACAATTCAATCCGTGTCAGATTCTGCACCTGGGATGGACAACCCTGGATGCATGAAGACTGCGAGAACTAGGCCTGTGAAAAGGGACCTGGGATCCCGTGGGGTCAAGGGCAAGTCTGAGCCTTGACTTTGCAGTGTTCCTGGAGCAAGGAGGGTCCAGCATGTCCTGTGCGGGCACCAAGACACAGCACTGCCAGCCAGGCAAGGAGGATTGTCCCCCCCCCCTCTGCACTGGCGCAGCCTCACCCTCCGACGTCCTGCGGTTGTGACAATACTTAAAAAAGCCATCAAGCTGTCAGAGAGCTTCAAAGAGGGCACAAAATGGTGGAAGCGCCTCAGAGGGAAGCCGTACGAGGAGTAGTTGAGGTCCGTTGGTCTGTTCAGCCTGCGAGGAGACTGCGGGGAGACCCCCACCCTGCAGTTGTACAGCTTCCTTGTGGCGAAGAGCAGGTTGCCTGGCACTGACCTCTTGCTCTGTTGCTGACATGTGTAGCGACTAAGGGGAATGGCCCAAAGTTGTGTCAGGAGGTTTAGGTTGGACAGAAAAAAGCGTTCTTCACCCAGAGGTGAGTGAGAAACTGGAACACCACCCCCACCGCCCCGCTCCCCAGGGAAGTGTCCAGCTAACCCCAGCAGCCCCCCAATCCACCCCAAAGATGCCAATCCAGAGTAAGTAGTGTTTTGCGCGCGCGGGGAAACTGAGGCAGGCTAGCTCCATTGCTCTCATAATGGCCTAGGGCACCCCAATTACGGAGGATTAGTCGCTATTCCCTCTCGGGAGGCAGCAGGCGTGTAGAGTACCTCCGCACTGGCGCGTGACAGAGCCACCCGTGGAAGACTCCGATTTGCAGTGGCTGGAGAGCGAGAGACTGCGATACTACTTTAAAACCTCAACATGATACTCCCCACCCTTTCTACCAGCAACAGCCCTCACTCGCTCCCCGGGGCCGCTGCCTCTCTCTCCCTTCCTCCACCCATTAGATTGGCTAGGATGGACAATACATGAACAGTGTTAACGTGGACTGACCGGGGAGAGGATGTTGTTGTATTGCGCCCCTCCAGGCTAACTTATATATCAAGCCGCCACACGTATATCGAGACGATTCTTCACATGAGCAACACGCTTCTCAAGCCTTGAATCCCCTGTATAAGAAATTCTCCCAATATCGTTCTCACTATCATTGGCCCTAAAAATTTCTCCTGTTGTACCAGCCAGCTCCTGTCCAGGGTGAAGTTTAACCGCCTGCCATCTCCAGAACGAGGATGCTCCAACACACGAGTTGCGTGAGATTTCGTGCTCCCCATGTCCTCCTTGATTGCAAATCTCCAAGTCATGTCGTAAGCCACATGTAGTGTGACATGTAGCTTGACCAACTGTTGGTCTCCGCTCCTGTACACCGAAATTGCTCAGATAATATAATCTGTTCATTAATTCCCTTTAAATCAATGTTTAGGTGGTTCCCTGCCCATTCATTCGATGTGCTAAAATGCTTTTTGACAGTAGGAAATCCACTGAATATAAGCAGGCCAGTAGCAGACCATGCATTGAGAAAATGCCAATAGTACTGTGCTACTTCCAAATTTCCCCAATGCCCCTAATTATTAGTGGGTGACAGGAGCTTAAATTTAAAGCATGTGAAACATGAAAGCAGGACAAATATTATATGGTAGAGAGAACTTCTATACTGGAGAGATGTTTTGCCCTCCAAATACCTTATATCAACTGTAAGTTTTTGCGGTCACAAAGAAAATTGTGTGTTCGCATACTGTGTCTTTGAGGGAGCAGAGGTGCCTGGAATCCCTGCTGCTCTGTGGTCCCACCTTGTTCCCCCCACAGAACTAGTAGTAGCAAACAGTTAGCAAAGAAGAGTGAACACAAAACTCAGAATAAAATACTACCAAAAAAATTCTGCCCTCCAGATTTCAAAGCACTTCCGAACTGTCCACATCAACCCCATGATCTCTCTCGAGCCCATCCTCATTTAGAGAGAGCAAAAAACGGAAACGCTCGAGGGAACTGGTATCAACATAACAAACAACGTGCCAGCCATATGGCGGATGGTTAGAGTTCCACAGCTTGGGACATAACCCTCAAAGCGGAGAAAGGGCAAGTGGGCAAGACTAATACTATTCTCAAACATCAGCCATAGCACAAGGCGGTTTCACACAGCTTCTCTGAGGAAAGATAACACTCTTTTCTGGTAAAAAAAAAGGCCTTTGCACTAGCCATTGCTAAAAATTATACCTTAAAAAGGCGGCTCGGGGCCTACATGCTGATGCCAAGCCCTCTCATCTGCCTCCATTCCTTCAATGGAACAGGCCCCACAAATCACCAAACAACCCGATCCTACAGCCCACAGCTCTCTAATCAGCCTGCGGATGACAGCTGAGGGCGCATGGCTCCTTTGTCAGCCCTCTAAGAGCGGGGAGCCACGGCTGCTGCAGCCGAGCCCACCCACCCCGAAACCCCAGGCCCTCTGCCTCCTGGAAACTGCACTGAAACAGGAGCAGCCCTCGGATCCCAGCCCCAGCACTGCAACAGGCGGAAACTACTGCTTTCTGGGCAAACCCACGAGTGAACCCACAGTGAAAGGCTTCACATCTTTACTGTGCCACCAAGCCCACCACATCTTTCCTTGCCTTCCCCAGGAGACATCTCTCAATCATTTCATCTTCAAGATGCTCACCTGATTTTTTCTAACCCCCCTGATTAGAGGTGTCTAGTATAGTTTTACCATGTAAAGTCTGGCACATTTGGAAAACTCATTTCCCTGGGTGTTCCTGCAGGCCTGAGGGGGGGGCAAGGGGGCCTTTCTTTGGGCTATTTTTTGGTGGAGAATATATCTCCCTGAAGCCCTTTTTGATAAGGTTTTATCCTGAGGTGATAAAACCCTGCCTGCTTTGGATCAGGCAGCCTTCCTCAGTGCTGACCTGGGAAATTCAATTTTCCAGGGGAGAAATGGAATTCTGAGTGGAAAGAGAACTGGAGAGCTGTGGGTTACACTGTGGGGAATGGGTAAGATTATAAACGTGCCAAGGTGCTTTCCCTGCAAACCCCACAGGATTTGGGATCTTTCCAGGCAATTTATGGGATCTTCTGCTGCTCATCCTCTTCAGGGGACAACTTGTAATACACTCAGCCAAGATTCATTTAATTTCTAGCATAATTAAATAAACGAGAGAGAAGGGGAGGAAAAAGGAGTGTGGCACCCATGGGGCAAACAGCACAGAGCACTCAGGATTTAGGGAATAAATTATTTGAGAATTTCGGGCAAGGAGAGGAGCACACAGGGCAGGATGCTGCTGTGGGTTGAACCTTGTTCATCACAGGAGGACAGGGGACACCTCAAGGGTCACATCCTCAGCTGGCAGGCGGTTAAACTTCACCCTGGGACCAGGAGCTGGGCTGGGTCACACCAGGAGAATTTCTTTAGGGCCATCAAGTGAAACGAGGGGATTTTTCAGGGCCATCAAGTGAAACGGTCTCGTAAAACGCCTCTGGGGGCCGGCTGATTTATGGAGGGCACAAACAACATCCCTCCCCCGGTGCCACTTAACTTTTCATTTTCCATCTGCCCTAATTGCTGGGACGTGTGGGGAAATCACCCCGCAGCCCCCGGGGAGCCGGGCCATGGGGTCAGGGGCTTGGGACAGCCTGGCGTGGAGAAAGGGGTGGGATGAGTTGATTTTAAAGTTATTTTCCAGCCACTCCATGGTTCCACGGGTGGCTCTGTCACAGCTCGTGTCCCCAGTGCGGGTCACCCCTGTGCCCAGGGATGGATCTGTGGGGTCCCAGCACAGCAGGACCAGCCCTGCCTCAGTTTCCCCGCGGGGAAAACACGGGAGCATCTTTGGGGTGGAATTGGGGGTGACAGGGAGGGAAATGCCGGGGTGTCACCCCTCTTTGAGCATCTCGGGGGTGCGGGATGGAGAGAGGGACAGCACAGAACAGGGCTGGGGACAGCTGCCACTCAGAGTGGGGGTGACAGGGAGGGACAAACCCCACTTTGGGCATCTCGGGGGTGCGGGACGGAGCCAGGGACAGCACAGAACAGGGCTGGGGACAGCTGCCACTCAGAGTGGGGGTGACAGGGAGGCACAAATCCCCACTTTGGGCATCTCGGGGTGCGGGATGGGGTGAAGGACACCCCGGGCCAGAGCTGGGGACAGCTGCCACTCTCGGCGAGGCGGTGGCGGGGCCGGCTGCGGTCCCTACACCTTTAAAAGTCTCCTCACGTTGCGGCGCTGATTATCCATTAACCGCGGCTCCCTTTCCTGGGGGCGGCGTTCGCACCGAGCGCTGCCAGCAGGGCGGGCGGGCGGCCGCGCTGCCTCSCTCCCTCCCTGCCTCCCTCCTCTCCCCCCTAACCCCCGCTCCCTCCTTATCAGCAATTCAGATTGCATGCAAATCTGCGCGCTTTCTTCCAGGGCCGCGGCAGCGAGCGCCGAGCGCCTTCCCGATCTCCTCCTCCTCCTCCTCCTCCTCCTGGGATTTTCCTCCTTCTCCCCTCCCCTCGCTGCCTGCCTTTCCCTCCCTCCCTCTCTTTCTTTCCTCCTTTTCACCTCCCTGGAACAAAAGTGGCCCTTTCGGCCGCTGCGCCAGCGCTGCCTGCGAGCGGGGCCGCTTTGTCTGCGGGGCTCGGCGGCACGGCCCCGGGCCGCCTCCGCCATGGGGCCGCGGCTGGCACCGGTGCTGGCGCTGCTGCCCGCGCTGCTGGCGCTGCTGGCGCCGCCGGCCCCGGCCCGCGCCGCCTGCCCCGAGCGGGAGCTGGAGCGCCGCGAGGAGGAGGCCAACGTGGTGCTGACGGGCACGGTGGAGGAGATCATGAACGTGGACCCGGTGCACCACACCTACTCGTGCAAGGTAGAGCTCTGGCCCCGCGCGCGGTTCGGGGGGCGATCGGGGGGTTTTGGGCTGTGGAGAGGTTCCGGCTGCTGTGTGGCCCGGGGGGGTGCGGGGATCTCCAGAGGTTGCTTTTTATGGGCATTTCCCTCTCTGGCTTCGGCGAGATGCGGAGCTGCCTCCCAACTTTCCGGGAGGCGCTGGGAGCCGCTCCTGTTGACTTTAGCRGCATCTCGAGTTTTCCTGCAGCCCGGGCTATTGTTTAACCACCAACCTGGCCTCGGGCTCCGGGGSTTTTATCTCCCCCCGAAGCGCAGAGACGCTGAAGTCCCGAGCAACCTGAAATCCCATCCGCCCGCTTGACAGAAAACGTGCCGGATGCCTTAACCCTTGCCGGGGCAGGAATCTCGCTTGCAAGGACACGCTCTTCCTTTGCCTTTGCCTCTTCTCCCCGTTCCCCTTTTCCTCCTCAAAACCCTGATTTTGCTTAGTGCTGAGCGGGGCCGGGGGCGATGCTTTGGTGGCAGAGAAGAATTTGAACTTTCCTTTTGGAGAACTCTCCCTGCGGAGCTCTGGAGCACCCCCCGAGCATCCCCCGAGCATCCCCCAGCCCCTGCCCGCTGCCAGCGCCCCCCGACCCATCTGCAGCKCGCAGCCCCCCCGGCACCGTCTGTTTGCGGAGTGTCTGGCACATCCTGGGTGCTCCGCCGAGCATTAATGAGCTGTGCCCGTGGGGCACAGATGGATGCGGCCACCTGAGGCCGAGCGAGGTGGCCACTGGAGGTGGCCCAGTGGCGCTGGTGGCGAGGCAGAAATGCCAGGGTGAGAAACAAATCCATTTTGCTCCCCGCTGCGGACTCGCCTGGCAGAAAATCATCCTGCAGCAGCAGGGCAGGAGSCTGGGATGGGGGAAAGCTGGGAGAAGGAAAAGCTGGGATGGAGGAGAAGCTGGGATAAGGAAAAGCTGGGATAAGGAAAAGCTGGGATGGGGAAAAGCTGGGAGAAGGAAAAGCTGGGACAGGGGAACAACTGGGATGGGGAAAGCTGGGATAAGGAAAAAGTGAGATGGGGGAGAAACTGGAATAGGGGAAAAAGCTGGGATAAGGGAGAAGCTGGGATGGGGAGAAGCTGGGATAATGAAAAGCTGGGATAAGGAAAAGTTGGGCTGGGAAAAGCAGCTCTGCCTTTGCAAGGTGCAATCCAGCCCCAGCTGGAGCAGCCAGCAGTGGGATGGGGCTGCCCGTGGTGCCTTTCTGGGAAGCACAATCTGAATTCCTCACACTGGGAAGGGAACCTCCTCCCTGCCTTTCCCTGGGCAGTGCCCGGGTGAGGTTTGTGCTGCTTGCTCTGGAGTTTGGGATTCTGCTCCTGCCCGTTCCTGGTCTCCAAAGAGCACAGAAGGGCCGGGACAGGTTCCTGAGAGATCATTCCAGCCTTGGAGTCGTGTGAAAATGAAAGCAGGAAAGCTTCCATCCCATCCCATCCCATCCCATCCCATCCCATCCCATCCCATCCCATCCCATCCCATCCCACCCCACCCCATCCCACCCCATTCCCATTCACGTCTGGCAGTTTGCTGTGACATTCGGGAATTTTCACAGGACAGCAATTCCCTGTCCCTTTCCCTGCCCATCAGCCCTTCCTGTGTCATTTTTAGTGGCACTCCGTGGTGTCTTTGCAGGGAAAAGCAGCTTTGGGATGGGATTTGGGGTGTCCCAAGGAGCGGGGAGCAGATGAATCTCCTGTCACTGCAGTGAYTTGGGGATGTGCAGCTTTGCAGCAGCTCTTGGCTCATTGCCCTCCTCAGATCTTCCCAAGTCTTGGAATTGGAACTGTGTCCATTTGCCGTGCCTGCAGTTTATTTTGTTTTGTTTGGTTGTTTTTTTTTTTGTTTTGTTTTGTTTTTAACCTAAATTCCAGCAGCAAGCTCGGGATTAAACCTGACCCCTGGCTCCTGCTGTCCTTGCACTGCCCTCGGGGGAGCTGGGAGAAATCCAGGATCTTGTGCTGAGGAAATTCCTGCCCCAATTCCTCCTGTCCTGCCCTCGGACCCCCTCACCGTTATCTCCTGTCAGCCTCTTCCTTATCTGCAGAGGAAAGGGAGCTCCCACACCCCAAAACCCCGAGTTTTGCTGGAGCTCCCACACCCCAAAACCCCGAGTTTTGCTGCAGTTCCCACACCCCAAAACCCTGAGTTTTGCTGGAGCTCCCACACCCCAAAACCCTGAGTTTTGCTGGAGCTCCCACACCCCAAAACCCCGAGTTTTGCTGGAGCTCCCACACCCCAAAACCCCGAGTTTTGCTGGAGTTCCAACACCCAAAAACCCCGAGTTTTGCTGGAGCTCCCACACCCAAAA
>NDFG01000004.1:189597-201712 GCA_002167245.1 Sporophila hypoxantha | reverse complement strand
TATGATGGCTTTTAGCACTCGACGCACCACAACGGGAATCACGTGCCTGTACAAGCTAGTAATCTTCGTTCATCTGCCTTGTGTCGCATACTTACGGTGTGTCCTCTCTACCTTCCTGCGCTCCGTAGCTCGATCCTCGGGTGTTTCATCGCACTCAGCGCCCATGATCGCCGGCGTCCCCATACTGTCGCTATCTTGACGTCCAACAGTTCGGTTCGGTCGCTCCCTCTTCCCTTACTATGGCATGTTGTGGAAACCCTTTTTATTGTTGGGTCTTTTCTCTTACTTTTTCCCGCCTTTAACCACCCCCGTGCCTGGATTAAAGTTGTGCCTTCCCGCGGGCTTTTACAACCCCCTTTAATTCAGCGTTTTACTGCTCTCCCTGGAAAGCAGAGCTTCGGCGTGTCCGTGCCGCCGACCGGTCCCGCCCATTTCACTCGTGTCTTTTCCCTTCCTTCTCTCCTCGCTGACCGCCGGCGTGGTCGCGGTTGACAAAGTCTTAATCTGCCGCGCTGCTGATGACTGCGGGATGGCCCCGGACAGATATTTGCCGGGGTCTCGGGAGCGCTCGCGACATCTCAAATCCAAGAGCGCTGCGGGTTCGAGGGCCCGCCGGACTCTATGTTTCTGTTGCCTGCGTGCGGAGCGCCCCAGACCCGGCCAATTTACTCTCGTCACATTCCCGCAATCTGGCTGCCTGCGGGCTGTGTCGCGGATTCCAGCTTATTCCTGCCACCCTCAACACCAACCCCGAGCTGTTGAACTGCCCCGACTCCGGTTAGCAGCCACGGCTGTTTCTTCTGCTGCGGAGAGGGTGTGGGTTGTTTTTACTTGTATTTTTTCCCTGTTTTTCCTGCTTTGTCTGCTGGTTTTTGCCCTGGTTGCTGCTACCTGGCCCCGGGGCTGCGGGCAGGTGCCGCCTTGGCCGCGTCCCTGTTCTGGTGCTTCTGGCGGGAAGGGAGGCGGAGAGGCCGGCTCGCGGGATGCTGCAGGCAGGGCTGGCTCGGAGGCGGGGCCCGTGCCTCGTGCACCACTCTTGCGTCGGGCTGTTGGGGCTGTGCCCCTGCTACACCGTCCTCATGGTTCACCTGGGCTCGCTGATGAGTGCGGGGCTTGTTGCCCTGCACCTTCCCCAGCTTTCAATGTTACTTGTGGGCCTGTTAGCGGCGGGCCTGTCTATTCCCTGCACTCCTTCCCGAGTTAGGCCTGTGCCTATTCACACCTTCTCCCAGCCGGGCGTTTGCCCTGCACACGCTTCACCCAGGGTCCGACCTGCCCTCACTACCTTTCCCAGGGGCCGGGCCGTGCCCTGACACCTTACCCGCTTCCGTGGCCCGTGCCCTGCACACCGTTTCCCAGGGCGCGCCCTGTCCCTGCACACTTTCCCCAGGGGCGGGCCGTGCCCTTGCACACCTTCGAGTGACCGGGGCCGTCTTGCACCTGCCCACCCTCCCGGCCGCTCACCTGCGCGCCTAGCCCGTGGGGCTGTCCGTGCACAGCTTCCCGATGCGGGGGCTGGTCTGCTCGCTCACACCGTCTGTTCCGTGCTCTTCTCCCTTGCTGGTGGCCGTTGTGGCTGTGGGGTGGCCCTGTTCCTCTCCTGGGGTGCCTTCCTCCTGGGCTCTGCAGGCGTCCTTGGAAAAGGTTTTGGGCCGCGTGGGGGACCTTGCAGGAGGAGAACTGAAGTCTGTCTTGTCCCTGGCCGAAAATCCCCCTGGGGGATGCTCCTCTGTCTCAGCAGGTCTGGCGGGTGGATGCGGGATGTTCCTGGTCTTCATCTGACCTCTTCATCTTAACCTCTTCTCTCTGACCTGAACCTCTCCATCCTATACCTCTTTCCCTGAACTCCTAAACCCCTCTCCGATCTCCATAACCTCTTCCATTCCTGCCTGAACCTCTCTATTCCTGATCTCTCTCCATCCCAACCCAACCTCTCTCCATCGCTCTCCACACCAATACTCTCTCATCCCAACCTCTCTCATCCCAAGCCTCTCTCCCTCCAACCCAAACGCTTCTCATCCCAAACCTCTCTCCTCCAACCAAACCTCTCTCGCTTCCGTTCTGGACGACCAGGGGTTTCCCTCGAGGTGCGTCCTGCTCCCAGCCAGCACAACCAGGGCTGCCCCTCCTGGTGGAGCTGGAGCACTCTTCGGCCCCTCATCCCCCAAAATTCCTGTGCAAGTCTGCTCCTGCTCCTCTCTCGCTCGAGGGAGGTACTGAGGAGGAGGATGAGTGCGAGTGGCGTTCTTTTCTGGTGTTAACCTCAGCAAATATTTTCAGGGGGGATTTCTGCCTTCTCCTGTGGATTTGGGGTTTCCCCTCCTCTCACTTCTGGGAGCTCCGGCTTGTGCTGGAGGCCAAAGATGCGAGGAAATCCCAGGGGGACCTGAGCAGCAAACTTTTGTCCCGCTCGTCTGCCTCAGCTCCGATCTGGGGCTGTGCAGGAGGGACACTCCCACTAGGATTTTCATCCATTATCATTTATGTTTATAAAGATACATTTTCATACCAATTTTTTTATATATATCTATTTTTTATCATATTTCTATTTATTATAATTCTATTTTCTATACATTCTTATTTTTATAGTTCTGGTTTCTTCCTTTCTATATTCATATTCTATATTTATAATTCATTCTTTATACTTCATTTTTATATCTATGTTCTTTTAATTCTCTTTTTACATAATTCTACATTTTTTAATTCTATTTTAATCTATATTTAATTTATATTATTATTCTATATTTATCATTCATTTTTTTTCTATTTTCATATTCTCTTTTTTATTCCTAAATTTAAAACTTTAAATTATTTTATATATTGTTAATTTAAATATATTTTACATCCTATTTAAACTTCTTTTTAAATAGATTTAATTATTTTAATTATTTTAAATTATTTAAATATATTTAAATATTAGTTTTTATATATTTGTGATAGATTTTAAAATTATTTTTTATTTTATACTTTAAATTTTATTTTTAATCACTGTTTTTTATCCTACTTTTATTAATTCTATTTTTTCCCACTTCTGTATTTTTCCTGTATTTTTCTATTTCGGAAGCTGTGGGGGGCTAGCCCGGGTCCCCGCCTTTTCATGCCTGCAGCCTTGCACAGCAGTGTGATGGGCTGAGGCTTCCACGGGAGCAGGCGAGGCATGTGGCGGCTCCAGACGCGCTGTCACGCCGTGTGCACCTGGGCTGCTCCTGCTCTAGGTCCTGCGGCAGGGCCCGTCCTCCTGTTTGGGTCATGGGTCCTCTTACTTGCTTTTTTTTGGATGGCTCCGCCCGCTCGAGCTCGACCCCCCAGCCAGGTCTGCCTCGATATCCTTCGCCGCAGGAGACGAAGTGTGAGAGAACAGGGGAGATAAACTCCTAAACTCGGTTCTTCACCTGATCTTGTTGCTTTGAGGGCACAGGCAGCGCTGAATTTGTGCTGAATTTGTCGCTGATTCCCTTTTTCCTGTTCGGGCAGGTGAGGCTGGCGGAGGCGCTGCCTGGTGGGCTGCCGTGGCACAGGGAATGTCTGACCGTTCCGTCCTCCAGCCTGCAGGGACACTCTTGGGGGAGTTTTGGCTCAAGCTCAGCTGTGACTTGGACGCCTTTTCTTCAGGGGCTGCAATTCTGGAGCCTCGGTGACAAAAAAAAAAAAAGAAAAAGAAAAACCCAACAAACAAACAAGCAACCCCCAACAATACCAAACTACATAAAAAACCCAAAACAGAACACAAACAGCAAAAAACAACAAACGCTTCAAACAAAATCTGAACCCAAACAAACAAAACATTTCGGGGTGATCAGGGATCACAGGAGTTGCGTTCCTGGGGCCCCCGCGGTGTGTTCCAGCCCCTGTGGTTTCGAAACTCTGCAGCTTCAGCATCTGGCTGGAGGTTGCCTCAGGGGATTTGCACTGGGGAGAATTCTGTGTGGCTGAACAGGCCCCTGGATTCTGGGGGGACAGCTCAGAGCTGGGATGGCTCCTTTCGTCCAGGCGGGATGGATCTCTTTGTCTGCCCGGGTCGTGGCAGTGGGCCAGGCTCAGGAGAGGGACAACTGAGAGCCCCGGGAGCGGGTGCGAGAGGGTTCCTAGAGAGAAGGGGAGCCAGGAGAGGTGAAGAGGAGGCTAAGAGGGACTTGGGGCCCAGAGCGGAAGCAGCGCCAGGTGAGGAACTAGGAGGCGGAGGGGACACAATGGAGCCCACTGGAGGAAAAGAGGAGTCCAGGCAGTGGCAAAGAGCCGTAAGCCGCGCGTCCGGGGCTGAGCAGGAATCGGGAGCCAGAAGCGAGGAACAAAGGAGGAGAGAGGGAGGACAAACAGTGCGAGCCGAGAGTGTGTGCTCACTAACAGTCGCCAGCGAGAGCGGAAGAAGTCAGAGCGGCAAGAGGGTCGCAGGGAGAGCGGATGAGATGGGAGCACTGACCAGAAAGAGGGAATGGCGGGTCCCCCAGACGGCGGAGCGAAAGGAGTCCCGGGCAAGGGGAAAGTAATGCCCCAGAGAGCGAATGGACCCCCGCCGAACCCACCTACTGGTGACCTCTCCATCCCCGCGGCAGGTGCGGGCTCTTCTGGCGCCCCTGCAAGGCAGTGTGACCCACGAGATCCTGCTGCAGGGTTGGTCACAGTGTGTCTCGGGTCAGTGGACCCCCTGAATCTGTTGACAACCAGGTGTCTGGCCACACGCGGGTCACGTGTCATTCTTATACCCCGCGCCGAGCTTGCGTGTGTGTCGGGCACGCGCACGAGGCTCGATGCTGGCCTCAGCCTCTGGAGTGCGCATCCACCCTGCGCACCCTGGGAGGAGACCGTGCCAGCACTCGCGCTCTGTGCAAGGTGGGCTGTCCTTGGTGGCTATGTTTTGTGGTTTTCGGTTGTTTTTTCTCTCTCTGATTTCTTGTGGGGGTTTTGTGGAGTTCTTTTTGTGGCGATTCCCCACTCCCTGCGGGCGTGCATGGCTTCAGTCTCCAGCCCTTGAATGCGCATGAATACTGCCACCTGAGGCACGGCTGGAGCATCTGGTCGTGGAGTGGGACTTCTCGGGGTTTTCTCGGTTATTTTTTGGGTTTGTGCCAGTTTTGGGTGTGTGGGTCTTTGTGGGGTTGGGCTGAGGGGCGTTCAGCTCCAGCCTGATGCGCATCCTGCGGCCTGGGAGGAGTGGGTAAGCACTGCGTGGAAGGTAGGGAGCTTGTGTGAGCTTTGTGAGGTTTTTTTTTGGGGTTTTTTGGTGTGGGTTTTTTGGGGTTTTTGTGGAGGTTTGTGGTTATGCGCCCCTGGCATGAGCAGGGGTGTGTGGTTCACTCCCTCCCTCTTGGTTTGCATCCACCCCCTTTTTGGCCCGGGGCCCAAAAAAACCTGGGGAGGTTGGAGCACTGCTGGAGTGAGGACTTTGTGGCGGATTTGTGTGGTTTTTTTGAGGTTTTTTTGGAAGGTTTTTTTGTGAGTTTTTGTTGTTGTTTTGGGTTTTTGGTTTGTATTTTTTCTCTTTTTGTTTTAGGTGGGGCTCTCTCGTGTGGGTTCCGAGCCTGCGGGTGTCAGTTTCTGCCTCTGCGCTATAGTCACCCCCACAGCCTGGAGCGCGGTGGTCGTGTGTCCCCGTAAGGGCACTTCAGGCTGTTCTGGGGTTTTTTGGCGGATTTTTTTGGGGGCTCTTTTTGTGGGGCTTAACCCAGCCGCCCCTGGGATTGCTTAAGTGTGCGACTGGGAGTTGAGCAGGTTGTTCATGTGTTTTTTGTGGTCTTTGGGGAAAAGGTCGGTGGCTGATTTTGGCGGTCGGTGGTTGTTGGCAGGTGTGATTCTAGGATCCCTGCCGTTTGCTCTCCCCCTCCAGCCCAGCGGTCCCGTTTCCCTCCCTTCCCTGTGGCAGAATTCGTGAAACGGTCCCCGGGGCTGGCTGGGCAGGACTGAGCAGGCCTCCATTTGTTGGAGCAAACTTCCTGTTTTAATCTTGGTGTGAGGTGGGAGCATCTGCAGCACTTCTGCAGGATCCTCTCCGATGGCTTGCCCAGGCCGTTTTCTCCCTAGCCCTGGGGCCCTTGCACTGGGAGTCTCTGACCAGTACCTCTTGGAACACTGGTCCCGTCGTCTGCCGTAACCCTGACCTGAGCCAGTTTCTTCCTGGGCCCAGGACGCCCTGGATGGTCCAGTTGGTTTCGCCCCGTACCCTCCACCTGACAAGTCTCTGTCCAGTAACCATGACTGCGTGCTCTCTATGCCCAGTAGCTCTGGACTGGTCACCACTTTGCTCAGTTAACCTGTTGCCTGACAGTTTCTCTCTTTTCCGCCAGTTACCCTGCGAGTCTCTGGCCAGTAGCCCTGACCAATTTTTGCCCTCAGCTTAGCTCTGGCAGCTGCCAGTTTCCTTCTTGCCGCTCTAGTTACCCTGGGACTGCCAGTTTATCTCATGCCCGATCCTGGGCCTGTCAGCTCTTCTCCCGTGCCCTACCTGGCTCGTCCTGCCTCAGCGTAGCCTTAGACCAGGTTGTCGTCTGGTCATCCTGGACTGTGCCCATTCCCTGCCCATTCCCTGCCCCTTCCCTGCCCATTCCTCCTTCGCCCCCTGCCCAGGTCTCTGGGCCAGTCCCCCTGCCCATTTCCCTGCCATTCCTGCCCGCAGTCCCTGGCACAGTTCCCCTGCCCAGTCCCCCCTGGCCTCATTCCCCTGCCCATTGCCTGCCCGTCCTGGCCCATTTCCCTGCCCATTCCTGCCCAGTCCTGTGCCAGTCCTGCCCAGCTCCCCCTGCCTTCCGCCAGTCCCTGCCCAGGTGTCCCCTGCCCTTCCTGGCCCGTCCCCTCTGCCCTCCCGTCCTGCCCAGCAGAGCCAGTCCTGCCCAGGTCCTGCCCTTCCTCCTGCCCAATTGCCCTGCCCTCCTGCCATTCCTGCCCATGTCCCCCTGTCCATTCGCTGCCCCCATTCCTGCCGTCTCCCCCTGCCGTCCCTGCCCCGCTCCCCCTGTCCTGCAGCTCTCCATGCCCTGTCCTGGCCAGCCCCTGCAGCCTGCCGCCTGTTCCGCAGATGCTCCCTGGGGATCCAGTGTGCAGCCTCCCCTCGGGGGCTGCCCCTTAGCAGCTTCCTAGCCACTTCCCGGGATTGCTCTTTGCCTGGCTGCTCGAGCTCAATCCAGGGAATTTGGGCACTTTCCAGGGAGAGGGGAACTGTAGCCCACTGGTGCCTCAGGTCCGGCGAATTCGGCTGGGATTTTAACGGGATCAAGAGGATTTTTGGGGAGGTGCACTGCTGCCTGCTCGGGAATTTCGTGGCATTCCCAGAGTTGTGAGTGTGATCCAGAGTATTACTCATGGTGCCTCAGCTCGGCATTTAGGGACCGTTTCAGCCCATTGGGAGCCCATTATGGTGCACTTTTCCAGGGAATTGGCGCACTCGTGTGCAGGAGCTGTGCGGCGCGATTTTACTCAGGGTTAATCTTCGAGCTGTGCTCTCGCTTCCGCAGGGATCCTGGGTCCTCCGTCGCGCCCTCCCGTGAGGGCGGTGTGACGGGAGCATTAGGGAGCACTGCTGTGCCTCTCTATCTAGGGCGGCTATTCTTGAGCTGCCCATTTCCATGTGTGTGAGCGCGTGATATTCGTTCTGCTACGCCCCAGTGGTTTGCTTTCCTGGAACTCTTGGGGAACTTTCCCCAGGGGCTTCCGGGTGTGGCGTGGGACTACTGGGGGCTCTGTCTCGGACCCATGGTGCCTCATTCCCAGGGAATTTGGGCAATTTTCCGAGGGTGCAAAGGATTTTTGGGGGCATGCGTTGCCTGCTGCCTCGCGGCTCCAGGGATTGGCGCATTTCGGTGAATGTAACGGGTAACTATCAGGATTTATCCTTGGTGCTCGATTCCAGGGAATTTGGGCACTTTCCAGGGATGTTAGTGGAATATCAGGATTATCTTGGTGCCGTCAATTCCAGTGATTTGCGGCATCGTTTCCCAGGATAGTTTCGGGTATAATTGTCGCACTCTTATCTCCCTCATATGCGCGAGGGCGAAGAGTTTTGTCTCTATATTTCCGCGCACTACGTGCCCGCTTTGCTCGCCCCGCATCTACTTGGTGTGCCTCCATTCGCAGGGAATCTTAGGCAGCTTTCCAGGGATGTTGGGATTATTCGGTGGTGTATCATTTGGTGTGCCGTCATTTCCAGTGGAATTTGGTGGCGAGTGTGCGAGGAAATTTTGGGGAGGTGCGAGGAAGTGGAATTATTGCACGACCTCTGCAATGCTGACTTGCTCCAGGCAGTCTTGTTAGGCAATTTTCCGGTGATGTTGGGGATATAATTCATATTTCTATGGTCATGCCTCACTTCCGGTGATTGTTGAGCAGTGTGTGCGTCGCTTCGGAGAATATTGTCGGTTATCGTTGTTGCTCATCGGGATTTTGGGCGCATTTTCAGGGACTGTCACGAGTGATGTTTTGGCGTGAACAAGGTGCACTCAATCTGCTGCCTGCTGCAAAATGGAACAAATTTAGGTGTATCGGGAAATATCCGGTGGTCATATCAGGATTTTCTCGCTTGGCAATGCCCTCAAATTACCAGGCGCTGAATTTGTAAGCGCTCACTTTCCCAGGGATGTTTATGGTGGTTTCCGTATTCTCACTCGAGCGTATTCGTCCCTCAGGTGAATCCCGCCTCTAATGCCCCGAAGCTCTACCGGGAATGCCCCAGGTAGTAATACAGAAACTCTACGGACACGCCTGCTCTCCTTGCAGAGCCGGCTTATATCCACAGCGTGGTTCCTCTTTCGCTCTCTTCCCTTCCATGTGCTGAGTCTGTGGGTGCTCTCTCTCTCTGTGAACTCAGGTCTATCGCCACGAGACTCAAAAAGCCTGCAGCCTGCCGCAGGTGACTCGCCTCAGTGAAAAAGTCAACGACCAGCTGAATATGCCACAAACAGAGAAAGTTCTCGCTTCTCTCAGCATTGTAGGGAACAGGAAAGTGCGACTGTACAGTGTCGGACTAGTTGACTGTACAGTCCTATGTCTAGCTGGAAAGCAATGCCGTAAGTGCACGACACGAGTTATGCGCCATCCAGGTATTCAGGTGAAAGTCTGCACTAGCAGTGACAAGGAAAAAGAATTCAACGCTCGTCTCGATGCGCTGATGGGACAAGTGTTTATAAACGCAAGCTGATGCCAGGGACAGCAGATAGGCGGGCGTCGGGGAGCAGAGAAGCTGAACTGTGCAAGGGCAGGAAGATGACGCGTAAGCGGGAACGGAACCCGCGGCCCAGTAAACGAAAATAAGTAGCAGGACATAGAAGACTAAAGCGTAGCCTGCTGCCCTTGAGGTGTCCTCAGTCGAAAGGAGTCCCCGCATAGCACCAACTTAAACCTGAGGCCTCACAGGAGCATGGGTCCGTCAGAAGACCGGGAAAGCCGTTAGTAGGGAGAGAAGTAGAAAAGGCGTTTGCATGGCGAGAAGAAGGAAGGCGCAAGGGTTCCTTACAATTCCAATCGCCAAACCTCTCTGAGAACTGCATCTGCCTCCTAGATAGACGAGGGTGCCGGAAAAGCAAGAACCCACTGCCAGGGACAAGTAAGCAGCCTGTTCGTCGTGGAGGGGTCCAGCCGCTGCGGCGAGCACACAGGCAGCCCGTCTGCCCCGAGCACTCGACGTGACAGAGCCGTCAAAGGGACAGTGGACATAGGCGAGCCGATCCTTGGAGACAGGACCAGCACTACGCTGCAGCGCGACAGGGAAGCGCTTGTGCAGGGACGGGCAGCAGTCGTGCGCAGGACAGGAAAGCAGCCTGTGAGAGAGGGAGGCGCAACGTGACCACGACAAGGATCAAAAGTAGCCTCGCAGGGACAAGGACAGCAGAGCCTGTGCAGCGGACAGGACCAGCAGCCGTGCATAGGGACGCGACAGCAGCCGTGAGGGACAGCGACAGCAGCCGTGCAAGAGACAGATGGACAGCAGCCGTGCGGGACAGAGAGGCGCCGTGCAGGGGCGGACCGCAGCCGTGCGTAGGAAGACGACCAGCAGTCCGTGCAGGGCCTCGGAGGACGCCAGTGCTGGACAGGAGCAGCCGTGCAGGACAGCGAGCGCAGCCTGCAAGGATGAGAGAGCAGCCGTGCACGGACGGGACAGCAGCCGTGCGAGGTTTTTCCCGCGGCGCTGGGGCACCGCGTTGCCTCGTGGCCCGGAATGCTTTTCCCAGTCTCGCCTGGATGCACCCCCGTGCAGGCTTGTTTGTTTGTCTTGTATCTCCCGTGGCCCATGCCTTGCTTTGGAGCCGCTCAGTGGAACATCAAAGGCTGCATTGTCCCACCCACTCGCTCGGGAAAGCGCTGGGGGCTGGGCTGGCTTTGGGTCCAGGGCTGCTGTTTGGGTCCAGAACTGGTTTTTTTGGGTTCAGGGCTGGTTTTTGGGTCCAGAACTGGTTTTTTTGGGTCCAGGGTTGGTTTTTGGGTCCAGGACTGGTTTATGAGGGTCCAGATCTGGTTTTTTTGGGTCCAGGGCTGTTTCTTTGGGTCCAGGGCTGGTTTATGAGGGTCCAGGGCTGGTTTTTTTTGGGTCCAGGGTTGGTTTTATGGGTCCAGGGCTGTTTCTTTGGGTCCAGGGCTGGTTTTCTTTTGTGGGTCCAGGGCTGTTTTTTTTGGGTCCAGAACTGGTTTTCTTTTGTGGGTCCAGAGCTGGTTTCTGTGGGTCCAGGGCTGGTTTTTGGGTCCAGGGCTGGCTTTGGGTCCAGGGCTGTTTCTTTGGGTCCAGGGTTGGTTTTTGGGTCCAGGGCTGTTTTTTGGGTCCAGGACTGGTTTATAAGGGTCCAGATCTGTTTTTTTTGGGTCCAGGGCTGTTTCTGTGGGTCCAGGGCTGGTTTTTGGGTCCAGGGCTGGTTTTTGGGTCCAGGGCTGGCTTTTTTTTGGTCCAGGGCTGGTTTTTTTTTGGGTCCAGGGCTGGATTTTTTGGGTCCAGGGCAGTTTCTTTGGGTCCAGGACTGGTTTTCTTTTGTGGGTCCATGGCTGGTTTTGTGGATCCAGGACTGGTTTTTTTTTGGCTCCAGGGCTGGTTTTTTTGGCTCCATGGCTGGTTTTTGTGGATCCATGGCTGCTTTTTGTGTGTCCAGGGCTGGTTTTTAGGGTCCAGGGCTGTTTTTTTGGTCCAGGGCTGGTTTTTTTGGGTCCAGGGCTGGTTTTTGTGGATCCAGGGCTGTTTTTGTGGATCCAGGGCTGTTTTTGTGGATCCAGGGCTGTTTTTTATGGTCCAGGGCTGTTTTTGTGGGTCCAGCACTGATGTTTGTGGATCCAGGGCTGTTTTTTGGGTCCAGACCTGTTTTTTGGGTCCAGGGCTGTTTTTTGGGTCCAGTTATACTTTTTCTGGTGCAGGGCTATTTTTTAGTCCAGAGCTGCTTTAACCCAGGACACATCCCAGTCCTGCTGCCTTCTTTTTCCTGCCTTGGGCAGACAGACCCANTCCTGGGGAGGCACCTGCCTTGCCCAGAGCAGCTTTCCCAGCCTGGTTTTTCCCATCCCGCTGGGTGTGGGGCTCTGCTGCTGTGCAGGGACAGGAGAGCAGCCGTGCAGGGACAGGACAGCAGCTGTGCAGGGACAGGAGAGCAGCTGTGCAGGGACAGGAGAGCAGCCGTGCAGGGACAGGAAGGCAGCCGTGCAGGGACAGGAAGGCAGCCGTGCAGGGACAGGAAAGCAGCCGTGCAGGGTCAGGAAAGCAGCTGTGCAGGGACAGGAAGGCAGCTGTGCAGGGGCAGGAGAGCAGCCGTGCAGGGACAGGACAGCAGCCGTGCAGGGACAGGAAAGCAGCTGTGCAGGGGCAGGATAGCAGCCATGCAGGGACAGGAAAGCAGCCGTGCAGGGACAGGAGAGCAGCCATGCAGGGACAGGAAAGCAGCCGTGCAGGGACAGGAAAGCAGCTGTGCAGGGACAGGAGAGCAGCCGTGCAGGGACAGGAGAGCAGCTGTGCAGGGACAGGACAGCAGCCGTGCCGAGGTTTTTCCGCGGCGCTGGGGCAGCCGTGCCCTCCGTGGCCACGGAATGCTTTCCCAGCCCCTCTCCCGGATGCGCCCCGTGGCGAGGCTTGTTTGGTGTTTGTATCTCCCGTGGCCCAGCTCTGCTCTGGAGCCGCTCAGTGGAACATCAAAGGCTGCATTGTCCCACCCACTCGCTC
>NDFG01000004.1:174037-185500 GCA_002167245.1 Sporophila hypoxantha | reverse complement strand
CTCCGCTCAGGAAAGCACGGGGGCTGGCTGGCTTTGGGTCCAGGGCTGGTGTTTGAGTCCAGGGCTGGTGTTGGGTCCAGGGCTGGTTTATGAGGTGCAGAGCTGGTTTTTTGGTCCAGGGCTATTTCTTTGGGTCCAGGGCTGTTTCTTTGGGTCCAGAACTGGTTCTTTTGGGGTCCAGAGCTGGTTTCTGTGGGTCCGGGGCTGTTTTTTTGGGTCCAGGGCTGGCTTTGGTCCAGGGCTGGTTTTTGGGTCCAGGGGTTGTTTATGAGGGTCCAGGCTGTTTCTTTGGGTCCAGGCTGGTTTTTTTGGTCCAGGGCTGGTTTTTTTGGGGTCCAGGGCTTGTTTCTTTGGGTCCAGGGTTGGTTCTTTGGGTCCAGGGCTGCTGTTTGGGGTCCAGGGCTGTTTATGAGGGTCCAGATCTGTTTTTTTTGGGTCCAGGCTGTTTCTTTGGGTCCAGAGCTGGTTTTTGGATTTCTGTCAGGCGCTTTTTTGTGGATCCAGGGCTGCTTTTTTGTGGGTTCCAGGGCTGTTTTTTGGTCCATAGGCTGTTTTTGGGTCCAGATATACTTTTTTTTTGGTGCAGGGCTATTTTTTAGTCCAGAGCTGCTTTAACCCAGGACACATCCCAGTCCTGCTGCCTTCTTTTTCCTGCCTTGGGCAGACAGACCCAGGTTCCTGCTCTGCTTCCCCAGGACTTGCTCAGGGAAGGGGAAGGAGCTGGAATTTCCCTGCTGCTGCAGTGTGGGTGAAGCCTTTTTTGGGATGCAGCACCAGGAACCTGCCAGGCTTTCATGTCCAAATCCCTTTGGGCACAGCAGGATTCTTCCACTTGGGATGATGGATAAAAACTGCTGGGAGGTTTGGGGGGGTTTGCTCTGCTTCACATTGAGCATCCCTGCCAAATTCCCTTTAAACTCTGCAATCTGGGAGAGGTTTGGACCGTTCTATGAATTTTGCTCTGCTTCACATTGGAGCATCCCTGCCAAATTCCCTGTAAACTCTGCAATCCCAAATCTCCTCCTGCCTCCAGCTGACCCTTCCATGCTGCTGTGGCTCATGGAAGCCCCAGTTCCCAGGCGCAGAAATCCTAGGCTGGAATTGTTTTTCCATTTCTCCCAGCCCTGCTCAGAGCCTCACTTGTCCTTTCTGTGCCCAGGGAGCCTTTTCCAGCCTTTTTCCAGCCTTTCCCAGCCTTTTCCCAGCCTTTCCCAGCCTTTCCCAGCCTTTTCCAGCCTTTTCCAGCCTTTCCCAGCCCTTTCCAGCCTTTTCCAGCCTTCCCAGCCGTTCCCACCTTCCCAGCCTTTCCCAGCCTTTCCAGCCTTCCCAGCCTTTCCAGCCCTTTCAGCCCTTTCCCAGCCTTTCCCAGCCTTTCCCAGCCTTTTCCAGCCCTTATCCAGCCCTTTCCCAGCCTTTTCCAGCCTTTCCCAGCCTTTTCCAGCCCTTTCCAGCCCTTTCCCAGTCTTTCCCAGCCCTTTCCAGCCTTTCCCAGCCTTTCCCAGCCCTTTCCAGCCCTTTCCCACCTTTTCCAGCCTTTTTCCAGCCTTTTCCAGCCTTTTCCAGCCTTTTCCAGCCTTTTCCAGCCTTTCCCAGCCTTTTCTCAGCCTTTCCAGCCTTGTTCCAGCCCTTTCCCAGCCTTTCCAGCCTTTCCCAGCTTTCCCAGCCTTTTCCAGCCTTTTCCAGCCTTTTCTGGGGGTCCCTGGAGCTGCCAGGCTGCCCCAAGCCATTGCCCCTGCTGTGGGTATGGGGAGGGATGTGAGGTGTGGGGCATCCAGCCCAGATCCTCCTTTTCCATGGAGGTTGGTCCTTCAGGCTGAGCCTTTCCACCCTGGGGAGAGCAGGAGTGCAGGAAGCCCTTCAGAGGGTGAGGACATTGCTGCTGCTGCATTTCTGCGCCTATTGTTCCCTCCTCATCCTCATCCTCATCCTCCTCCTCCTCCTCAGGAGCCCATGGGAGCCTCCCGGAGCACTGGAGCACTGGGAGCACTGGGAGCACTGGCTCTGCTGCTTCCACGGCCCGTGCTGTGCTGACAGCCCTTGCTCCATCCCAGGGGAGGATTTGGGCCATTCCAGCCCCTCCAGGCGTGGGAACCCTTTGGAGAAGCTCTGGAATCCATCCCAGAGCAGGCTGAGGGTGGAGGAAGGAGCAGAGGGCTGGAGCTGCTCTTTGGGGACCCTGGGGACCCTCTGGCCACCACAGCTGTCCTGATAAGAGAAGGGCCCAGCTCCAAATCCAGAATCCTGCTTTCCACACACACATAAACACGCACCCGTGCCTTTTGCTCCGTTTTCCAGCTGGGATTTTTTTTCCTGAGAGCTCAGAAGGCTGACCCCGTGCCCTGGATCTGCAGGACAGACACTTCCCAGCTGTCTGTCTGTCTGTCTGTCTGTCCAGAGGGCTCCCAGGGGGTGGCCCTGTCAGGAATGTGGCCCAGGAGCTCGGGCGTGCTGACCCTGCAATCCAGGCTGTGGGTGGGGAAATCGCATCTCAGCTCTGGAATGGGTGGAGAATGGATAAAAATGGATAAAAATGGATGAAAAATGGATGAAAAATGGATAATTGCTCTGCTGGGTGCTCCCAGCTGCACCACAACGAGGTCAGCCCTCAGTTCCTCAGGGAACTCCTCGTTCCCCTCCAGTGGGGAAAATCAGGTTGGATGTTGGAAAAAGTGTTTTACAGAAAGGTGATGAAGTTTTTTACAGAAAGGTGATGAAGTTTTTTACAGAAAGGGTGATGAAATTCTGGAATGGTCCCTGGGAGGTGCTGGAGTCCCATACCATCTCTCTCTTTGTGGGGACATTCCCAGCCCAGATCCTCCTTTTCCATGGAGGTTTGGTCCTTCAGGCTGGGCCTTTCCACCCTGGGGAGAGCAGGAGTGCAGGAAGCCCTTCAGGAGGGTGAGGGACATTGCTGCTGCTGCATTCTGCGCTTTGTCCCTCCTCATCACTCATCCTCATCCTCTCCTCTCTCAGGAAGCATCCATGGGAAGCCTCCGGAGACTGGGAGCATGGAGCACTGGCCATTCTTTCCCTGTAACCCGTGACTCATTTTCCCCTGCCCAGTAACCCTGGACTGCCCCAGTTTTCTCCTGCCCCATAGCCCTCGGAACTGGTCAGTCTTTGCCCAGTAGCCCTGACCCAGTCTCTGCCCAGTTTCTCCTGCCCGGAGTCTGCACTGGTCACTCTTTGCCCATAGCCCCACTGGCCTACCAAAGTTTCTTTCCTGCCCAGGAAGCCTGGATGGGTCAGTCTCTGCCCAGAAATACCCCGACCATTTCCCCCTGGCCAGGTTCCCTGGACTGCCAGTTTCCCTGCCCAGCATCTCCTGACGGCAATCCTTTTCCATAGCCCTGAAACATTTCCCCCCTCCCAGTAGACCTGCTGACCAAGTTTCTCTCTCGTCCAGCAATTTCTGGACTAGTCCAGTCTCTTCCAGTAAGCCCTGACCAGTCTTTTTCCCAGTAGCCCCAGATCATCATGCCTCCAGAGCATCCCACAGGAGACCTGGCCAAGGGCCCTGGAAGCACTGGGGAGCACTGGGAGCACTGGGCTCTGGTCTTCCACAGGCCCGTGCTGTGCTGACAGCCTTGCTCCATCCCCGGGGGAGGATTTGGGCCATTCCAGCCCCTCCAGGCGTGGGAACCCTTTGGAGGAGCTCTGGAATCCATCCCAGGGCAGGCTGAGGGTGGAAGGAAGGAGCAGAGGGGGCTGGAGCTGCTCTTTGGGGACCCTGGGGACCCTCTGGCCACCACAGCTGTCCTGATAAGAGAAGGGCCCAGCTCCAAATCCAGAATCCTGCTTTCCACACACACATAAACACGCAGCCCGTGCCTTTTGCTCCGTTTTCCAGCTGGGATTTTTTTTCCTGAGAGCTCAGAAGGCTGACCCTGTGCCCTGGGATCTGCAGGACAGACACTTCCCAGCTGTCTGTCTGTCTGTCTGTCTGTCCAGAGGGCTCCCAGGGGGTGGCCCTGTCAGGAATGTGGCCCCAGGAGCTCGGGGTGCTGACCCTGCAATCCAGGCTGTGGGTGGGGGAAATCGCATCTCAGCTCTGGAATGGGTGGAGAATGGATAAAAATGGATAAAAATGGATGAAAAATGGATGAAAAATGGATAATTGGCTCTGCTGGGTGCTCCCAGCTGCACCACAACGAGGTCAGCCCTCAGTTCCTCAGGGAACTCCTCGTTCCCCTCCAGTGGGGAAATTCGGGTTGGATGTTGGGAAAAAGTGTTTTACAGAAAGGTGATGAAGTTTTTTACAGAAAGGTGATGAAGTTTTTTACAGAAAGGTGGTAAAGTTTTTTACAGAAAGGTGGTAAAGTTTTTTACAGAAGGGTGATGAAGTTTTTTACAGAAAGGTGATAAAGTTCTGGAATGGCTGCCCTGGGAGGTGCTGGAGTCCCCATCCCTGGGTGTGTTTAACAAAGCCTGGATGTGGCACTGGGTGCCAGGGCTGAGTTGAGGGGTTGGGGCTGGGTTGATGGTCTTGAAGGTCTCTTCCAACATGAGGATTCTGAGAATTTGGGGGAATTCTGTGAATTTGGGGGAATTTTGGGAATTCCCAGGAACCAGGGAGGTGGTGGAGTCACCAACCCTGGGTGTGGCACTGGGTGCCAGGGCTGAGTTGAGGGTTGGACTCGACGGTCTTGAAGGGCTCTTCCAACCTGGAATTCTGTGAATTCTGTGATTCTGTGGATTCTGTGATTCTGTGAATTCATTCTGAGAATTCTGTGAATTCTGGGATTCCGTGATTCTGTGGATTCTGTGATTCTGTGGATTCTATTAATTCTGTGGATTCTGTGGATTCTGGAATTCTGGGATTCTTTAAATTCTGGGATTCTGTGGATTCTGTGAGCTCTGTGAATTTTCTGATTCTGTGAATTCTGTGGATTCTGTGAATTCTGTGAATTGTCTGATTCTGTGAATTCTGGGGATTCTGTGAATTCTGTGAATTCTCTGATTCTGTGAATTCTGGGGATTCGGGGATTCTGTGAGTTCTGTGAATTCTGTGATTCTGTCCTGTTGGTCCCTGCGGTGAGTCCCTGTGAGTCCCTGCTGGCCCTGCTGTGAGTCCCTGCCCAGGGGCCGTGCCCCGGGATGCTCCTGGGGAGCAGCCAGGTGGCTCTGCTGGCTCTGCTGGCTCTGGGGTCCCTGTCCCTCCCTGCCTGGCGTGGGGACATTCCTGGGCCCTGACTTCAAAGGCTGTTGGTGGATAACAGAGCCCGGCAGCCTTGGCAACCCTGGCACCGGCCCTGGCAGCAGCWGCTGCTCTGCTGGGCCTGGCCCTGCTGCCCCCTCGGCCTCCCTGCTCTGGGACAGGAGCCCTGCCCTGCTCCGCTGGGGCTGCAGCTTTGGGGTGATCCCTGTGCAGGGGCTGCAGCTCTGGGGTGATCCCTGTGCAGGGGCTGCAGCTTTGGGGTGATCCCTGTGCAGGNTGGGGTGATCCCTGTGCAGGGGCTGCAGCTTTGGGGTGATCCCTGTGCAGGGGCTGCAGCTCTGGGGTGATCCCTGTGCAGGGGCTGCAGCTTTGGGGTGATCCCTGTGCAGGGGCTGCAGCTTTGGGGTGATCCCTGTGCAGGGGCTGCAGCTTTGGGGTGATCCCTGTGCAGGGGCTGCAGCTCTGGGGTGATCCCTGTGCAGGGGCTGCAGCTCTGGGGCGATCCCTGTGCTGGGGCTGCAGCTTTGGGGTGATCCCTGTGCTGGGCCTGCAGCTTTGGGGTCACTCCTGCTCTGGGCCTGCAGCTTTGGGGTCACCCCTGCTCTGGGCCTGCAGCTTTGGGGTCACCCCTGCTCTGGGGCTGCAGCTCTGGGGCGATCCCTGCTCTGGGGCTGCAGCTCTGGGGTGATCCCTGTGCTGGGGCTGCAGCTTTGGGGTGATCCCTGCTCTGGGCCTGCAGCTTTGGGGTGATCCCTGTGCTGGGACAGGAGCCCTGCCCTGCTCCTCTGGGCCTCTGCCCCTCTGGGGCTGCAGCTCTGGGGTGATCCCTGTGCTGGGGCTGCAGCTTTGGGGTCACCCCTCCTCTGGGGCTGCAGCTTTGGGGTGATCCCTGCTCTGGGGCTGCAGCTTTGGGGTGATCCCTGTGCTGGGGCTGCAGCTTTGGGGTGATCCCTGCTCTGGGGCTGCAGCTTTGGGGTGATCCCTGCTCTGGGGCTGCAGCTCTGGGGTGATCCCTGTGCTGGGGCTGCAGCTTTGGGGTCACGCCCTGCTCTGGGGGGTGAATCTTGGGGGAAATGTAGGAATTTTGGGGGGAATTGCAGGGGTTTTTTTGGGTGAATCTCTGTGAGGAATTGCAGCTTTTTGGGGTGAATCTCTGGGAGGAAATGTGGGAATTTTGGGGTGAATCTCTGGGGGGAAATGCAGGTTTTTTGGGGTGAATCTCTGGGAGGAAATGTGGGAATTTTGGGGGGAATCTCTGGGGGGAAATGTGGGAATTTTGGGGTGAATCTCTGGGGGGAAATGTGAGAATTTTGGGGTGAATCTCTGGGGGGAAATGCAGATTTTTTGGGGTGCATCTCTCAGGGGAATTGCAGGATTTTTGGCATGAATCTCTGGGGGTAAAATGCAGGATTTTTGGGGTGAACTTTTAGGGGAAAATGCAGGGGTTTTTTTTGGTGAATCTTTACCCTGGGGGGCTGCAAATGTATTGGGTGACCCCTTGATCTACGACCCTGCAGATTTTTTGGGTGAATCTCTGGGGGTGCAGCTTTTTTGGGGGGGGAATTTATGCAGGGTGGACTGGAGCTTTTTGGGGGGAAATCTCTTCCCTGAGGTTCTGCACCTTTTTGGGGCAAATATCTTCCCTGAGGTTCTGCACCTTTTTGGGGGGGAATCTCTTCCCTGAGGTTCGGCACCTTTTTGGGGGGGAATCTCTGCTCTAGAGGGAGGGGGCTGCAGCGTTTTTGGGGTGAGGGTCCAGCTGCTGTCCGTGCCCAGGCAGGAGCAGGGCTGGGCCCTTTTTCCRAGCAGGATTTCCCCTGGATCTGATCCAACTGTTTTTCCCTGTGTTTTTTTTTTTTCCATGTGCTGCCCCGTCCCTGGTGGATTGTGGATTATTCATTAGGTAAGAACATCGTTCCTCTTCTCTTTGGGATGGAAAGTGGGGCAGGAAAAGCCACACGAGGGTGGCGTGTGTGGTTCCTGAGGCTGTGAGRTGGATTTCCCTGTTCCTTGGAGCTCCCCTGGGCAGGAGGCACAGAGGGGACAGGGTCAAACCCCTCTCTCCTCATTACAGCAGCGTGGATAKAAAGAATTCCCTGGCCAAAGGGAATCCCAGGGGTGCTGAGGATGGAGTGCTGGACAGGGAGCTGTGAACTCCCTGATAATTCCCTCCAGGAAAACAAACCCCACGTGGCTCTGGGATTTATGGAGCCTGCTCCAAATCCTCGGGGTCACTTGGTCAAGTGGGGCAAATTGGGAGGGCTGTGCCCAAGGGTGTGACAGTTAATTAACTCCAGCTTCCCTGGGAAACCTGAGCCTGCCCAGCAGCTCTGCAGGGCTGGAAGGGGCTGGGGAGCAGCTGGGAAGCACAGGGTGCTCCCAGAAAAGGTTTGGTGGCATTGGTGGCATTGGTGACATTTTAAGAGCACTGAAAGCAGCTCTGGCCTTTATTTTTTACTGTTTTTTTTAATGCTGTATGATGGTTTCCTCAGGTCATTCCTCAGTTATTCCTCAGATTATTCTTTAGGTTATTCCTCAGTTATTCATTAGGTTATTCCTCAGGTTATTCCTCAGGTTATTCCTCAGGTTATTCCTTAGGTTATTCCTCAGTTATTCCTCAGTTATTCCTTAGGTTATTCCTTAAATTATTCCCCAGTTGTTCTTCAATTGTTCCTGAGGTTATTCCTGAGGTTATTCCTGAGGTTAATCCTGAGGTTATTCCTGAGGTTAATCCTTAGGTTATTCCTTAGGGTGATCCTCAGGTTATTCCTTAGGTTATTCCTCAGTTATTCCTTAGGTCATTCCTTAAATTATTCCCCAGTTGTTCTTCAATTGTTCCTGAAGTTATTCCTGAGGTTATTCCTTTGATTATTCCTGAGGTTAATCCTGAGGTTATTCCTCAGTTATTCCTCAGGGTCAGGGAAGATGGGATGCAAAACAGGAATAGCTGGGGATGAGGGATTTTGGGAATSCCAGCCCACAATTCCTGTGAGGAAGAGAATGAGGGGCTGCAGTCCTGGATCACAGCAGGATCCCATCATCCTGGGAATGCAGGGAAATTCAGGATCCCATCATCCTGGGAATGCAGGGAAATTCAGGATCCCATTATCCTGGGAATGCAGGGAGATGCAGGATCCCATCATGCTGGGAATGCAGGGGTGCTGGGAATGCTGGATCCATCATCTTTGGAATGCAGGGGTGTTGGGAAATTCAGGATCCCATTGTCCTGGGAATGCAGGGAACTGCAGGATCCTCAGTGGGCAGGAGGAGGCAGAGCTGCAGGATTGCTGCTGGGATCAGGAGGGATGGGATGGGATGAGCAGGCTGATGGAGAGAGGGATGCAGGATGCTGCTTTGGGGAGGGATGATGGGGAGGGATGCAGGATGCTGCTTTGGGGAGGGATGCAGGATGCTGTTTTGGGATGCGCTTGGCGGTCTCCATGAAACAATTCCGAGGGAATTATTTGCCTCTGGAAGGTAAATCCTGGGAAGGGAGGCAGCTGCCCTGCATGGGATTGCTGGCAGTGGGCAGCTCTCAAAGGAGGAAGGGAATGAATTTTCATGGAATCTTGAAAGAGTTTAAAATTTTCCATGTTCCAGCAATATTCAGGGCGGCGGAAAAAAGCCTGACTTTTAGAGCAAGCAAAGGAAAGGAGAGGGATGGCGGGCCGGAGGATTCCGGGGGGAGGTGGCCATTTGGGGACCCCAGGACATGGGGAAGCTGGCAAGCCTCTGCTGTGGGGAGGAGGGGGTCTGAGAAGCGGGATGCATGCCTGGGGTGGGCAGAGGCCGGTCGTGCCTGGAATGCGGCTCTAGATTCCCGCTGGGAAGCTGAATCCTGCCCAGTTTGGCATCTCCACAGATCTGGGCAGCAAGCAGGAGGCGATGGGGGCTCTCCCGTCGCTGGAAGGGTGGGGACAGGGATGAATCCTGGCCTGGGACACCATTCTCCAGTTCCTCCTTGGGAAGGAAGGGAAGTTTTTAGGGATTCCTGGAGCCATGGGCCGTGGGGTGAATGTGGGGCTGGGAATGTGGGCTCAGGGGATTCCTCGGCGGGAGCTGATCCCAGAGGGATTTGGGGGTGTCGTGCTTGCATGTGGTGGAGCAGTGGACCATCCGGGATCATTCCCCGTTCCTGCCCTGGGAAGCAGGGATCCTGGAGCCCACCCATGGCACAGCCTTTCCTCAGCCCAGGCTGGCTCGTGTCCCCATCGTGTCCCCATCGTGTCTCCATCTTCGTGCAGGGCTGTGGCTGTCCCTGTGTCCCCATGTCCCCATCCTGTCCCTGTGTCTCCATCTGTGTGCAGGGCTGTGGCTGTCCCCGTGTCCCCATCCTGTCCCCATCTGTGTGCAGGGCTGTGCCTGTCCCCATGTCCCCATCCTGTCCCCATCTGTGTGCAGGGCTGTGCCTGTCCCTGTGTCCCCATGTCCCCATCCTGTCCCCATCTGTGTGCGGGGCTGTGCCTGTCCCTGTGTCCCCGTGTCCCCATCCTGTCCCTGTGTCCCCATCTGTGTGCAGGGCTGTCCCCGTGTCCCCATCCTGTCCCCATCTGTGTGCAGGGCTGTCCCCGTGCCATCACTGTCCCATCTGTGTGCAGGGGCTGTCCTGTGTCCCCATCCTGTCCCCATCTGTGTGCAGGGCTGTCCCTGTGTCCCCATCCTGTCCCCATCTGTGTGCAGGGCTGTGCCTGTCCCTGTGTCCCCATGTCCCCATCTGTGTGCAGGGCTGTCCCCGTGTCCCCGTGTCCCCATCTGTGTGCAGGGCTGTCCCCGTGTCCCCATCCTGTCCCCATCTGTGTGCAGGGCTGTCCCCATCTGTGTGCAGGGCTGTCCCCAGCAGTGCAGGGCTGTCCCCAGCAGGCCGCTGTGGCCGTGCCTCCCCGCGCGGGTGCCCCAGCGCTGCTCGGGGGGCTCGGCAGCACAAACGGGGCTTTGATTGCTCTGCCGGGAGCTGCCAGGCCTGGCTGCGTGCCCGGGGCTCAGCGCCAGGCTCCAACACAGGCGCCCTTTGTGCTGCCAGCGCCGGGGGCTGCGCTGGGGACAGGGACAGGGACAGGGACAGCAGGAGCCCCGCGGCTCTGCCGGCCCCTGGTGCTGCTCCCACCGCGAATACACCGGCTGCAGCTCCTGCTGGGGAAGGAGCTGCTGGAGTGCCCTGAGCTCTGGGGAAGGAGCTCCTGGAGTGTCCCAGGCTCTGGGGATGGAGCTCCTGGGGAAGGAGCTTTGGGGAAGGAGCTGCTGGAGTGTCCCAAACCTCGGGAAGGAGCTCCTGGAGTGTCCCAGGCTGTGGGGAAGGAGCTCCTGGAGCGTTCCAAACTTTGGGGATGGAGCTCCTGGGGAAGGAGCTCTGGGGAAGGAGCTGCTGGAGTGTTCCAAACTTTGGGGATGGAGCTTTGGGGAAGGAGCTGCTGGAGTGCCCTGAGCTCTGGGGAAGGAGCTGCTGGAGTGTCCCAAACTTTGGGGATGGAGCTCCTGGGGAAGGAGCTTTGGGGAAGGAGCTGCTGGAGTGTCCCAGGCTGTGGGGAAGGAGCTTTGGGGATGGAGCTCCTGGGGAAGGAGCTCCTGGAATGTCCCAGGCTGTGGGAAAGGAGCTCCTGGAGCGTTCCAAACTTTGAGGATGGAGCTCCTGGGGAGGGAGCTTTGGGGAAGGAGCTGCTGGAGTGTTCCAAACTTTGGGGAGGGAGCTTTGGGGAAGGAGCTCCTGGAGTGCCCTGAGCTCTGGGGAAGGAGCTGCTGGAGTGTCCCAGGCTGTGGGGAAGGAGCTGCTGGAGTGTCCCAAACTTTGGGGAAGGAGCTTTGGGGAAGGAGCTTTGGGGAAGGAGCTGCTGGAGTGTCCCAAACTTCGGGAAGGAGCTGCTGGAGTGTCCCAGGCTGTGGGAAGGAGCTCCTGGGAAGGAGCTCCTGGAGCGTTCCAAACTTTGGGAATGGAGCTCCTGGGGAAGGAATTCCTGGAATGTCCCAGGCTGTGAGGAAGGAGCTGCTGGAGTGTCCCAAACTTCAGGAAGGAGCTCCTGGAGTGTTCCAAACTTTGGGGAAGGAGCTCCTGGAGCGTTCCAAACTTTGGGGATGGAGCTCCTGGGGAAGGAGCTGCTGGAGTGTCCCAGGCTGTGGGGAAGGAGCTCCTGGAGCGTTCCAAACTTTGGGGAAGGAGCTTTGGGGAAGGAGCTGCTGGAGTGTCCCAAACCTCGGGAAGGAGCTCCTGGCGTGTCCCGTGCCTGTTTTCCCCCTCTGGAAGCCAGGAGGGTGCCAGGGACAGAGCTGTGAGCCCATTTCACGGCTCATTTGGCCCTGCTGAGGCAGGAAAG
>NDFG01000004.1:151275-163404 GCA_002167245.1 Sporophila hypoxantha | reverse complement strand
TGCCTAATTAAACAATAAGGCGTGCCCAGACTTTTTCAGAAAATTCCTCAGTTCCTTGCCCAGGTCGAGGAAAAGGGAGAAACCCTCCGAGTGATTGCGAGATGCATTGCTGGAGCTGCTGGTCCTGCCCTGATTTTTCCCAGCCCCTGGTGCTGCTCTGGGAATTCCAGCTGCCCAGTGCCATCCCCTCGGGCAGAGCTGCCCCGCTGGGTAATTTGGGCCGTTTCTAGGTGGAAACATGGAGGAGGAGGGATGGCTGCTGGAAGAAGCAGATTGAGAAGGGGAGTTGGAGCAGGTCCAGGGGCTCGATCCACAATTTGGTGTGGGGGGATGGTTTGTCTGAGGTCAGGGGTTAACATGGGCGAGTCAAAGTCAGTGCAGCCAGGAGCATACTGAGGCTTAGCGATAGATTGGCATGAAATAAGATTCATGTTTTATTGCTCTTCTCTGGAGTTTTAAACCCAGATTCTGAGATTGGAAGTTTGATTGTAATTAATATACTAGAAGAGTAAGATCACAGAATCAACAGAATCACAGAATTTCTAGGTTGGAAGAGACCTTTAAGATCATGCCGAGTCCAACCCTTCTAACATCCTGCAACTAACCATGGCACCAAGTGCCAGATCCAGTCTTTTTTTGAAACACGTCGAGGATGTGACTCCCACCACCTCCCTGGGACAGATGATTCCAGTATTTGATTACTCTTTCTGGTGAAAAACTTCCCTCTTAATTCTACCTGTATCTCCCTTGGCGCAGCCTTTTGAGACTGTGTCCTCTGGTGCCGTCTGTTGATCCTCATCGAGCAGATAGAAATGTAAGGAGTAATCAATAGGACGTCTATGAAGTGTCAGCAATCGGCGGGCTGCCTTCAAACCCGGAGTGGTGCCTCGATGTGCCTGACTCTCCAGCCCCTGTGCTGTTCTGGGCACCTGCCAGCTGCCCAATCCCACCCCTGCCAAGACAGCAAGCTTCCCCTCCTTGGGATAACGGGCCAGTCCCCCCTGCCCTGCCCTCAGAGCCTCCTCTCGCACCTGGCACCGCCGTGCATGGGCTCTGCCAGCTGAGCTTTGCCCCGTCACTGGCCTGGGTTTAGAGCCCGGCAGTGATCGAGGAAGCAAGCTTTCAGGTGCTTGGCCAGGCACGACGTGGCTCCCAGCAGTGCACCGAGTCAAGGCAACGGCCTGGGTGCCTGGGGAGGGAAAGGGACGGGCAGGGAAGGGCTCGGTGCCCAACCCGGGATGGCCCAGCACCGTCCTGCCCGCTGCCCAGGTGCTCCCGTGCCCAGGGACCAGCTGTGACCTGTGGACCCAGGTGCTCCTGTGCCCAGGGAAATGTGACCTGTGACCCCAGGTGCTCCCTGTGCCCAAGGGACACTGCTGACCTGTGACCAGGTGCTCCCCTGTGCCCAGGGACACTGTGACCTGTTACCCAGGTGCTCCTGTGCCCCGGGAAATGTGACCTGTATCCAGGGTGCTCCTGTGCCCAGGGACAACTGTTCGACCCTGTGACCCCAGGTGCTCCCTGTGCCCAGGGACACTGTGACCTGTGACCCAGCTTGCTCCCTGTGCCCAGGGAAATGTGAACCTGTGACCCAAGGTGCTCCCTGTGCCCAGGGAGCCTGTGCCCGTGGTCGACAGGGGTCTGGATTGGGGAAGAGATGAGGACTGACTCTGTGTTTCAGGAAGGCTGATTTATTATTTTATCATATATGTTACATGTAAACCTATTCTAAAAGGTTTCATCAGAAGGCTGGCTAAGAATAGACATAGCAAAGAATGATAACAAAGGCTTGTGTCTGCAGACTCTCTGTCCGAGCCAGCTGGGCTGTGATTGTGCCATTAATTAGAAACATCCCAACATGGGCCAATCACAGCTGACCTGTTGGCATCCCACAGCAGCAGATAACCATTGTTTGGCATTTTGGTTCCTGAGCTGCTCAGCTTCTCAGGAGGAAAAAACCCCCCTCCCTGCCTCACAGAAAGGGTTTTCCATAAAAGATTCTGCGACAGGAAAAGTTCACCTGCCTTGGCACGGAGCCTCCCGCCCATCCTTTCGGGTTTGATTTATTTAATCTGGGCCAAAAACAAACTTCTCTGCCTCTCTCCTTGCTGTTCAAGAGCTGCCCCACGGAGCTTGCAAGCTCAGCCAAGGAGAAAATCAGAAATCTGGGGGAAGTTTTGCAAGGGGTGGGAGGAGAGGCCAGGCTGGGCTCAATGGCAGCTTGTGCTGGAAAATCAGAAGGGGGAGCTGGGAGCCCTGCTGGCTGGGGGGCTCCTCTGGATGGGAATGTGTGGGAAGGCTGGGATGTCGGTCTGGAGCCAAGGGTGGATGTGGCTGGAGCTCAGAAATTGTCTGGAGTCGTCCTTGTCCTGTGGCTTCTGCGGGGTCAAGTGTCCCAGTGTGGCTGTGGGGTCCTCTGAGGGACACAAGCGCTTGCAGGATGGACAGGAATTGGTGTGGGAAGGGGCTGGGTGTCCTATCTGGAGCCAGGGTGGATATGGACCAAGCATATCCAAGTGGTTCTGGTGTCCCCATAAAGTGACCCTTGGCTTGTGGTTCAAGAGTCCATCTGGCCTGTGGGGTCTCTGAGGGACACAGAGCTCAGGATGGACAGGAATTGTGTGGGGATGGGGCGGAGTGTCCATCCCAGAGTGTGAGTGGATTGGCTGAGCACAGAATGGGTCTGGATTTCATCCTTTGCCTTGTGGCTCCATAGGGTCAAGTGTCCAGTGGTGGTTGGCTGTGGGGTTCCTGAGGGACAAGGGGGTCATGGAGAGGACATAGGATTGTCGTGGAAAGGGGCTGGATGTCCATCCAGACCCATGGAGTGGATGTGGCTGGAGCTCAGGAACTGTCTGAGTCTCCCAGGAGTCATCCATGGAACGTCATCCTGCTTGTGCCTCCATGGGGTCAAGTGTCCAGCCGTCTCGTGGCCAAGGGTCCAGTGTGGCTGTGGGGTCTCCCTGAGGGCCAGACGAGCCATGGCAGAGGGCAGGAATTGTCTGGAAAGGGCTGGGGTGTCCATACAGACCCAGAGTGGATGTTGGCCTGAGCTCCACAAGGAATTGTCCGTGGAGTCATCCTTGCTTGTGGCTCCATGGGGTCCAAGGGGTCCAAGTGTGGCTGTGGGGTTCCTGAAGGGCCGAGAGCCATGGAGAGGGCAGGCATTGTCCTGTGAAAGGGCTGGAGTGTCCATCGCAGGGCTGTGGGTGGATGTGGCGAGCTCAGGAATGGTCTGGAGTCCCGATGAGTGACCCTTGGCTCGTGGTCAAGTGCCAGCGGTGCCGAGGCCCCGAGGCCTTTTACCTTGTGGGACACGTTCCCACCCCAGAAGCAAGCCCCAGCAGCCTCTCCCAGAAGGCAACCCTGACCCTTTGCCGCCATTTCCCCCCTCTCCCACTGAGGGAGGGTCTGGGGTTTTGTCCCTCCTGTCCCCTCCTGTCCCCTCCCCGTCGCCCCTCCCGCCCCTGCCGGTGCTCAGAGCTGCAGTTCCCCTTCCCTGGGGGAATCCTGGGGGCTCCAGCCGGGGCAGCTCCATCTCCTCCTGCCTATTTCCCTGGATCCCGGGGGGACATTGCCAAAGTTGTTCACACCGGGAGGTGGCACTGACACTTTGTCCACCAGCACCGCGAGCCTGGGGCCACCATACCCGGGGGGACGGTGGCTGGGGAGGGTTGGGAAATGCCCAGGAGTGGGGCTGGGCACTGCTCCTCCTGCTGGCCTTGGCACGTGTCACCTGTCCCGTGTCACCTGTCCCTGTGTCATTGTCCCGTGTCACCTGTCCCGTGTCATTGTCCGTGTCACGTGTCCCGGCTGTCACCTGTCCGGGCACATCCCGGGCTGCCCTGCAGGGGTTGTGGTGGCACGTGCCAGGGGACACCAGGGAGTGCCAGGGGTGGTGGCAGCAGCTCCTGTGCCAGGCACAGCTCCTGCAGCGTGGCGCTGATGTGGCAACCGGGGCATGTGGCACTGTCCCCGAGTGACATCAGAGCTGACACCCCCCAGCAAACAGGAATGTCGCCCAAAATCCCCAGCAGCCAGCCCTGCTGTCCCCTTCCTTGTCCGCCCTGGTGTCCCTGAGGGGCAAGTCTCCTGTTTGTCAATGGGAAATGTCCCCAACATCCGCCAGCAGGGCCAGCCCTGCTGTGTCCTCCCCGTGTCCCTTGGTGTCCCCTGAGGCAATTCCTCATGTCAGGGTTAATGTCCCCAAATCTCCAGCAGCCATCCCTGCTGTGTCCCCCTCCTGTCCCCTGGTTTGTCCCCCTGGGGACAGTTCCTGTTTGTCATGGGAAATGTCCCAAAATCCCGCAGCAGCCAGCCCTGCTGTCCCCTCCTTGTCCCCCTGGTGTCCCCTGGGGACAGTTCCTCCCTGTCAGGTGCCAGAGGGGCTTGGGGAGGAGGAAAGCCTGGGGGCTGCTCCTGTTTTCCTGCTTCTAACCTGATTTCTTCTCTCCGTTTTCTCCTCCTCTGCTTTCTAAAGAACATAGGAAGCTTCTGGCCGGTAAGTGGTGGGGCTAAAACAAAAACCCCAAAATTGCCATTTCCTCCATCCACCATCAGCCTGGCTGGCCTAGTCCCTGTCATCCTCATCCCTCGGGATGTGCTGGAGCAGTGGGAGCTCCTCACCTCGAGCTTGCCTCATCTTCCTCTCCATATTTGTGCTTGCCTCATCTTCCTCTCCATCCTCGTGCTTGCCTCATCTTCCTCTCCATCCTCGTGCTTGCCTCATCTTCCTCTCCATCCTCGTGCTTGCCTCATCTTCCTCTCCATCCTTGTGTTTCCTTCATCTTCCTCTCCATCCTCGTGTTTCCCTCATCTTCCTCTCCATATTTGTGCTTGCCTCATCTTCCTCTCCATCCTCGTGTTTTCCTCATCTTCCTCTCCATATTCGTGCTTGCCTCATCTTCCTCTCCATCCTCGTGTTTCCCTCATCTTCCTCTCCATCCCTGTGTTTCCCTCATCTTCCTCTCCATCCTTGTGTTTGCCTCATCTTCCTCTCCACCCTCGTGTTCCCCTCATCTTCCTCTCCATCCTTGCGCTTGCCTCATCTTCCTCTCCATATTCGTGCTTGCCTCATCTTCCTCTCCATATTCGTGCTTGCCTCATCTTCCTCTCCATCCTCGTGTTCCCCTCATCTACCTCTCCATCCCTGTGTTTCCCTCATCTTCCTCTCCATCCCTGTGTTTCCCTCATCTTCCTCTCCATCCTCGTGTTTCCCTCATCTTCCTCTCCATCCTCGTGTTCCCCTCATCTTCCTCTCCATCCTCGTGTTCCCCTCATCTTCCTCTCCATCCTTGTGTTTTCCTCATCTTCCTCTCCATCCTCGTGTTCCCCTCATCTTCCTCTCCATCTCAGCCTCTCACCTCCCCAGCGGCCTGGGAGGGCGGGCAGGGCTCTCTGGGCTGGCACTGGGGCAAACTGGGAGCACTGGGCTGCTCACGGGGGCGAGGCTGGGGCACTGCTCAGACCCAGGGAATTCCTGCCCTGCTCCTGCCTGATCTGGGGAGCTCCAGGTGTGCAGGAATCCCTTGGGAAATTTTAGGGAAAAGGAAAGAGAAGCAGGGATGGGTTTAAGGTGGAGGAGGGAGGGTTTAGATTTGATAGAATAAAYAGAATAAATTTTAACAGTGAGGGTGGTAAACGCTGGCACTGGTGCCCAGAGAAGCTGGCACATCCCTGGAAGTGCCCAGGGCCAGGTTGGACAAGGTTTGGTTGCCAAAGGAGCTGAGGAGAAGGCTTTGAAACAGGGGTGCCCCAGATTTGGGGCTGGAACTGCTCCTCTTCCCTTCTCTGCTCAGAACTTTGGGATCATTTTTTGGAGTGGGGTGGGACAAAGCTGTGCCAGCCCTGCCCACAGGTGCCAAAGGAGCTGAGGAGAAGGGATTGAACCAGGACTGCCCCAAATTTGGGGTTGGAGCTGCTCCTCTTCCCTTCTCTCTCACCCCAGAACTTTGGGATCATTTTTTGGAGTGGGGTGGGACAAAGCTGTGCCAGCCCTGCCCACGGGTGCCAAAGGAGCTGAAGAGAAGCAATTGAACTAGAAGTGCCCCAAATTTGGGGCTGGAGCTGCTCCTCTTCCCTTCTCTCTCACCCCAGGGCTTTTGGGATCACTGCCAGCCCAAAGCAGCTTTTGGGGCGGTGTGGGGTGGGACGAGGCTGTGCCAGCTCAGCTGCCCCTCGTTGCCAGGGCAGCTGAGGGGATTGAACCAGCCCCAGCTGCGGAGGGAGCTGATAAAGCCGGATCTCCTGGCTGATCCCGAGGGATGTGCTGGGAACGAGCCCCGCTGCCGGGGCACGGCCCGGGGGACACGGGGACACCGAGCCCGGGGACACCGAGCCCGGGGACACCGAGCCCGGGGAGGAGCACAGGGACGTTTCCCGAGCCCACAGCATCCTCTGCTGGCTGCTGCCTCCCGATCCCCGCGGATCCCGTGTGCGTTCCGGGCCATTCCTGGTGCCAGGGCTGCCACAGCATGGGYGCAGGGCAGCAGCTGGGGCCGGCTGCTCCTGCCTCTCCCAGAGCTGCTGGRAAAGGGGCTGGGAGCGCTGGCAATGCCCTGCTGTGCCCCATGCAGCCCCTCTGGGTGCGATGGTGGAGGGTTGGAAGGGTCCCGTGTGTCCCCGCCGCCCCCGCTCTTTGTCTGCGCCGCGCCCTCTGCGCCCCTCCGCTCGCCTTGTTGGCTCGCCGGGCCCCCGCGCGGGGTCGGGCCGAGGCGGGCGAGGGAGGGGAGGGAAGGGAAAGGGAGGGAGGGCTGCGGGCGGGGGAGCCCCGCGCTCGCTCCGCGCTGCCGCTCCCTTGTCTGATGCTGCGGCGGCCCTTTCCCGCGCGGGGGGCGCACGGAGACAACTGGGGATTAGGGATCCACCTCCTCCCACCTCCCTCTCCCCATCCCTCCTCCCTCCCTCATCTCCCTCCATCCTCTCCATCCATCTCCATCCTCCTCCTCGCAGCCGCTCCATGCCGCCGAGCCGCGCTCCGGCCGGGAGGCACCGGCATGTCCGAGGCGTCAGGCGGGCACTGAGGCGGGCAGCCGGGCCGAACCGGGCCCCCGCCCGCCGGGCCGAGCCTCGGCTGGGTCCTGGAGAGCCGGGCTGGCCTGGGGAGGCAGGCGGGATGGAGCTGAGAGGAGCCTCGGAGGGCGACAGGGAGCGTCTGCCTTGGGCTGAGCGCGGCGCGGTGAGCCGCATGCCCTGAATCCTCGGGCTGCCCGATTCGCTGACTAATTCTGGGCTGATCGCCGAATCTTTGGCTGATCCTGGAATCCTTGGGCTGCTCCGGAATCCTCGGGCTGATCCTGAATCTTGGGCTGCTCCCGGAATTTTGAGATTCTTCCTGGAATCCTTTAGGGCTGATCCCAGAATCTTGGCTTGCTTCCTGGAATTGTTGGGTTTCTCTGGAATTCCTTGGGCTGCTCGCGCAGAATCTTTGGGCTGCTCCGCAATCTTGGCTGATCCTGGAGTCCTTGGGCTGCTCCTGGATATCCTTGGGCTTGCTCTGGAATTTGAGAATCTCCCGGAATCCTTGGGCTGATCCCCGGAATCCTTGGGCTGCTTCCGGAATCTTGGCTGATTCCCAAACCTTGGCTCTCTCTGGAATTTTTGCGGTTTCTCCCGGAATCCTTGGGCTGCTGCTGAATTTTTGGGCTGCCTACCTGGCTGTGAGGAGCTTGCCGAGGGTCAGAGGCTGCTGGATGTGTCTGGAGAGCGCTGACAGCCGGAGCAGCTCCGTGCTGCCCGAGGGAGTGAGACTGGCGTGGATCTGAATGAGCTGAATCCGCATGAGATTATCCTGCAGGATCCAGAGGATATCCAGAGCTACCTTGAGACCGTGATTATCCTGGAGCAGCAGTCTGAGGAGTTAGAATTCCAGAATTATTTCCCAGGTCTGAGAGGATTACCTGGCAATAAGGTCTAGAGGTTATCCTTGAGGATCCCAGATATCCGAGGACTGAAGATTATCCCAGAGGATCCAGAGTAGAGACTGAGACGTTATCCTGGAAGGATACTCAGCAGTTATCCCAGAGGACAGCACTATTCCCAGCCTGGCAGCGCTTCCTGTGCTGGCAACTGGTCCCTGTCCTCGCTCTGCTCCTGCTGTGGCACATTTCCTACCGTCTCCCACCCCGGCGTTCCTTGTCCTGCTGGGCTCAGCACGGATTTTGGAGCCCTCGGACCAGGATTTGGTTTTCCTTTCTGGGCCATTTTGCGTTTGCTTTCTGTGGCACCCATGGATTGACCTCGGTGGCTGGCGTGGTGTACCCTGTTGCCGTTGGAGCTGTCTCCCATAGCTGTCCCCAGGCCACGCTCTAGCCATGGCACCCGGCCGGGCACAGAGCTCCTTGAAGGTGCCATCATTTCCCTCCTCCGCCTGCCTAGCCGAGATGGAACCTCTGAGCAAAACCTGAAACTGCGCAAAATCACCGGGGGCAGAGGACAGGGAATCGCCCTTGACCTGGCAGGTTGGCTCCTGGGGGTGTGGAGAGCGCCTAGCCATGACAGAGGTGCAGTAACCCCAGTGGCGCCGGGGGCCTGGACGCGGGACCGGCTGTACCAGCCAAGAGCTGTCCCTTGGTGGTGAGACTACTTTCTGCATCCCTCTGCTAACTCTGCCTCATCCTGCTGGCCACCTCCACTCTGGGAATTTCGCCGTGCTTGCTCTTCCTCAATAACTGTAGGTATTGTCCCTGTAACAGGGCAGGATGACCAGGCCACCCAGGCGCACCCACACTGGGCCTCTCCCAGAGCTCCCTGGCTGCCCTGGGACAGTGCTCAGGCATTCTGGGGTGCTCCTGGGGGACAGTTCTGGGACTGGGGCTGGCCTGCGGACACTCCCGGATTGGGGCTGCCTCCTGGGGACATATCTGGGACTGGGGCTGCCTCGGGACACTCCGGCATTGGGGCTCGCCTGGGTACAGTGCTCCGGCCATTGGGGCTTGGCCTTGGGGACAATTCTGGGTCTTGGGGCTGCCCTGGGGACAGTTTGGGACTGGGGCTGCCTCTGGGGACAGTGGCTGGGCTTCGGGGCTGCCTGGGGACACATTCTGCGACGGCGGGCTGCCCTGGGGAACAATTCCGGGACTCCTTTTTGGGGCTTGCCCTGGCGGACACTCCCGGCATTCGGGGCTGCCCTGGGGACATGCTGGGACTGTGGGCTGCCCTCTGGGGACACCTCCCGGCATTGGGCCTCTGCCCTGGCGGACACCTCCGCAAGGCATTCGGTGCTGCCGCCTGGGGACACTCCGGCATTGGGGCTGCCTGGGACACTCCCGGCTACTTCGTTGGGATGCGCCTCTGGGCGACACTCCCGCGCATTGGTGCTGCCTCTGGGGCACAATTCTGGGACTTTGAGGGCTGCCATGGGGACAGTGCCGGCACTGGGGCTGCCATGGGGACAAGTGCTGGATTTGGGCTGAGCCACTGGGGATACTATCCAAGGACTAGGGGCTGCCCTGGCGAGGCACAATTGATCTGGGCTGTGCCCTGGGGACAGTCGGCACTTGGTGCTGCCTGGGTATACAGTTCTTGGGACTGGGGCTTGCCCTGGGTGACCAGTGCGGCAATTGGGTGCTGCTGGGGAGACATGATGCCGGCATTGTGGGGCTGACCCCTGAGGGACAATTCTGGCCTGCCCTGGGGAACAGTGCCGGCATGTGGGGGCTGCCGCTGGTGACAGTGTGCCATGGCATTGTGGAAGCTGATCCATCCTGAGGACATCGTCTGACATGTGGGGCTGCCTCTGGGGCCAATTCTGCGGCTGCTCCCTGGGACAGGTTGCGGCCTTGGTGGCTGCCTGGGGACAGTGCCGGCATTGGGGCTTGCCCTGGGGAACAATTTGAGGGCTGCCTGGGGACAGTGCCCAGGCAGTATTGGGGCTGTCCACTGGGGACAGTGGCTAGGTCATTTGGGAGGCTGCCCTGCCGGAGACACTTCCGGGGAATTTGGGGCTGCCCTGGGACAGGTGCTGGGAAATTGGTGGCTGCCCTGCGGGACAAGTGCTGGATTTGGGCTGTCCCTGGGGACAGTCCTGACATTTGGAGCGTCCGTCGCCGCTGGGCGTTACCAATTCTGGGCTGCCCTGGGGACAGTGCCAGACATATGGTGGGGAACTGCTCCTGGGGACACTCCCAGCGATGTGGGGCTGCCCTGGGGACAGGTGGCCGGCACTGGCAGATCCTGCCCCACCTTTTGCCTGGCAGGGAGGAAGGAGCAGAAGCAGTGTGAGCGGCGCTTCTGCGTGGCGGCCGGACAGTCTCCACCTGCTGCTCTGCTGCTGCTGCTGCTGCTGCTGCAGGCTGCACCCAAAGCCGGGTGGCACGAGCGATCGATGGTGATTGGAGGTTATGGGAAGGGCTGCTGCATCACTGGGGGGAATGTGAGGGTATTGGGAAAGGGCATGAGGAGATGATCCGGGATGTGAGAAATTTGGGTGACGGGCAGGAGATGATCCAGGGGATGGAGAAGTTAGGAAGCACTGGTTGCAGCAATGATGATCAGCGGAGGGATTGTGGGAGATTTGGGAAGAGGCTGATGTCAGGTGACTGGGGGGGAATCGTAGAGCTTTTGGGAAGGTGCAGAGCATGATCGGGGAGATGTGACAAGATTTGGAAGCGGCTGGTGCAGGTGAGGATTGGAGATGTTTAAGTGATTTGTGGAAGGACAGGAAGATGATGCAGGGAGAGCAGCCGGATTTTGAGAAGGTTTCTTGGTGCAGGCTGATGATTTGGTGGGAATGTGCACGGGCTTGTGAAAGAGCAGTAGATGATCAGGGGGCTGCAGCATTTATACGCTGACCGGTAGGGCTGCAGTGCTGGCTGCGTGCCCAGCGTGTTGGTGTGCGGGGTGATTCCCAGCAGGAGTGGCCCAGAGCCCCGGGAGATGGGGCGACGGGCTGGGGCAGGTCCAGCCCTGCCAAGGCACAGATGGGCTGCTCCAGAGATATGCGCCCCGGGGCTGGGCTGGCTCACAAGCTGGCCTTTGGGGGATCTGGGAGCTCTCTCGCACCAGACCCTGCTCGAGGAGGGGTGACACACCATCCAAGGGAACCCATGACGAGCTGCCACCTCAGTATGCCTGGGGCTATCCCAAACTGGGCCTCTTGGGGATCCTGCTCCTCCATGGGACCTCCTGGGAGCCAAACAGATTGTCTCGAGGAAGGGTGATAACACCCTCCACACAGTGCTGGGGGCAGGGTTTCTTGCCCAGGACATCCATGAGCTAGCTCTCAATACAGTACCTTGGTGGAGGCTCTGTCCACACACTTGGCTTTGGGGGATCCTAGTGCTCTAATTCCTCGGGAGCCAGGACCTGCTTACGAGGAGGGTGGAAACACATCCCACAGCAGGGCTGGGGACAGGGTTAATTGGGCCCAATGGGACACATGACCAAAGCTCCATTGGCGCGATACCTGGGGCTATCCAACCAGGGTTATGGGGTGTGATGCTGCCCTCCTCTTCCTGCTGCTGCACATAGTCCTGCTTCCAGGAGCTGCGCTTGGAGCCAAACTCTGCTCGAGGAGGGGTGAGAACACCCTCCTCTCACAACGGGCTGGGAGGCAGCGGTTTGTGCGCGCTGAAGAGAGAGACATGCCGCTTGACAGCTCCTGCGTTTTTGTTTCCATGCAGACAAACCCAACAGTTACTTCAACGTGTCTTTGCTCAGACCCGCCGACGCCCGTCTCGGGATGCGTGAAGTGCAGAGTGTCCCCCAACCCCTCGGGAGAGATGTCCCCAACCCCTGGGGCAGGAGTCGTTCGCCCAAACCCCTTACGAGTTTTGTAGCCCGTTGATCCCAGTGTGCTGGTAGCGTTTTAGTTGGTGGCTTTAGCTTTGGTTGGTGATTCTTGGTATCTGTTTGGTTTTTAGTTGTCGCCACACCAGCTTTCTCTTCTATGATTATTATCAGTACTCTTTCCTTTGGTCTAATCTAACCTTTCTCACGCGCTGGATCTTCGCATCCTTACTAAGGGGGAATGGTTAGTGGTTCTTTTAGGTGGTGGCTGCTCATGTTTATTATCTGTTTAGTTGCTTGCATTTTCGCTTCTCGATTCTCTTTTTGTTCTGCTATTTTGTTCAATAAGGTCTATGATTGTATGGCTTGAGTGTTGTTGTTCTTTTATTATCCTGTTGCGCC
>NDFG01000004.1:131425-151250 GCA_002167245.1 Sporophila hypoxantha | reverse complement strand
CCCTATCTTCCTCTCCATCCTCGTGCTTGCTTCATCTTCCTCTCCAATCCTTCATGTTTTCTCATCTTCCTCTCCACCCTTCGTATTCCCCTCATCTTTCCTCTCCATCCTTGTTTCCCTTCATCTTTCCTCCTCATCCTTGGTGTTTCCCTCATCTTCCTCTCCATCCTTGTGTTGTCCCTTCATCTCCTCTCCATATCCTTGTTTTCCCTCATCTTCCTCTCCATCCTCGTGTTTCCCCATCTTCCTCTCCAATCCTTGTTTTCCCTCATCTTCCTTCCTCCTATCCCTTGTGTTTCCTTCATTCTTCCTTCTCCATCTCGTGTTCCCCTCATCTTCCTCTCCATCCTCCAGCCTCTTCACCTCCCAGTGGCCTGTCAGAGGGCAAGGGCAGGGGTCTCTCTGGGCTGGCACTGGGGCAAACTGGGAAGCACTGGGGCTGCTCACGGGGGCGAGGCTGAGGCACTGCTCAGACCCATGCGGAATTCCTCTGTCTGCTCCTGCCTGTATCTGGGTGAGCTCCAGGTGTGCAGGAATCCCTGGTGGAAATTTTTAGGGAAAAGGAAAGAGAAGCAGGGGATGGGTTAAGGTGGAGGAGGGAGGGTTAGATTTGATAGAATAAATAGAATAAATTTTAACAGTGAGGGTGGTAAAACGCTGGCACTGCGTTGCCAGAGAAGCTTGGCACGATCCCTGGAAGTTGCCAGTCGGCCAGGGTTGACAAGGTTTGGTTGCCAAAAAGGGCTGAGGAGAAAGGCTTCTTTTGAAAACAGGTGGTGCCCCAAATTCTGGGGCTGGAACTGCTCCCTCTTCCCTTTCTCTGCCAAAGAACTTTGGGATATTTTTTGGAGCAGGGGAACAAAGCTGCTGCCAGCCCTGCCCACGGGTCCAAAGGAGCTGAGGAGAAGGGATTGAAACCTGGACTTGCCCAAATTTGGGGTTGGAGCTATGCTCCCTCTTCCCTTTCTTTGCCTCAAGAACTTTGGCATTCATTTTTTTGGAGTGGGGTGGGAACAAAGCTGTGGCAGCCCTGCCCAGGGTGCCAAAGGAGCTGAGTGAGAAGGGATTGAACCAGGGACTGCCCCAAATTTGGGTTGGAGCTGCTTGCCTCTTCCCTTTCCTCACCCCAGGGCTTTTTGGGCATCACTGCCAGCCCAAAGCAACTTTTGGGGGCGGTGCGGTGGGACGAGGCTGTGCCAGCCTCAGCTTGCCCCTTCGGTTGGCCAGGGCAGCTTTTGAGGGATTGAACCAGCCCCAGCTGCGGAGGGGAGCTGATAAAGCCGGATCTCCTGGCTGATCCCGGAGGGATGTTTGCTGTAACGAGCCTCGCTGCCGGGGCACGGGCCCGGGGGACACGGGGACACCGAGGCCGGGACCGAGCCCGGGGACACCGAGCCGGGGAGCAGCACAGGGAGCTTCCCAGCCCACAGCATCCTCTGCTGGGCTTGCTGCCTCCCGCATCCCGCGGGATCCCGGCAATCCGTTGTGCTTCCCGCGCCATTCCTTGCGTGCCATGGGTCTGCCACAGCATGGGCGCAGGGCAGCAGCTGGGGCCGGCTGCTCCTGCCTCTCCCAAGCTGCTGGAAAAGGGCGCTAGGGAGCGTGGCAATGCCCTGCTGTGCCCCATGCAGCCCCTCTGGGTGCGATGGTGAAAGGGTTGAAGGGTCCCGTGTTGTCCCCTGTGTGCTGGTGTGGTCCCCTCCTCTGTGTTCGGGTCTTCTGGACTGCTCCGGGCTGTGGCCCGCTCCTGCTGGAGCTCCTGCGAGCGGGACAGGCTCGGTAAGGAGTGCAGAGAGGCTGGGTAAGGCAGGGAAAGGTCGTCAGGGCAGCGGGAAGGCTCGGTAAGGCAGGAACGGCTCGGTCGGGGGAGGCCTCGAAGGCAGAGGCCTCGGTAGCAAGGGAAGGAAGTCTCGTAATAGCAGGTAAAGGCTCGGTCAGGGGCAGGAAAGGTCGGTCAGGGCAAGTGGTAGGGAGAAGGCTCACCGGTCAGGGCAGGAAAGGTTCGGTCAGGCAGGAAAGGCTCGGTCTAGGGCAGCGGGGAAAGGCTCGGTAAGCAGGTACGGCTCGGTCAGGGCAGGAAGAGGCCTCGGGTAAAAGGCAGGAAAGGCTCGTGTCAGGGAAGGAAGAGCTCTGGTCAGGGCAGGAAAGGTTCGGTCAGGGCAGGAAAGGCTCGGTCAGGGCAGGAAAGGTTCGGTCAGGGCCAGGAAAGGCTCGGTTCAGGGCAGGGAAGGCTCTGGTAAAGGCAGGAAAGGCTCGGTCAGGGCAGGAGAGGCTCTGGATCGGCGCAGCAGAAAGTTCCGGTAATGGGGCGGTGGGAGAGGCTGGTCGGGGCGGGAAGGGCTCGGTAAAAGCAGAAAGGTTCAGTAAGGGCAGGAGAGGTACGGCTCGGCGGCAGCAGTCTGGCGGTGCGAGCCCCGCGCAGCAGCGCAGCTTCCCCTCCGGGCGGTTGCCGGGCTTCCGCTCTCCGAGCATCGTCCAGCGGCGACGGGGGACAGCACCTGGAGGTTCACCTGGCAAAACCGCCCCCTGGCCCCTGGGGCCTTCCCCCTTGGTTTTCCCCCTGCTGTTTTGGGGCCTTTTGTTGGGACCCGGGGGGGAAACAAAAAAGCACCGGGAGGTGTGTCACGGCACCGCCCTGCTTTGGTCCTCCTGTCCTGGCTGTGTTTCGGACACGGGCGGAACAGCACACGGGAGGTGTCACCGGCAACCGCCCTGCTGTGCTCTGTCCTGGCTGCTGTTGGGGACAAGGGGCACCCTCGGGGGATTGTCCCCTCCCTGCCCTGCCTCTCCCTGGCCGCTGTCCCAGACGCCTCTGCCGCTGTCTCCTGCCGAGCTGGGCCATCCGCGGATTCACTGCCTTGCTCAGAATCTCCTCTGGAGCTGCGTCCCCGGCTCCGTGCGAGCCGTGCCGGGGGCAGGAGCTCGCCTTGGGGAGGGCTGAGGTGGGGGATTGCTCCGAGCCCTTGGAACAGCCAGGAATTTGTTGGAATTGTGTGGCCCTTTAGCTCGAGGCGCTTCCCGAGGTTCCCTTTGGATGGCATTTTGTCCTTCCAGACCCTCCAAGTCTGCGTGTGGAGCTTCGTTGCGATTTTTATGAATTTAGGGGCGAGGCAGCCCCGTGAGAGCGCCCCCGATGCTGGGTGGGGTTTGTGGGTCCGCTGGGGACAGCGCTTGTGACAACACCGAAGGAAGAGGCAGGGAAGGCTGGGCTGGGCTGGAGGGGGAACCTGGGGTCCATCCTGGAGCTTTCTCATCCCTTTTCCAGGGATTTCCCATCCCTGAGCCCACCGTGTGTGCCAGTGTTGGATTTGCTTGGACAACGTTCTTCAGTGGGGGAAAAATCCTTTTTTTTCAGAGAGGGGCAGTGCTTACCCTGCAACTACTCCAGGAGGGGCACGCCGTTATGGGAATGATGTTTTGGGGAAGTTTCATGAAGGGAGAAATTCCTTTTCAGAGGAGGCAGCGCTTACCCATGCACTCCAGGAGGGGCACATCTTATTGGAATCGTTGTTTTGGGAATGTTTCATGGGGAAAATTCCCTTTTCAGAAGGGGCATGCGCTTACCCTGCACTCATGGAGAGTGCAGCCTTTATTGGGAATGTTGTCATGGGGAAATCCACGTTTTCAGACCGATGGCAGCGCTTTATCTGGGAATGTGTTTTTGGGAATGTTTCTGGGAAAAACCGCTTTTCTGAAGAGGCGTTATCGTCTGGGCGTGGTAGCGTTTTCACTTGGGAAGCGCGTTTTGGGAATGTTTTCCTGGGGAATGGTGTGAATTACCAGCCCACCCCTCCCCGCACACGCCAGCCCGTCTCCACCCCCGCTTTCTCTAATTCATTCTCTCTAAGCTCTCTATTCCTTAAAAGCTCTTTATTTCCGGCGCTGGCTCAGGGGGAGCAAGCTGGTCCTGCCAAGTGTTAAATGAAATAATTAAATCCCCCTTTCCCCCCCCTTCCCCACGCTCCTCTCCGAATAGCCGGGACAAACAACTGCGGGAGGGGAGGGGAAGGGGAGACGGAGCAGAGCGCCTTTCGCAGGCGCTCCTCCTCCTCCTCCTTCCTCTCCTCCTTCGCCTCTCATCCGGCCTCGGGGAGGAAGCACGGCAGCGGCTCGGAAGGCCTCGGGCGCTCGTCAGATAATCCCAATTAGCTCGCTGCCAAACAGGATTAGCGGGAAGGCAGCCAGGTGGGGAATTCGCCTGGCAACAGCAGGGAGTGCGCCTCGGAGGGCGTGACTGACAGCTGTCAATCATCTCCCCCAAAGCAGCAGCATCGGGGTTTTTTGGGAGCTCGATGAGAAACGGGAAGGATTTAAGCTCAAGCTCAGGCTGCTGCTTCCATGGAGCAGCATATATATTCTACCTATATATGTATTTTCAATATATAGAACATAGAATCTATATAAAATAATATACTATATACATATATCCTATATATTCATTATATTATTCTATATATTATATATAATATATAATGAATGAATCTATATGTATTATATAATATATAATATAATATATATAATATGTATAGTATAACATATATTCTATAGTAATGTTAAATATAGAATATATAATATTAATAATATATATTACTAATGTCTATATATATATAGATATATAATTTATAAGTTATAATATTCTATATAATTATAAGAATATATGATATCTAATATATTCATATTATATGTATTCTATATATAATAGAATGTATAGAATATATATTCCTGGCATTCAGAATAATAGAATAATATATCACTATTATCAATATATAATCTATATAGATATCTATACTTTGCAGAAGTGTTGGAATAACCCCGCCTGCTTGTCCGCAGCCCCCTGTCACTGTCTGCACCCTGGCTGTGTGACAGAAATGAAGCCAGGAGCTTCTTGGGGCTGGCCAGGGGAGCACAAGGGAGCCCTGGCTCCAGGAACATTTCCAGCGAGAAATCCCGGCAGGGGAATAGGATCAGCTGGGAAAGGATGGATTTCAACCCTGTGAGGGGCTTCCCGTGGCCACCTGTCCTTGTCCCTTCCCTCTGTCCGCAGCCAGCCTGTGTTGGCTCCTGTCCCCTGCTGGGGCTGGCCTGCTGCCAGGAGGAGGAGAGAGGAGGTAAGGGGACTGTTGGTGCAGGGGGATGACTGCATGAATCTCATCCCCATCAGAGACAAACCACCAGCCCTGGGCAGCCTCCGCACAGCCTGCTTGGCTCTCCCAGCTGCCCGCTTCTGCAGCCAAAGGTGAGCTTTTACAACTCTTTTTTTTTGTTTTTTTTTTTTTTTTGCTTTTGAGGCCCTCTTTTGGCTTTATTGCTATCTTCTATAGGCTTTTGGGCTTTTGTATGGCCTATTTTGGCTTTTTTTTTTTTTTTTTTTTTTTTTTTCGCCTTTTTCCTCTTTTTTATTTTTTTACTTTTCTGGCCTTTTTTTGCTCGGCCATCTCTTTGCTGGGTCTCCTTTCCTGGCCCCTCATTCCCCAAGGACCAGCCCAAGTGTCCAGGGAAGGGCTGGTGTCCCTGGCTGGCCCGAGGAAGCAGGTGACACGTGCCTGTCCTGCTGCACTGCAGACCGAGGGTGGCAAGCTGGATGCCCTGGGGACAAGCGGGACACTGATGGGACCCCAAAGTCTACTGTCAACTTCACCAGAGCGTGCGCAGCTGGATAAGCCCTGGGGACGGACACTGATGGGGACAGCCAAAGCTCACTGTCACTCAAGAGGTGGCAGCTGGATACGCCCTGGGGACAGGACCTGATGGGGACCCAAAAGTACTGTCACTGTCCCAGAGTTGGCAGCTGGAAGCCCCTGGGGACAGGGACACTGATGGGGCACAAAGTCACTGTCACTGTCCCAGAGGTGGGCAGCTGGATAGGCCCTGGGACAGTGGAACATGAAGTGGGGACTCCCAAAGTCAACTGTCACTGTCACCAGAGAGGGTGCAAGGTGGATAGCCCTGGGGACAGGGACACTGATGGACCAGAGTGCCCATCCCAGCAGGGCAAATGACCCTGGGAGTGGTCCAGATCCCATCCCACAATTCCTGGTTTGGGTTTTCCGTCGCCAGGGGCATGAGGAGCCAGCCCGTGTCCTGCCTGGGGCTGGGGACAGGAAAGCTGCCGTCTGAAAGTGGCCCTGCAGGGACAGAGGGGGACTGGCTGATTTGCCATTGTGGCAACACAGCAATGGGGAGGAGGCAAGCCTCCAATTTCCCTCTGGGAATGTTTACAGCCAAGGCTGGGCCCCCGACCCTGCATCGCTGGGCTGGCTGCTGGAGCCCTGCTGGGGGTTGGGGAGGACCAGGGAGGGGACAGGGGTGGGCACAAGATGGTGACAGCAGGGCAGGCCGGTGGGGGCAGCAGGCAGGAAATTGGGCACGCTGGTGTGCCTAAAGGGAGGATGGAGGAGTTGGGATGGGAATGATGAAGGGGGAAGAAATCTGGGAAGGATGCAGCTTACAGCAGAACAAGGGGGGTGCAGGAGCTGGGATGGGGTAAATACTGATGAGGAGTTGGGGATGGGAAGGATGCAGGAACGGGAGAAGAAGGTGCAGCGAAGAGCAAGTAAGGATGCCAGAGGAAGCGCACTGGAAGGAATGGCGGAGAGTGGGATGGGGAATGAATGGATGGAGCAGGAGAACGGTGCTCGGAAACAGCTACAGCAGCAGGTGCAGGAAGCTGGGATGGGAAGGATTGGGGGAGCTGGGACAGAAGGTGGAAGGATACTGGGATGGGAAGGATCACGGAACAGGAGCAAGGCACGGAAGGATGAGGAGGTGGTCTGGGAATGATGAGGAGCAGAAGAAAGCGCGCTGGACAGGATGCAGGAAGCAAGAGAAGGCATGCAGGGAGCAGGCAGTTTTCAAAAGAGGAGCAATCTCCTGGATGTGCACTTCATTTTTTTCCCCTCCTTTCTTTGTTTTTCTTCTTGGATTTTGGGGCCCCACACTGGGTATCTTCCCAGCCCTGGCAGAGGAGCAGGGGGTTTGTGGGGTGGCCTGGGGGCAATCTGTCCCATGCCACAGGGAGCTCCTGGGGGAGTGCCTGCCCCCTGCTGGGGGAGCACCCAGGCAGTGGTCCCCGTGGGAGGATTCTTTAATCTCGGTGTCCCTGGGGCTGCAGGTGCAATTGCCAAGGGTGAGGGAAGCAATTCTTGGGAGGGCTGGGAGCAGAACTGCCCCTGGCCAAGGTTTTTGTCCCAGCTGTTGCACAGTTGGAGGAGTGGGGGAGCAAGGAGCAGTTGGGGAGCAAGGAGGCATAGTGGGGAAGCAAGTGAGCAGTGGGAGCAAGGGCCAGTGGGGAGAGGAGCCAGGTGGGGACGCAGTGAGCTGTGAGCAGCCCCCAGAGCTGCTCCAATTCGATGCAGCCCCACGAGCCCCGAGGGAGAGGGGGAAGGCTGCTGAGGGGGCGTGCCAGGGCAAGACTGAGCTCCTCCCCTGCTGCTTGCTGCTGGGGCTTCGGAGCAGCTGCAGCTCCCACGCCCTCCCCTGCCCAACCGCGGTGTCCGTCTGCTTCCTGTCAGGGCTTGGAGGGTCCGCTCCCGGTGCTGGCCAGCTCCCTCTGCCAGCCACCTCCTGCCCCGTTCTGGGGGGATACACCAGCCCCTGGTGGGGCACTTGCCTGCCTGAAGGGGTTTTCCTGCACGCCGCCCATGGCTTGCCCAGTTCTCCCTGGTGAGGAAGAAGCTCGGTGGGAACTGACCCAGCGTGCCTGGTGCCCCTGAAGTGCCCATCGCAGCGGCAGGGCGTGTTTGTGCTGTGCCAGGAATGCCTGCAGAGCCTCCGCCCGGGCAGGGTGGGGTGGGGGGGGGCCGGAGGGGGGGTGGGGGGGGCAAGGGCGCAAGCTCCTGGCGCTTGTTCCTGAGGCAGCACGATCCCGGCCCCGGGGCTGTGGCAGCGCTCCCAGCCCATTTGCTTGCACCTTCCCCTCGCTCCGGTTCCACCAGCCCTGCTGGTGGCACCTTGCCCATCCCGGCGGGGAGCAATAATTGGGTTTTTCCTGCGCTCCTTTTCGGCTGGTTTTGGGATTCGGTGCCGATAACGCCCTATTAAAACAATAACCGGGTTTTTCCCTGCTGCTCTTTCCCGCTGTTGGTGATCCTGAATCTTGGGCTGATCCCGAATCTTGGCTGATCCTGGAATCCTTGGGCTGCTCCCGGAATCCTCGGGCTGATCCTGAATCTTGGGCTGCTCCCGGAATTTTGAGATTCTCCTGGAATCCTTAGGCTGATCCCAGAATCTTGGCTGCTCCTGGAATTTTGGGTTTCTCCTGGAATCCTTGGGCTGCTCCCAGAATCTTTGTGCTGCTCCCGAATCTTGGCTGATCCTGGAGTCCTTGGGCTGCTCCTGGAATCCTTGGGCTGCTCCTGGAATTTTGAGATTCTCCCGGAATCCTTGGGCTGATCCCCGAATCCTTGGGCTGCTTCCGGAATCTTGGCTGTTCCCAAACCTTGGCTTCTCCTGGAATTTTGGGTTTTTCCCGGAATCCTTGGGCTGCTGCTGGAATTTTGGCTGCTCCTGGCTGTGAGGAGCTGCGGAGGGTCAGAGGCTGCTGGATGTGTCCTGGAGGAGCCACTGGACAGCGGAGGCAGCTCCGTGTGCCCGGAGTGAGACTGGCGTGGATCTGAGAGCTGATCCCAGAGATTATCCTGCAGGATCTCAGAGGATATCACAGAGGTGATCCTGGAGCACCTGAGAGGTTATCCTGGAGGATCTCAGCAGTTATCCTTGAGGATCCCAGAAGATAGATATCCCAGAGGATCTGAGAGGTTATCCTGGAGGATCTCAGCAGTTATCCCAGAGGACAGCAATATTCCCAAGCCTGGCAGCGCTCCTGTGCTGGCACTGTCCCTGTCCCAGCTCTGCTCCTGCTGTGACATTCCCACCGTTCCCACCCCGGCACGTCCTTGTCCTGCTGGGCTCAGCCACGGATTTGGAGCCCTCGGAACCAGGATTTTGGTTTCCTTTCTGGGCATTTTGGTTTGCTTTCTGTGGGCACCCATGGATTGACACCTCAGGGGCTGGCTGAGTGTCCCTGTGCCGCTGGAGCTGTCCCCAAGCTGTCCCCAAGGCCACGCCTCTGCCATGGCACCGCCGGGCACAGAGTCCTGAAGGTGCCCCCATCCTGCTGCCAGCCGAGATGGGAACCTCTGGCAAAACCTGAACTGCCAAAATCACCCGGGGGCAGAGGACAGGGATCCCTGTGAGCCTGGAGGTGGCTCCTGGGGGTGTGAGAGCSCAGCATGACAGCGTGCCAGTACCCCATGGCGCCGGGGGCCCTGGAGCGGGACCGGCTGTACCAGCACAAGGTGTCCCTGGTGGTGAGATATTTCATGATCCCCTGCAACATCTGCCTCATCCTGCTGGCCACCTCCACGCTGGGATTCGCCGTGCTGCTCTTCCTCAATAACTGTAGGTGTCCCTGAGAGGGCAGGATGGCCACCAGGGCCACCAGGGCCACCAGCTGGGCTCATCCCAGAGCTCCTGGCTGCCCTGGGGACAGTGCTGGGCATTGGGGCTGCCCTGGGGACAGTTCTGGGACTGGGGCTGCCCTGGGGACACTCCCAGGATTGGGGCTGCCCTGGGGACAGTTCTGGGACTGGGGCTGCCCTGGGGACACTCCCGGCATTGGGGCTGCCCTGGGGACAGTGCCGGCATTGGGGCTGCCCTGGGGACAATTCTGGGCTTGGGGCTGCCCTGGGGACAGTTCTGGGACTGGGGCTGCCCTGGGGACAGTGCTGGGCTTGGGGCTGCCCTGGGGACAATTCTGGGACTGGGGCTGCCCTGGGGACAATTCTGGGACTGGGGCTGCCCTGGGGACACTCCCGGCATTGGGGCTGCCCTGGGGACAGTGCTGGGAATTGGGGCTGCCTGGGGACAGTTGACTTTGGGCTTGCCTGGGAATTGGGCTGCCCTGGGGACACAGTTGCTGTGGCACTGGTGGCGTGCCTGGGGAAGTGCCGGCACTGGCAGCTCTGCCCCACTTTTTGCCTGGCAGGGAGGAAGGAGCAGAGCAGTGAGGGCGGCTCTGCGTGGGCCAGGACAGCTCCCACCTGCTGCGCTTGCTGCTGCTGCTGCTGCTGGCAGGCTGCATCCCAAAGCGGGTGGGGATCTGGGGATGGAGGTTGGGAAGGGCTGCTGATGACTGGGGGGATTGTGAGGGTTTGGGAAGGGCAGGAGATGATCCAGGGGATGTGAGAATTTGGGAAGGGCAGGAGATGATCCAGGGATGTGAGAATTGGGGAAGCAGCTGGTGCAAAATGATGATCAGGGGGATGTGGGGATTTGGGAAGGGCTGATGCAGGTGACTGGGGGGGATGTGAGGCTTTGGGAAGGGCAGGAGATGATAGGGGAGATGTGACAGATTTGGGGAAGGGCTGCAGGGGGTAAGTAATTCTGGGGGATGTGAGGATTTGGGAACGGGCTGGTGCAGGTGATGCTCTGGGGGATGTTGAGGATTTGGAAAGAGCCTGCTCGTGACGGGGAATGTGAGATTTCCCCCGAGGTCTGGCTGTGAATCTGATCCCTGGTGCAGCTGGGTCCATCCACCCTGGGTGTGGATCCAGGTGGTCTCTGCCAGGCTCCCTGCTGCCCCTCCTCAGGCTGGCTGTGGGGCCAGCCCTGCGGGCAGGCAGATCCCCAGCCCCAATTTTGGGGGTGTGCAGCTGCTTTGAGGGGGGCTGTGCTTGGGGAATGGACGGCCAGGCGTGGCCCCAAGGAGCCTGCTGGGTGGGGTTTATCCTCTGCCCCAGCCCAGCCCCATTCCCAAATCCTGGATTTTGGGTGTTCCCCTGCAGCCTGGGACGGGGTTTTGGAGAGCTGAGGAGCTCAGCTCAGCTCCCCCTGCTCCAAACAGGGTCCCAAACAGAGAGGTGGCAGGTGACCCTTGCTTGGGGACCTTGCAAGTTCTGGCTGCCCTCTCTCCCACTTTTTGGGGGCTGATTGGGGGGATGTGAGGATTTGGAAAGGGGCTGGTGAGGTTGATGATCTGGGGGATGTGAGGATTTGGGAAGGACAGGAATGATGCAGGGGAGCGCAGGATTGGGAGGGCTGGTGCAGGGTGATGATCTGGGGGATGTGAGGATTTGTGGAAGGGGCTGGTGCAGGTGATGATTGGGGGATGTGAGGCTCTGGAAGGGCTGGTGCAGGTGATGTTGTGGGATGTGAGGGCTTTTGGAAAGAGCAGGAGATGATGCAGGGGGGCTGCAGCATTCCTGCCGTGGGGCTGAGCTGCTGGCTTGCGTGCCAAGGTGTGTGTGGGTTTGATCCCAGCAAGGAGTGGCCTCAGAGCCCCCGGAGATGGGGCAGGACAGGCTGGGCAGGTCCACCCTGCCAGCAACCAGGGCTGCTCCAGAGATGCTTGCCCCGGGGCCTGGGGCCTGGCCCAAGGCTGGCTTTGGGGTGATCTGGGACCTCTCCGGGAGCCAGAACCTGCTTGAGGAGGGGTGAACACATCCCAAAGGAACCATGACAGTCAATCAGTACCTGGGGCTGTCCCAAACTGCCTTGTGGGGGATCTGGGACCTCCCGGGAGCCAAAACCTTGCTCGAGGAGGGTTTGAAAACACCATCCCACAAAGGCTGGGGCAGGTTATGCCAAGGAACGCCAAATCGACAGCTCCATCGCGTACCTGGGCTATCCCAAAACCAGGTTGGGTGATGCTGCTCCTCTTCTGCTGCTGGCCTCCTGCTTCCAGGAGCTCTCGGGAGCCCAAACCTGCTCGAGGAGGGGTGAAACACCATCCCACAAAGGGCTTGGGGCAGGGTTGTGCCCGAGGAACCCGTGACAGCCTCCCTGGTTTTTGTTTCCTTGCAGACAAAACCCAACAGTTACTTCCACCACAGACACCGCCCGACGCCGCGGGATGGTAGTGCAGTGTCCCGCACACCCCCTGGCGCAGAGTTCCCCCAAACCCTGGAAGCAGAATGTCCCCAAACCCTGTGGGCAAGTGTCCCAAACCCTGGGGCAGAGTGTCCCAAACCCTGGGGCAGAGTGGCCCAACCTGGGGCAGAGTGTCCCCCCAAACCCTTTAGAGTGAGGGCAGAGTGTCCCCCAAACCCTGGGGCTTGAGTTGTCCCAAACCCTGGGGCAGAGTGTCCCCAACCCCTAAAAGGTGAGGGGCAGAGTGGTCACCACCCTGGGCTGAGTGTCCCCAAACCCCCAGGGCTGCGTGCAGAGTGTCCCCAAACCCTGGGACAGCAGGAGCCACCTACTGGCTGGCCCCTTCCTTCGGAAAACACCGTCCTGACCCCACTGATCGTGGGGCTTTCATGTCCTTCCAGCCTGGCTGCTCCTGAGCCCTGGCAAGTGCTGGGGTGCAAGGATTGGGGTGAGAGGGAGGAAAAGGGCTCCCTTTTCCCAGGATTTCCCTGGGGTGCAGGACTGGGGTGAGGAGGGAGGAAAAAGGGCTCCCTTTTCCAAAGATTTCCTGGGGTGCAGGATTTGGGTGAGCGAAGGACAAGATGGAGGCGAAGGCGAAGCAGGCTGGACGGGGGGGGAGCCCTTAGAGCTCTCATTTCCAGGATTTTAACTGGGGATTCAGGATTTCGGGTGAGGGAGGGCAGTGACCCCTCCAAGAGCTCCCTTTTCCAGGGATTGTGCTCCATTTTCCTGGGAATGCAGAATTTGGGTGAGGAAGGCAGAGCCCCTCCGTGGCTCCTTTTTCCGAGGATTTTTCCTGGGGAAATGAAGGGTTTGGGGTGTGGAAGGAGGCAGGTGCTCCTTTTCCATGGGATTTCCTGGGAATTGTCAGGGTTTTGTGAGCAGCGGAATGCAGGGAGCCCCTCAGTGTCCCTTTTTCCAGGGATTTTTCCCCCTGGCTGGAAGCAGGAAAGGGGCTGCAAAAGGTGAATTTTCCTGCAAGCCTGCATTTTCCCTCCCACACCTCCCCTAGGTTCTGCTTTCCCACTCAGACGAACTTTGGGGTTTTTTTTTTCATATCATTTTTTTTTTTTTTTTTTTTTTTTTTTTTTTTGCTTTTTGGTTTGTTGTTTTGGATATATGGTTTTTTTTTTTTGTTGAAGGTATCTAATAGCTTCAGGAGCTGCGGATGGCAGGGCAGGCAAGCCCAGGTGAAGATAAAAACCAATCAACGATGGAGCTGAAATAGTGTTCCGCTTTTTCAAAACCAGGCCTTGAACCCCTGCCTTTTGCTGGCAGGCTTTCCCCACCTCCACGTGCACTGCATAAGAGCCCAGCAAACAGAAAACAGCAGCCAATCCTAACCTGCTTGCTGCTTTTTTTTTATTATTTTTTATTATTCTTCCCTCATTTTTGCCTCCCCTGCTGGGGGTGGGGGAGAACAGGATGTGAAGAAAAATGTGATTAATATATAATTGGCCGCGGGGGAAAGGCATCCTCGACGAAAAAATAAACCCCACGTGGTGGACTCCTTGCTCAGGGCTCCAAAACACGAACAGCCCGCGCCGCAAGGCAGACTGCCAGACTTCCACAAAGATCCCAACAGGAGATGGGAAAGGGCCCCATCCTGGGGGCTGCCCAAGGGCTCCTGGGGGAGGATTCCTGCTGTGACAGGGTGCAGGAGGGGTTTTGGGGGTCAGGGGACACGGGCAGGGGATGGGTTTTTGCTGGTTTGTGTTCTGGGATTCCCGCATTTATTGTTTTTTGTTTCTTATCCACTTAGGTGGGAGGTGGGGGTTGGATTGTGGTTTTGGGACAAGGTTTGAGCTGGGAAAATGCTGGGATTGGGATTGGGGTTTGCTCAGGAGCTGGGGGAATACAGGTTGGGTGAACCTGGGGGTTTGGGAGCTCCTTCCCTTCCGCAAAGCTTGGGCAAGGGTCACTGTCCCGCTAACAAGAGCTGGGAAGGTCACTGTCCCGCCTAACAAAGCTGGGCAGGGTCCACTGTCCGCCTAACCAAAAGCCAGGGCTCAGGTTTTGGGGTGAAGAAAACGGAGCTGCAAGCTGGGCAGGGTCCCATTGTCCACCTTAACAAAGCCAGAGATTGGGTTTGGGGGTGAAGAAAGGGGCTCTCCCGCTCCCCAGCCCGGGTGAGCGATAATATTTTGAATATCGATGGCGGGTGAATAATTGAATATTGATGAGCAAGGCTGAATATTTAAATATTGATGAGCAGGGCGGGCTGGGGACGGGAGCACCAGCCCAGATGCTCTCCATGGCAACGGGCACCTCACCCAGCCCAAATTAATTAATGCTCACCCCAAATTAATGAATTAATGCCTAGCCTGAATTATTAATGCTCACCCCAAATTAATGCCCAGCCCTTCCATTCCCACTGCCCCTTTTGGGCACAAGGTTTGGGTTTTTTTGCCAATATAAGGGTTTTTTTTGAGCACAGTAAATTTAACAGATTAAACAGGTTAAAAGAACATATTCCATCTGTGTGAGTAAACTGCAAACTAAATAATTTAAACCATTCWTTCAGATGAATGGGAATAATCCCATTCTCCATTTAAATATGAGAGTTTTACTTTAAATTAGGAATTAACTCTGTGTCTCAGGGCATGGCCATGGCCAGCTCCATTCCCACTCCCCATCCCCTTCCCTCGGGATGAATCCCACAATTCCCATCCCCTGGAGTTTTTACACCTCATCTGCATTTAAAAAAAAACTCCAAAGAGAGGGAAAGAGCAGCTCTGGGAAGTGCAGGAGAGACTCAGACTCTTCAGAAAATGATGAATCCCTTTAGATACCACTGGGAGAGGAGGAGAATCCTTTTCCTTTTGATTTCCTGGGATTTATCTCTGGGTTTGCAGCTCCAGAATCTCCAGGCAGCCAAAGGCAGACTCCTGGGAATTGAAGTGTAAATGAGGAGTKTGATTTTAGGATTCCTCTTTTCCCTTTTATGTAGGTCAGGCTCTGGTTCTGACGTGTGGGGGGCACCGGGAGGGGGTGCAGGGGGCACTGGGGGGCACTGGGGCAGGGAACACCTCAAGGAGTGGATGGAGCTGTCCCAGGAAGGGGGAAATTGGATTTTAGGGAAAGGTTTGGGGTCTCCTGTGTGTGTGTCCCTGTGCCCCTCACGTGTCCCCATGCCCATGGGATGTCTCCATGCCCTCAGGATGTTGGGGGACGCTCTGTGGGTTTGGGGCCATGTGTCCCTGTGCCCATGGGATGTCCCCATGCCCATGGGATGTCCCCATGCCCATGGGATGTCTCCATGCCCGCAGGCTGCCGGGGCATGCTGTGCGGGTTCGGGGCCGTGTGCGAGCGCAGCCCCTCGGAGCCGGGCCAGGCCTCGTGCGTGTGCAGGAAGGGTCCCTGTGCCCCCGTGGTGGCCCCGGTGTGCGGCTCCGACCACTCCACCTACAGCAACGAGTGCGAGCTGGACAGGGCCCAGTGCAACCAGCAGAGGAGGATCAAGGTGGTCAGCAAGGGACCCTGCGGTGAGCGAGGGACCCTGGCTGTCCCCAGGGCGGGCAGGGACACCCTGGGGTGTGGCTGGAGGGGTGGGGACAGGGCTGGGGACAYTGGGGGATCATCAGAGCTGCCTYGGGGGTCAGGAGAGTGTGGTMAGGAGGAGAAATGGTGGAGAAAGGATGGAGAAATGGTGGGAAAGTGATGGAGAAATGGTGGGAAAATTATGGAGAAATGATGGCCACGGGCTGGGCCAGGGACACCAAAGGCTGGGAAGGGAAGCTGAGGAATCACCAGCTCTGCTTTGGAAGTCAGCAAACTGTGAGGAGGAAAAGAATAATATCAATAATTCCCGTCCCAAACTCCATCCCTCCACAAATGCCCCAATCCAGCAGCAATTGGAAAATTTTTTCCACAAGCTTCAGTGAACATCCTTGAGCCTGAGGGACAGAGGAGAGGGACACGGTGTGAGAGTTTGTGGCACAGGGGAGTCCCTGTTTCTCCTACATGGAATACCCAATATCTCATGGAATAACCCAAAAATATCCAATATTCCCAAATCCATCCTCCAAATGCCCAAATCCAGCGCACTGGAATATTGTCCACAGTGGATCCTTAGAGCCTTGAGGGACGGAGGAGGGCGACAGAAGCACAGGCGAGAGCCTGGCACAGGACTGATGCTCCTGGTCTCTCTTGTGGAATAACGCCAAATATATCCCAATATCCCGCCAAATCCATCCCTCCAAATGCCCCAATTCAGCAGCAATGGCAATTTTCCATAATTTTTCCTCCTCAAGTTTGCTGACCTCCAGAGCAAGCAGCAGCTGTTGATTCTCAGCTTCCTTCCCAGCCTTTGGTGCTGCGCCAGCCCGTGCATCATTTCCTCCATAATTTTTCCAACCATTCTCCATCACTTTCACCATTTCTCCATCCTTTCTCCCCATTTCTCCTCGCTGACCACCTCTCCTGACGCCCCAAGGCAGCTCTGATGATCCCAATGTCCCCAGCCCTGTCCACACCTCCAGCACACCCCAGGGTGTCCCTGCCCGCCTGGGGACAGCCCAGGCGTCCCTCGCTCACCGCCAGGAGTCCACTTGGCTGACCACCTTGTCCTCCTCTGGCTGGTTGCACTGGCCCTGTCCACACTCGCACTCGTTGCTTGTAAGGTGAGTGGTCGGAGCGCACACCGGGGCCACCACGGAGGGCACCAGGACCCTTCCTGCACACTCAACGAGGCCTGGCCCGCGGCTCCGAGGGGCTGCGCTCGCACACGGCCCCGAAACACCGGCACAGCATGCCCGGCAGCCTGCCGGGCACGGAGACATCCATGGGCATGGGGACATCCTGGGCATGAAACACATTGGCCCCGAACCGCACAGCAATGCCCCGGCCACCTGCGGGCATGGAGACATCCATGGGGCATGGGGACTCCCATGGGTACAGGACCATCTCATGGGCAATGGGGACACATGGCCCGAACCGCACAGGATGCCCCGGCAGCCCTGCGGGCGCAAGAGACACCCATGGGCACGGAGACATCCGCATGGCGCAATGGGGACATCGCATGGGCCATGGGACAATGGCCCGCAACCGCAAGCATGCCCGGCACCTGCGGGCAGGAGACATCCCATGGCACGGAGACATCCCATGGGCATTGGGGACATCCATGGGCATGGGGGACCACATGCGCCCCAACCCGCACAGCATGCCCCGGCCAGCCTGTGGGCACGGAGACATCCGATGGGCATGGGGACATCCGATGGGCCACAAGGGCACACATGGCCCCGAACCTGCAACATCCCCCGGCACCCTGAGGCATGAACATCCCAATGGGCATGGGGACATCCCATGGGCACAGGGACATCCCAGTGGGCATGGGACCATCCCAATGGGCATGGAGAAATCCCATGGGTACGGGACACAGCCCAAACCACACAGCATCCCCTGGCATCTGCGGTACAGGGACTCCCATGGGCGACAGGGAACACACAGGGGACCACAGGGACACCAGCCCCAAACCCACACAGCAATCCCCTGGCACCGCATGGGCACGAGACACCTGGGCACCAGGGACATCCCATGGGCATGGGACACCCGGTTGAGGGGGGGCAACAGGGACACACACACAGGAGACCCAAACCTTTCCCTAAAATCCATTTCCCCCTTCCTGGGACGCTCCATCCACTCCTTGAGGTGTTTCCCTGCCCAAGTGCCCGCCCAGTCGCCCCTGCTAACCCCCTCCCGTGCCCCGCACATGTCAGAAACCAGGAGCCTGACCTACATAAAAGGGAAAAAGAGGAATTCTAAAATTCACACTCCTCATTTACACTTCCAATTCCAGGAGTCTGCTTTGGCTGCCTGGAGATTCTGGAGCTGCAAACCCAGAGATAAATCCCGGGAAATCAAAAGGAAAAGGATTCTCCTGCCTCTCCCAGTCGGTATTAAAGCGGATTCATCATTTTCTGAAGAGTTGGAGTCTCTCCTGCACTTCCCAGAGCTGCTCTCTTCCCTCTCTTTGGAGTTTTTTTTTAAATGCAGGATGAGGTTGTAAAAACTCCAGGGGCATGGGAAATTAGTGGGATTCATCCCGAGGGAAGGGGATGGGGTGGGAATGGAGCTGGCCTGGCTATGCCTGAGAACAAGAGTAATTTCTATTTAAAGTAAAACTCTCATATTTAAATGGAGAATGGGATTATTCCCATTCATCTGAATGAATGGTTTAATTATTTTAGTTTTGGCAGTTTACTCACACAGATGGAATTGTTGGTTTTAACCTGGTTTAAATCTGTTAAATTTACTGTCTCAAAATAAAAAACCTTATATTGGGCAAAAAAACCAAACCTTGTGCCCAAAAGGGCAGTGGAATGGAAGGGCATGCGCATTAATTTGGGTGAGCATTAATAATTCAGGCCGGCATTAATTAGATTAATTTGGGGTGAGCAAATTAATTATTTGGGCTGGGTGAGGCGCCCGTTGCCATGGAGAGCATCTGGTGCTGGTGAGCTCCCGTCCCCAGCCCGCCTGCTATCAATATTTAAAATTCAGCTCTGCTCATATATTCAATTATTCAGCCCCGCCCCATCGATATTCAATATATTTATCGCATCACCGGGGTGGGGAGCGAAGGGGAGCCCCTTCTCTCACCCAAACCAATCTCTGGCTTTGTTAAGGTGGACAATGACCCTGCCCAGCTTTGCAGCTCCTTTTTCACCCCAAACCTGAGCCTGGCTTTGTTAGGCGGGACGTGGACCCTGCCCAGCTTTTGTTAAGGCGGGACAGTGAACCCTGCCCAGCTTTTGTTAGGCGGGACGTTGACCCTGCCAGTTTGGGAAGGGAAGGGAGCTCCCCAAACCCCAGGTTCACCAACCCTTTATCCCCCAAGCTCCTGAGCAACCCCATCCAATACCCAGCATTTTCCAGCTCAAAACCTTGTCCCAAACCACATCCACAACCTACCCAGGAAACACAACCAGCACAAACCATCCCGCTGCCCCGTGTCCCCTGACGCCCCAAAACCCTGCCTGCACCCTGTCACAGCAGTAAATTCCTCCCCAGGAGCCCTGCGCAGCCCCCAGGATATGGCCCTTTCCATCTCCTGTGGATCTTTTGGAAGTCTGGCAATCTGCTGGGCCGGCTGTTCGTGTTTTGGAGCCCTGAGCAGGAGTTCCACCACGTGGGGGTTTTATTTTTGTCGAGATGCCTTTCCCCGGGAATATAGATTAATCACATTTTATCTCACATCCTTTTTCTCCCCCACCCCAGCGGGGAGCAAAATGACAGGGAAAATGAATAATAAAAAAATAATAAAAAAAAGCAGCAAGCAGAGGTTATGAATTTGGTGGCTGTTTTTGTTTGCTGGGCTCTTACTCTGTGCACGTGGAGGTGGGGAAGAGCTGCCAGCAAAGGCGCGGGGTTTCAAGCCTGGTTTGAAAACACGGAACAAAGCTCCTGTTGATGCGTTTTATCTCAGCCTGGCTTGCCTGCCCTGCATCAGCAGCTCTGAAAGCTGATAAGAACTCACAAAAAAAAAACCCAAACACACAAAACCAAAAAAGCAAAAAAAAAAACCCCAAAGTTCTCTGTGAAAGAGGGAAAGGTGGGAGAAAATGCAAAGGCTGCAGGAATTCACCTTTTGCAGCCCTTTCCTGCTTCCAGCCAGGAAAAAATCCCTGGAACAAGGGAGCACTGAGGGGCTTCCTGCATTCCTGCCTCACCAAAACCCTGAATTCCCAGGAAAACTCCCTGGGAAAAGGGAGACCTGCCTCCTTCCACCACCAAACCCTTCATCCCAGGAAAATCCTCGGAAAAGGGAGCACTGAGGGGCTCCTGCCTTCCCTGCACCCAAATTCTGCATTCCAGGAAAATGGAGCACAATCCCTGGAAAAGGGAGCTCTGAGGGGCACTGCCCTCCCTCACCCAAATCCTGAATCCCCAGAAATTCCTGGAAATGAGAGCTCTAGAGGGGCTCCCTGCTCTCCTTACTCACCCAAATCCTGCACCC